>CAUYUJ010015345.1:5000-25000 GCA_963575745.1 Prorocentrum cordatum
GCAGGATTCGGGTAAGTTTCCCCAGCTATCCGACGAGTGGTATATGGGAGTCCACTTCACAGCGCAGCAGCATGTAAATAATGACCAGGCTACCATTGAGCGGGTGGCCGATATGGCCTTCGTGTATTACGAGGCCGCCAAGAGAAGGAAAGACATCCCCCAGAAGCTGTTCATTCACAACCAGCACCATATGCAGGCCGCCGTGGACTCCCGTCTGCCAGCGGTGCGGCAGCACCTTGAGGGCCTGGCCAGCCTGAGCTCGGCTCCAGTGCTTGCCCGAGTTGCTCGCAAAGCCTTGGCCGTTGCGAATGTTGACATCAGGTTGAGCACAAGACGGTCCACCACGATGATGATGCAGGCCATCGAGGCAAATGCAGACGGTCCTCTGCAAATCGACGCGTCGGGCCTGGATCCTGGCAACCCGTGGAGGGACCTACGATTCACGCATGTATCTCGCACAGATCCAGGGCAGGCTCCGTCAGATAATGGAGGGCCCTTCAGGGTTAACCAGAGGCTCGAAAAGTGGACTGCGAGGAACAGATGGACACTGAGAGTGGGGCAGGGTGAAGCCAGCCAAAGTAACGAATCTGAATGGTTATTGTGGAGCCGGGAGGGCTCAGCTGCCGACCAACTCTCCATCGATGGTGGTTGGAGTTGGCTGAAGTGGAGTGGCTGGTGTGGACCCTTGGGTAGCTTCATCTCCCAGGATCTCCGCACCATCATCGAGGTCTCTACCAGTGGCTCCTAGCTCGAGGTAGGCAAGACGGCGTCGACAGAAACCGCCGGAGTTCCGCGCGGAGTTCTTGGATCGGCGCTGGAGGCACCGCCGGAGGGGCCCCAGCGCCCACCCAGGAACTCCGCGTGGACCTCCTAAAGTTGATGCCCCTTGGCATCGCTCGGACGTGTGCATTTTTTTCCCTCGGCGAGAGCCATCGAAGAGCATCCTTGATCCTTTGGCGAAAAAACCACGCACGAAACCGACAAAAACACACAAAAAATGGACGTCCGAGCGATGGCGAGGCCCATGCCGTTGATTCTTCCCCTGCCAGCGGACAGGAGCCGGCACCGCGGGGAGAGCCTCGGCGAGGAGGCTGCTGCTGTCCCGGGCTCGTGGGCGAGAGCCTGCCCAGAGCCCGAGCTGCGCCGCGGGACCCAGACCTCCTCGCGTTGTGACCTGGCATCGCTCGGACGTGTGCATTTTTCCTTCGGCGGGGACCATCGAGGAGCATCCTTGATCATTTTGAGAAAAAACCGCGCAGGCAACCGAAAAAAACACAGGGAATGGACGTCCGAGCGATGGCCAGTCACGACGGGAGGTTTTTCCCTGTTTTCGGCCTCCGAGGGCCCTTCCTGGGCCTCGGAGGGCTACTTGCCTGCTGGGCCACCTATCGTTGACTGTCGCCTCTTCGCACCTCTGTCATTGGAACCTGTCACTGGCTTAATTTGTTGTCAGTGTGGCTAAGTCCGCGCATGCATCCCGCACACGATTTCGAACATTTTCAGCAGGAGCGCTGCAAGCCCAGATCTTGAAGTCCGCCCAGCGCAAAAAAAGCTTCCCGGGCCGGTTCCGGACCTAGACCTCTGGGGGTCGACGCTGTGAAAAAATCACGAGGTCCGGGGTCTGGGAAGATAGTGCCTTGCCCACCGCCGGCGTTCTCTCCGAAATCAGGCTTTGACTCAGCGGTTCGGCAGCCAAACCGCACCACCGGGGTGAGTGTAACCCTCTGAGGTCGACTGCACGTAAGAGTGACCCTTCGCTGGAGTGACCTTTGGTGCGGGCCCACTGGGGTATCCAACTCGCCGAACGCGATGCGATAGTCGTCTTGCGCCTGTGGCGTTGGCCCCCCACCCAGCGGCCCCCCGAAAGCCGCGCCCCAGAGGTCACTCTTGCCTGGGGCCACTCCTGCGCGTAGCCGACGAGGGCACCCAGACAGCCTCGCCTCTCGGCCCCATCCCAGACCTCCGACGTCGTGACTTCTCTGCAGCGTCGACCCCTAGAGGTCTGGACCCCTTACCCGGGACCGGCGTTTCGTCCCGAGTCGTCTTCTGACGGCCCTGAGGCCTGGGAGGGGCCCCTGGAGGCCGGAAATAGCGAAGAAAAGAAGGAGGAGGAGGAGGAGGAGGATGAAGATGATGATGATGGTGCTGCTGCTGCTGCTGCTGCTGCTGGTGATGATGATGATGATGATGATGATGATGATGATGATGATGATGATGATGATGATGATGATGATGATGATGATGATGATGATGATGATGATGATGGCACTGTCTTTGACTGGAATGAGGGCGGGTGGAAACTGCGAGAGTGGGAAGCGACCGCGGCCCATTTTTGCTCAAAGTTTTTGAGGCGTCGCACCTCGGATGGTGCTCCCAGACTATCTGAGCGACCTTCTCCAGTCGGGCGCGCGGGAGATAGGCCGCGGCGCGGTGGCTGGCGTGGTTGCCAGCTGGACCGCGACTGGCGGTCAGTCGGAGCCCTGCCCGCTCCCACCGCCCTGTCCGCCCGGGCCTGCCTGCCCCAACCTGACCTGCCCGGAGCTGACTTGCCCCGAGGCGGTCTGCCCGGCGTGCCCGGCGCTGATCTGCCCTGAGGGGCCGCCGTGGGCGCTGCTTGCCGCGGCCGTCGTGTTCAACGTGGTGGTGGCAGCGGTCGGCGGCTTCTGTGCCGGCGCGCGACGCGGAGCTCGTCAAGATGCTGGTGGCAGCAGGATCAGGCGGCCTGCCCTCCGGGGTGGCGGCTTCATTGAGAGGGCTGATGCCGGGCAGTAGGATCCTGGTGCGCTACGTGGACGCCGGCGAGGACCTCCTGCACGAGCGCGTGTGCCTGTGGCCGGTGAGCTTCGAGGAGTGGATCACGGAGTCCCCTGATGGCGACCAGATGCCTGAGCGTCTGTCAGGCCCTGACGTCGAGGAGTTCATCGTGCTGGCGCCTGGTGGCGGGGTGCCTCGGCACGTGGCCTCGCCGAGGTACCGGTTCCGACGAGAGATCGGCGCCCGGGAGCTCCGCGTGAAGGTGATCGAGGCTCGGCACTTGGCGCGCCAGGCGCTCGCCGCTGGCGAGGCGCCGCTGCCCGCGCCGCTTCGCACGCAGCAGTGGGACGGGCGCGTGCTGGCGCTGGAGGACTTCTGGCGGCTTGGAGGTGCTCCTGCCCGCCGCGGGCGGGGTAAGGCGCCACCGATTGTGCTGGATGCGCCCGACGACGAGGACGACGACAAGGGGGGCACCCAGACCCCTCCACCCCGAGAGGAGGCTGTCGCCGCCGAGGCGACCGCCACCGTGGGGGACGAGAAGGACTACCGCTGGGTCGTCGGCGAGCCGAACTCCTCGTTCCCGCTCGGCACCGAGTTCACCGTCGCGACGATCCTCGCCGAGAAGGACGCCTGCAGGCTGGGGGATCGGATGCTGGTGAGCGTCGCCGCGACCCCTGCCTCGGGTCGGACCGCCGAGGGCGTCGTGGTGCTCTACCGCCTCCACGTGGACGACGTGCCTGGTTTTGGGGCCAGGCGCTGGAAGGAGATTGCCGCGCTTATGCCCCGCGACGGGCCTGCGGCACCTGAGCCTCCTCTGCCTGCCCCTGTGGACGCGCCGCCCGAGCTGGACCTTGACGACGCCAGGACCCTGTCCGTGCAGTACGACGAGCAGGGCGAGAGGTTCCGCTCGTGGAAGGAGGCCGTCGCCAAGATGCACGAGAGCTTCTATGAGGACTGGCCCGTCGAGGGCCCGCGCACCATGCTTTGGATGGCGAAGAACATTGAGAGGACTGGAGGCTCCCCGATGCAGTGGTACCACAAGTATCTCGCCGAGAACCGCATCGCTGCTTCGGACCGTCTATCGTACGAGCTCCAGGCGATGTGCCGCCTGCTGGAGCACGCCGGGTGCTACGATCAGCTCAACCTCGCGTCGCTGGCCGCGTTCGAGGTGTTGGCGAGGAGGATGCAGCTGTTGCTGGACGCGGCCAGTCGTGGTCCTGGAGAGGGCCGCTTTGAGGACGAGGAACTGTGGTCAGGCCATCAGCAGCGGACGGCGGGGATCGCCCCGGCCCTCACCGCTCACGTGGCTACCCGCACCAAAGAGAAAGCCGAGATCGAGAAGCAGCGCCAGAAGGCCCAAGAAGTGCGTGCAGCCACCGCCAACCCGAAGGCCAAGGCAGCCGCCAAGAAGGGGGCTGGAGGCGCGGCAGACGCTTAGCTGTGCGACGGCGACTGGCAGGGACCCCGCTGCTAGTCGCTTCTACCTCAGAGGGGCAGCGCTTCCGGGCGCAGTGTTTCAGCTCAGGCTCGCGTTCGCCGCCTACTTGGGCTTCACCTTCTTTTTCAAGATGCAGCCTGAGGTCTTCCCTTTGCCGTCGCTGACAGAGGAAGGGCCTCGCCGTCCTGGGCTCAGCCGAGGCGTGTGTCAACGAGTCGCTCGTCGTCAGGCCATCACTCGTCGTGCCAACGATGCCATCTCAACCCTGAACTGGCTGAGCGGGTGCGGTGGGGCGGCCCCCGAGGGGATATGCTCGCCGGCGCAGGCCGAGGCCGTCCAGCACATTAAGGGCGTGATGGAGCGCTCTCAGGCTGTTGATGCTGTTCCGCGTCCGCATGAAGCCGCACGCGCGCTTCTGCGTTCCCGAGCCGGATACGACTCGGATGAGCACATTGTGAGCGACTACCAGGAAGAGCTGTTGTCGGTACCCGCGTCGTGCAAGGACTGCCCTTATGCGGTCGATGTGGTGCCGGCTGAGGCTGCATCAATGCTGGTAGATTTTGAAGAACGCATGGTCAGGCCTGACATCGAATTTTGGGAGCTGGAGGACAACTCGGAGCCGGTCACCCCCTACATGGACCGAAACTTGTCGGGGGATCGACAGGCCTACATCAAGTTTGTCCGTCGGCTGGAGTCAATTGGTGTGTTGCGGTGGTGCACCGCTGTCAAGGAGCGCGCCACCGTGTTCTGTGCGAAGAAAAAGTCGGGGATGCAGCGGCTAGTGGTCGACGCTCGCCGCAGCAACCGCCGCTTTCGCGATCCCCCCGGAGTGGAGCTGGCCACCGCCGAGTCGCTAGGGCTCATCGAGGTCGACGACGACTCGGAGGTGTTCATCAGTACAGGCGACGTGCGGGACGCGTTCTACCGCTTCAAGATCGATGTGGAGCTCAGCCGCTACTTCGGGCTGCCTCCGCTGCGGGCGGAGGAGCTCCACCTTCACGAGGCTGAGGGGGAGTGGCTGTCGCCGGACCGCTGGGTGCACCCCTGCTTCGCGGTGCTGCCCATGGGGTTCAAGTGGTCACTCTACCTCGTACAGGAGGCGGTCACCAAGCAGGTGGAGGATGCCACGGGCGCGACCGCCGATCGGCGCCTGCAGACGTTTGGCGGCTCGCGCCTGATTACCTCAGGCGGGCAGCCTCTCCACTATGTCTACGTGGACAACGTGGGCTTCCTTGGCGGTCAGCCTGAGGAGGTGCAGACGATGAAGGATTGTGCTTGCGAGCGATTGGACGGCGTGGGGCTGTCCACTCACGAGCACGTCGAGGCCCAGACTCAGTCGGAAGTGCTGGGCGTGGCGATCGATGGCGGCAAGGGTATTGTAGCCACGTCGCTCAAGAGGATGTGGAAAGTCGACAGCCTGCTGACCTGGCTGCTGGACCGTGGAGTTGCCTCGGGGCACCAGCTGGAGTCGACCGTTGGCCACCTGACCTTCATTTTCATGCTCCGTCGCCCCCTGTTGTCGGTTTTGTCTGCGACCTACCAGTTCATTCGCAGCGCTGGTGGTGAGCAGGTCGACCTCTGGCCCTCTGTGCGGGCCGAGCTTAGTGCAGCGCGAGCCCTGTTACCCTTTGCATTTGCTCAGTGGAGATTGCCCTGGCATGGCGAGGTGGTGGCGACGGATGCCTGCCCTACAGGATGGGGAGTTGTCGAGAGCTCTTGGAGTGACAAAAATGTGAAACAGGTTGGGAGGGTCGACGAGCGTATGCGATTTCGGGTCCGACAAGATATGGCTCATCGTGCACACGCTCTTGCAGGTTCTCGAGATGCCCTGGAGGACAAGTTCACCGTGTACGTCCCTAAGGGGACGAATGACCCGAACGAGTACTGGGAGGAAGACCCCCAGTTCCCCGACATCAGCCCCGACTGGATCCACGAGGCCCCCTGGAAGTTTGTATATGCTGGAAGGTTCTGCCGTAGGGAGGCCATTCACATTCTGGAGGCGAAGGGGATGATCTGGGCCCTTCGTCGGCTCGCAAAGCGCCCTGGTATCGGTGGTCGTCATGTCGTCTTCTTGGGGGATAACATGGGCCAGATCTTGGCGTTCTGCAAGGGGAGGGCCTCGGATTTCCAGATGAACATCTGCTGTCGAAGGTGGTGCGCCCTTTCCCTGGCCCTCAACATCCGTTGCCATGTTCGTTGGGTGCCGTCTGAGCTCAATCCCGCCGACGGGCCTTCGCGGCGGTACGAGCCCGGGCACAAGCGGCCGAAGCCCGATGCGTTCGCAGGGGCCGACCCGGCCGCCGCCGGTTCGGCGAGAGGATCGGCGCCTGCTGAGCAACGGGCGCAATGCTGCACAGAAGGCGTCGGCTATTCCGACGGCTCGGCCGCGGAGGGAGATCCCGCGCCTGCCGAGGAGCGTGCCGATCTCGCAGCCGGCGAAGCTGAGGAGGCTGAGTACGGCGCTGGCGAGGCAGGACCGCTTCTCGGTGGAGGTCGACGCCCTCGGCCGCTCGTTCCTGGAGACGAAGGCCGTGGGGGAGAAGGTCGACCAGCAGTACGTGGAGGTGATGGAGGGGTTCGTGCAGGACTGCGCCAGGCTCGGTCTCTCGCTCGACTCCCCAGAGGAGGTCGACTTCGCCCTGATCGAGGTGTTCGACGAGAAGTTCTTCAACGGCATGGACGGGAGCGTCGGGCACTACCTGTTGGCGGCCATCAAGGGCATCCGCCCGGAGTTCGGGCGAGCTGGGACCTTTCGGCTTCCCCGTGCCCACCGTGCCCTCCAGGGCTGGGACCGCCTGGCTCCTGGGCAGTCGCGGCTCCCCGAGGCGCGACCGGTGTGGGCGGCCCTGATGGTGGAGCTGGTGCGGGCGGGCTTCCGCACGATGGCCATCGAGACGCTGGCCGCGCTTGTGACCTACGCGCGGCCTGGGGAGATTCACGAGCTGAAGGCGAAGTGGCTCATCCCCCCGTCGTCGAACGTGGGGCCCCACTGGACGTTCGTCATCCGGCCGTCCGAGGAGCTGAGGCCGACCAAGGTGGGAATCTACGACGACACCGTCATCTGGGACAAGGAGGAGGCGTGGACCACGCAGCTGCTGCGCGAGCTGGTGTGCGGCAAGAGCGGCGACGAGCCCGTCTTCAACTACAGCTACGCCGCGTACCTGAAGCAGTTCAAGGCGGCTGCGAAGCGGCTGGGGCTTCCAGAGCTGGTTCCTTACCAGCTCCGCCACGGCGGCGCGTCGTGGGATCGGCTGCAGCTGCGACGCACGCTGGACGAGATCATGAAGCGTGGCCGCTGGGGCAGCCACAAAAGCGTCGCCCGCTACGAGAAGGGCGGCCGTGTGCAGGCGCAGTGGCAGCGGCTGCCCAAAAGTTTCCAGCAGTTCGCCCTGTGGTGCGAGGCCAACCTGCAGCGCGTGATGCTGAACGGCCTCGCCCCGCCCGCCGCACCGTCGCTGCCGCGCAGTGGGCTTTTGAGGACGTCTACTCCGGCTGCGGAGGTGTCGCGGCGGAAGTGACAAAACTTGGAGGCCGTGCAACAGTGACCGATGTCGTGCATGGCCCGGATCACGATCTAACAAAGAATCGAAATCAACAAAGACTTTTGAATCGCGTCCGAACTGGCAGAGTAAAAGGTGTGATGATCGCAACTCCCTGTCACACACTGAGCCGGGCACGTCGTGGGTGCCCACCGCCGCTCCGATCCAACGAGTTTCCCTGGGGCCTGACAGGGCTCAGTGCCGTGGACGTGGAGAAGGTGCGTATCGGTAACTTGCTGACCAGGTTCACGATAAAGCTGGTACGCCTCTGCCTGAGGATGAAGGTCCCGTGCATCGTCGAGAACCCTCTCACCTCAATGTTCTGGATCCTTCCTGAGGTTCTAAGGTTGCTCGCCTGTCCGCAAGTCAAATTGGAACGAGTAGATTTTTGCCAATTCGGAACCCGATGGAGAAAAGCAACTAGACTCATGCTGTGTAATATACCTGACGACGTGTGTAGGACTCTGGACTCTTTTAAGTGTAAAGGGCGGGGGGTGTGCTCTCGGTCTGGTCGCCCCCACCTCGAGCTCTCTGGCAAAGCCCCGAATGGGAAATTCTGGACCTTAATTGCACAGCCCTACCCCCCCCGCCTTTGTAAAAAGCTCGCCGAGGTTTTTCACTTATGTCATCTCGCTCGGTCTGGTCAGGGACTGCTTTCAAACTTGTCGTGATCTGGGGATCCCAGGGCATTCATGGGCCCGGGGCACAAAGTGGTCTTGGGTCTCTGGAGAAGCTTTCAGAGGCTCTGCCGTTGTAAAGCGTTCGTGAGATGATGTTGTCTCGTCTGGCTGCACACCGCATGATATAGAAGCGTCTGCGTGAAAACGATCGCCCTCATGGCACTGTCTTTGACTGGAATGAGGGCGGGTGGAAACTGCGAGAGTGGGAAGCGACCGCGGCCCATTTTTGCTCAAAGTTTTCCCTCCCATTTTTATGTGACTCTCTTTTGCCCAACCCTGCTGTCCCTGACCTTGCCTGGGGTCTCTGGAGAAGCTTTCAGAGGCTCTGCCGTTGTAAAGCGTTCGTGAGATGATGTTGTCTCGTCTGGCTGCACACCGCATGATATAGAAGCGTCTGCGTGAAAACGATCGCCCTCATGATGATGATGATGATGATGATGATGATGATGATGATGATGATGATGATGATGATGATGATGATGATGATGATGATGAACATGCTGATGATGCTGATGATGATGATGATGAGGAGGATGAGGAGGAGGAGGAGGAGGAGGAGGGAGGAGGGAGGAGGGGAGGAGGAGGAGGAGGAGGAGGAGGAGGAGGGAGAGGGAGGAGGGGAGGAGGAGGAGGGAGGAGGGGGAGGGGGAGGAGGGAGGAGAGGAGGGAGGAGGGAGGAGGAGGAGGAGGAGGAGGGGGAGGAGGGAGGAGAGGAGGAGGAGGAGGAGGAGGAGGGAGGAGGAGGAGAGGAGGAGGAGGAGGAGGAGGAGGAGGAGGAGGAGGAGGAGGAGGAGGAGGAGGAGGAGGAGGAGGAGGAGGAGGAGGGAGGAGGGAGGAGGAGGAGGAGGAGGAGGAGGAGGAGGAGGGGGAGGAGGAGGAGGAGGAGCAGGAGGAGGAGGAGGAGGAGGAGAGCAGGAGGAGGAGGATGGGGGAGGGAGGATGGGAGGAGGGAGGAGGGAGTTGGGAGGAAGGAGGGAGGAGGAGGAGGAGGAGGGGGGGGAGCAGGAGGAGGAGGAGGAGGGAGGAGGAGGAGGATGAGGAGGAGGAGGAGGATGGGAGGAGGAGGAGGAGGAGGAGGAGGAGGAGGAGGAGGAGGGAGGAGGAGGAGGGAGGAGGAGGAGGAGGAGGAGGAGGAGGAGGAGGAGGATGTTGTTTTGACATCCACCGCAGCAGCGCGCAGCACCTCCAGCGGGGAGGTGCTACCAAAAAGTTCGAGGTGGCTGCCAAGAGGCAGCCACAACGGGACTAGTCGCACAGCGGGCAAACACCGTGCTGAGCTGGCGGCGACAAGCTGCGACGGCAGCTGGTGGCAGCCGCGGCTCGGCCGAGAGAGAGCTCGGGCGAGGACTGCGGGCAGCTGAGGGATCCGTGGAGGCCCCCCGCACAGAACGCCCAGAGCGGCCCGAGAAACAAAGAACCCGAGCCACTTAAGTACACGCCAAAACAAAACAGCGGCCACGGTCAGTTATACAAAACAGAAGCCGCTGTTGGGGAGGGAGCGACTGGGAGAAATCAGGCGGGGAGGACTAAACAGACCTCGCCCACGCCCCGACGCACACGGGAAAATGGCGCTCCCCTCTGAGCAATTGTCGCCGCGGGGGGAGAGTTACCTCCAACGCCCCGCGGCCGTGCTGGCAGGAGGGAAGTGGGCAGCACGCAGCAGTGAAAAGGACGGCCGCAGGGACCCCAGATCGAGCCCGCCGCGAAAGCCTATCAACCGCAGCCGAGTTGAAGCATGGCTGCAGCGGTCGCCGCAGGGGGAGACTTACCTCCAACCCCACGGCCGTGCTGGCAGGGACGGGCAGCACGCAGGAGCGAGAAGGACGGCCGCCGAGGACCCCAGAGCGAACCCGCCGCGCGAGGTCCAGCCCGCCGACACAGAGAGGGCGGCCCCCCTGTGCATCTGTCCCCGCCGGGGGGAGAATTACCTCCGGCGCCCCACGGCCGCGCAAGCAGGGGGAGTGGACTTACGCGCAGCAGTGGGAAGGACGGCCACGGGGACCCCACATCGAGCCCGCCGCGCGGGTCCAGAGGCCGCAAAGCAAAGCAACGCAGTGCCCGATGGGGAGCAGAAGCGCGCATAATGAACCTGACCTTGAGAGGACAGTTTTCAAAGGCATTGGGCCGTAGCAAAGATTCAGAATCGTTGGATGCGAGCGTCTGGCTAGAGACCGCAAGGAGAACAGCACACAGTACCCGATGGGGTGTATCAGTCAGTCCAAGGGCCTCGCTCGACCGTGATCCTAGCCAGCTTGGGGTGTTTATCCTTGCGAACACTGATCCAGGCAGACGTCTCACAACCACTCTTGGGAGCCTCCCCGCATTTCTTGAGGAGGTTCCTCGGATGGCCGTGTCCTGGGTAGGCTTTACACCTCAGGCATATGACCATGACAGCTCCATCGGAGCACACCAAGGCTATACAACGGTGGTTGAGACGCGCAAGCTGGGCAGGATCCAGCGAGACTAGGCCAGCACTGGCGCCAGGATGCGGTGGGTCCATAGCCCATACGGATGGCGCAGGCAGAAAACCAGCAACAGGGGCACGGTTAGAGGCGGGCGTGCCTCGGCTGACCTTTCGGAACACATACAGTGAAAGTAGTTCCGCATTTGCTTCCATTCATGCACTGGCGCCTGCTGGGGGTACTGCTTCTCCACTGCAGGCTGCTTGACCAACTCCGCAGCCTTTAGATCAAGCTTGGGCCACTCTGGGAGCAGAGCAGCTGAGAGGCGCACGACGCACTTGGAAACTTTCAACACTCGAGAGAGCCAGACAGTATCTTCTGACGAGGGCTGCGGGTGCCTGGCGGTAGTATTCTTAGCAACCGAGTCCGCGAGGTCTTTGCCCACTCTGAAGAATCTCTGCTGATCAGACAGCTCTTCGGATTCTTCGACGTGGGCTTTGACTTTGAAAGCTCCGTCAACCAGCTTCCTGTGAGTGGGCAGGAGGAAACCGGAGGACATTCTTTTGTAGGACAGTGCCGCACGAACGGTTCGTTAGCTTGTACAACAACATTCTTACAATCGGAATAGATCGAGCTACCTCTCCGAGCATGCATAGTCGCAACCGCGTAGGCACCGAACTCTTCCCCCTGGGCAGGTTTAAAATTCGGCGCCCACAGAGGACTGCAGATTCGAGCTTTCTCGTTGCCAGCATCATCCACTAGAACAACTCCCCACCCAGCCCTGGAGAGCTCTGGGACGACATGCGGCACACGCGATCCGTCGACGAACACCAGACCTTGCAGATCGAGGCTCTTGCACGTCGGATCCTGAGCCCACCGCACCTCGAGACCATGATAACTGCCATCATCGCGCGCAGGGCGGGGAAACGCGCCCCCTGGATGTCGGAAAAGGCAACCAGTAAGCAGAGCGAAATCTTCCTCATTCGTATCGTGGCTGAGGTCATGGGATGGGAAAATGTCACAACCATCCTTGAACGACTCGAATATAGCATGGCGTTGCACATCACACACCGAGCAAAGCCAACACCTACGCAACTTTGTCGGCGCATTCCATGCACAAATCACAGACCAGGCTTATCTGATACCCGAGATCACATGCACGCACGCGCGTCCAGGTAGCATTTCAGGCACTAGCTTTGGCACATCCCTTCTGAAAACTGCTGAACTTACTGGAACGCAAAGCTGCGCGCACAACATCGTGACAAACTCGGGCACCAGGTATGCTAGGAAGAAGAGTATCTCCACTGGTACGTTCGTGAGTCCTGACCGCAGCAGCCCTCGAGCGTTTCTTAAAGAGCGCAGGGGAGGCGACGGCGAGGGACACTGCGGTCCCAATGTCGTCTAGCAGGGCGCAGTAATTGGGCATACTCCAGGAAATCCTTCCCAGAGACAGTTTCACGGCCCCCGTCGGCCCCGCGACCCCACGCCAGGTTTTGGGCCCAGGGCTTCCAATCACAACGCTGCAGCACTGCCGCAGCTCGGCCCACGGGACCACGAAAGGAAACAGTTTAGCTTGGTTGGCCCAGATCTCCTTCGCGTAGCGCACGATGGGCGCCACTGCAGGATGCCAAGTGGGTTCCTGCGAAAGCACTGAGAGCGAGGCCCTTAACCTCATCTGGGCAGATGGCTGCGTGGCGCTGGCCGCTGTAACCTGATACCTGCGCCTTTCATAGGAGGAAATACCGTGCGCTTCAGCTCCGAAGGTGAGGCTTGGGAGAGGCCCAGCCGTGCAAACCTTAGGCGTAGCCCTTCCAAGAACATGTTTGACTCGCCGAAGCCTCGTGAGCTTCCAATTAAACAACACTGCGCCTGGACTTGTACTTGACCCCCCGTTGTTTTTGACGCCTTGGCAGGCTGGCAGTCAAATCGATGCCGAGATTGACCGAGGAACTATTGATGGACCCAGCCAGACCCCCCAGGCGGCCCCGAAGCGAGGTGGCGACAAATTCGCTGGAGGCCACCAAGGCAGCCTTGCCCAGGGAAATCCGAGCCCCCATCCCCCCTGCGATGGCGAGCTGGAGGTGGGCGGCAGCTTCGCCGAGACAGCTGGCGACTTGTCTGGGGGAACCCGAGGAGCAGAGCCGGAAGTCATCAATGTACGCGTCCAGGCTGACTTTCGGAGGGAACGTGAGCCCGTCGAGCGCCTCCACAGCGTGGATGCGGACCATGGTGGTGGCTACCCCGCAGCCCGCAGTCACACCGTGCTCAGCGTTATAGGCCCCTACGATGGCGTTCGACAGCGAGACAAACCTGGCCATGCTGTGCGCCTTGACAGCGAGTCTAGCAATCTGGACCGAAAACATACATCGGCTGCACCGCTGAAGGAGCGTCTTTAAGTGAATCGTTTCGAAACGCTTGTACAGATCCCAATACAGCGTGGCGCTAGCCTGTCCTTTCGTGACCGCTCCTTCAGCTCGTGTGCTCTGCCTCCATATCACACCCACAGCGGACGTGAATTGAGACCCAGCAAAGTATTTACGTTGGTAGTTTGCTTCCCATGTGATAGCGCATCGCCTTCTACACCTCCCCCAGATGCGGTAGTTGCTGCAAAACAAGCCGATGGGCCGAAAACCTCCCGTGGGTTTGTTGAGAAGTGACAGCACGACCAGGGAAATCTGCCCATGGAAAAGCCCCGGCGACTCCGAAATCGCAAAAATGGTGGCCAGCACACGCAGGGACCAGGCCGATAAATTGGCATCGTGCTTTATGGGATCCATCCACCGCCGCGGCAGTCCTGGATGGGCACCGCCTGGAGGCCGATCTGAGTTCCTCAGGAGTGAGCCGAGGGAGGGGCTCAACACATTGGTACGAACTGGGAGGAGGAGGAGGAGTAGGAATGGAGGTGGCCCGCCACAAGGCGCTGAATCTGGTAGCTTCAGCCGAAAGCAAGGCGAGAGGATCAGAGAGGACACCGCCTTCTCTGCTCAAAGTGGTGGTGGGTCGCCATGAGGTCACTTCCGCGCGCGCGTCGATGCGCGCGCCTGGCCCCCGGGCCAATGGAATCGAGAAGCCAGCCCTCCCATCCCTTGAGGGCTTTTTCTCTGGCCTGGACCGAATGCCTATGGCAACGCAAACCAATGTCAGCGAGGATGGCTTCCCCTAGTTGGGTGTCGAGTTGATCAGCTGCCCCGGTGAACATCTGCACGCGCTGCAACTGCGCCCAGTGGCCCTCCGCGCCCGCCCGGCGAAACTGAGGCGGCGAGAGCGGCAGGCGCCCGACGCCCTGGGCCGGAGGGGGCCCTGCACAGACAGCGCCTTACCTAAAGAGGGAGGGTCCGGGTTGGCGATGGGGGGCTCGGCGGCCCCGGTCCAGGATGTTGGCCCAACGCTGTGGAGGGCGTTTCCCCCTGCACCCCCCCCCCCAACGCGGAAGGGCGGTTCGTCTCCCGCCCGCGAGCTCCCTCTCCGAGAGGTCGGCCCACGAGCGATGCAGCGCGTCCAGCCTGCTCTGGACGTCCGTGGCGTCGCCCTGAGGGCACGCGTTGAGAGCAGCATCGGCATCGGCTTGGACTTGCTCCCAGGATGGAGGAGGGGGCGCAGGACCGACAGGCGCCGGCACGGGAAGAGGAGGAGGCTTCCTGATCACAAGTCTTCGCAGCTGGCCTATACCAGCATGAAGAGTAAGCCGCACTGGAACATGGGTAACAATGTTGGAGGTGAGCACAGCGTCAACTTTGGAGATACCTTTGGCCAACCCCCCCGACACCAGGAAGTAGTCCAGGATGTGGTTCCCACAAGTGGGCTGATTGTTTGGGGGGGCGATGAGCTGACCGCGTATTCTGTTGACTATGCCCGAGGAGGTCAGCACTTCTGGTGACATGTTAAAGTCGGCTCCAATGATGGACGGCGATGCCAGCTCTTCAGTAAGTGTACCAACGAGAGCAAGCAGGTCCACATTGGCTTCCGACAGCCCTTCGCTATCCCTCGTGTGCGTGCTGCCCAAAGGCACTTGACCACTGCTGCCTGGCAAGTGCACGATGGCTCCGGCCGGCCGACGGGCAGCAGTGACGTGACCGCCAGGCGGCGCGAACAGCAGGCCAAGAGATGCGTTCGCCAAAATGCGGGCTCCTGCTGACGTGCCACCGCCTGTGCCACGCGCACCAGGGCATAGTATAGCCTTCCACCCATGCCGATGCGCCCATCCCGTGGCCTGATCTATAGCATGCCCCAGCAGTTGGTGCTCTTGTAGCAACAGGATGTGCGCTCCACCTGTTGGCAGCCACGCCTTGAGTCCCCCTCCTGATTCAGAGTTCCACGACGTGACATTGACCGACTGGACGACAAGCTCAACAGAGGTTGTTCCAGGGTTGGGCTGGGGGTCGAAAAACGGAAAATATTGCCGCCCAGTTTTGGGCTTAACCAACTGACAGGAGCCCGAGGTTTGGGTCCTAGTAGGGCCTTGGCGGGCCCGTGGAACGCGGAACCGAGGGTCGTCCAGAAATTCACGCAGAAGGTGCCAGGGCCTATCTGTGGCCGTGCCACGCCGAATCACATCCCCCATCGAGCTGCTAGTGGTACGGTCGTTGGGGTACTGGGCACAAACATGCTGACGCGTGCCCTCGTGCTGGCGAGGCCCCCCTCCTCCTCCTCCTCCTCCTCCTCCTCCTCCTCCTCCTCCTCCTCCTCCTTCTCCTTCCTCCTCCTCCTCCTCCTCCTCCTCCTCCTCCTCCTCCTCCTCCTCCTCCTCCTCCGCCTTGCCAGCGGGGGGGGGGGCTCTTGTGAGAGCAAAGCCTGGGCTCACTCACGGATGCTCGTTGCAGAGGCCGCAGGCCTGCCCCCGTTGGCTCCACCAGCGGTGGCAGACGCGGCTGGAGTCGCCGTCGACTCGGGGGCGTAGGCGGAGGTTGCCAGTGTCCGCGGGAATCTTCTTCACGCTGCGCAAGGGCAGGAGGAGGTAGTGGGACTGGGGCGCCAACGACTGGCACTGGCAGCGCAAGGTGCAAGGCGGACGTGGCGCAGCTGTGGCCCGCGCCACCAGCGCTGCTCGCGCGGTCTAGGCAAGAGCGTCGTTCTCTCCTCCCTCGCGAGGCGAGGTCGCTCGGGCCGAGTAATAAGATGTCGTCTTTGGGCTCCAGGGCGCCAGGGGAGAGGCTCTGCGAGGCCCCGCGCGGAGGCGGCGACAGTGGCGACTGCCTGGGGGGGGGGGGGCGGTCCTCGGCCCCAGACAACAAACAAAGACGAGAAACTATCCATCGACTCTTGAGTCGGACATGTCCTTCTACAGGAGGAGGATTCAAACACAGTCACACACACACACGCACACAAAAAACATAATGTGGGAACGATTGCTTGACTATTATTGAACATGCCCGCGCAGGTGGACATGCCCGCGCAGGTGGACATGCCCGACCTAAAGAGACTCTCGGGTCTCTCTGCCCTCAGCGAAGGTAGGTTTCTCGTCATCAGCAGGCCAGGCTGGGTCTCGAGGCCCGGGGGCTTTGCGCAGCTCATCCGGCACACCATAGCATGTTACGTGGACCTTTTTCAGAAGCCGTCCCCAGAAAGACGTAAAGGGCGGATCTCAGGAACCCTCCGTTTGCCCTGCCGTCTCGCACGTGCGGTTCCCCGCCCATTTCACAGCGCGCCTCATACGTTTCGTGGCTCTAAAGGGAAGCTCGACCGAAGGCTCCGGCGGTAAAGTCCGCGTGCGCTCACCTGCCCACGTCGGCGCGCTCCTCGCACGCCTCGTGGCCCCGCAGGGAGCTCGGCCGAAGTCCCCAGCGGCGCAGTCCACATTAGGGGTCCCCCGCCCGCTTCGGCACACCCCTCGCGTGAAGTCGGGCCTGTCCCTCTGCAGGAGGAAGTCCAAAATAGTCCAGAAATAGTCTGGGGGCGATTCTTCTCGTCTCTTTCGGCACTAATTTTCAGCGTTTCTTGAGCATGTTTGATGCTTCGTCCAACATCCGCCGCTAGGAGGACATGCCCGACCTGACCCTCCCACGTTTCGTGGCCAGGCAGGGAGCTCGACCGAATGCCCCAGCGGCACAGTCCACGTGCGGTGTTCCCCGCCCATGCCGGGAGGAGGAGAAAGAGGGAGGCGGAGGAGGAGGAGGAGGAGGAGGAGGAGGAGGAGGAGGAAGCGGGAGGAGGAGGAAGCGGGAGGAGGAGGAGGAGGAGGAGGAGGAGGAGGAGGAGGAAGGAGAGGGGAAGGGGAGAGGAGGAGGAGGAGGAGGAGGAGGAGGAGGAAGGAGGAGGAGGAGGAGGAGGAGGAGAGAGGAGGAGGAGGAGGAAGGAGGGAGGAGGAGGAGGGAGGAGGAGGAGGAGGAGGAGGAGGAGGAGGAGGGAGGAGGAGGAGGAGGAGGAGGAGCGCCCGCACGGAGTTCTCGACCGAGGGCCCCAGCGGCAGCGTCCGCGCGCGTCCCCCCGCCCGTGTCGGCGCACCCTCCGCGCGCTCCGTGGCCCCTACGGGGGATCCCACCGAAAGGGCTCTAGTGGCAACGTCCGCCTGCGCCCCCCTGCCGCTTGTAGCGCGCCATTCGTTCGTCTCGTGGCTCCAGGGGGGCCTCCATCCACCGAGTGCGGCGCCCACGACGCAGCAGTCAGACTTGCATCTGCTTGCGTTGGCCTTTCGCCAGGATGTTCTTGTCCAGTTGGGGCCATTTCGCTGTCACCCCAAACCGCAAACCCCATGCCACCATGGTATACCACCATGGTATGCCATACGTTGTAGCGCGCTGGTATGGGTTGCTATGCTACGTCACGCGATTCTGCGCTCTGCAAGCAGATGCCATCCAATGCAGCGCACTGTTATACCATGCCTTGCCATGCAATGAAGAGCAATTCTGGCTCAGGGGTGACTCTTCAAGGCGGGCGTCGCGCCTCGCGCGGTCCAGAAGCAGGAGGCCGCGCCGCGTCAACGATGGCGAGCCGACGCGTCCTTCTTGTCATCGCGCTGCTGGTCGTAGGACAGCCCACCCTGGTGGTCGCCGGGGGGGGGGCATGACAACGACAGCAGCGGCCTCCCCATCGGCGACGTGGACGAGGACACGGGCGGAGAGCATGCCGGGGTCATCGGAGAGGAGATTGCGAAGCCCATCATTTGGGTGCAAGACCATGGTGCCGACTGGCTGCTGGAGAAGATGTTGCCCATGGTTGCGGAGGAGTACAGGTACGTGACGATGTACTTCATTCGCGTCGTCTGGCCGCTGTTTGACATTCTTGTACTGTCTGCAGCCGTCCAGCAAGCCTACCAAGTGGGCGGCTGGATGCTCACGAGGCCCCTGACCGCAATCCGGCTCATCCTCGTGCACGTCGTCCCGCTGTTCATGATCGGTAGCGCCGCCTTCCTCACGCCCTGGCCGTGCTGCTCCCGATGGCAGCAAATCTGGCAGATCCTGCTGGGCATGGACACGGTTCTGTACGTGGTCACGTTGCTATACGCTTCGTGCGACAAGGAACTGAGAAGGTGGTTGACGGACGATGGCATGGGAGTGGCGTGTGTGGTGCTGATGTCATTGATGCCCGTACAGACCACAGCTGCTTATCGTTATGGGGAACATCTTTATATACCTATGCTGATAATTACTTGTGCCGAAGTGGCCTGCCTGGCCGCCGCCGCCGCTCAGTGGCTCCCCTTTTGGTCACCTGGCGAGCATTGCCACCCGTGCGTTGCAGCGACGGCTGCGTACGTGGCCAAGCTCCTTGGCGGTGTTGTGTTTTACTTTGTTGACCTGCTCCGGCCGCTTCCAATCCTTTTTGGCCATGAGGCTAACAGAATGAGGCAGTTGCCATATGCGCAAGCTGCCACACCCGAGTAAGGGACTGCAGGCTGCCAAAGTGCAGCACTGGGGCCCGGGACTGTTTTTGCTCGACCTTTGGCGCCGGCGGAGTCCCCGCCAGAGCGGCTGCAGCTGGGCAAAGCTACCACTGCAGCGCAGGACGCCCGCGAGCACGCCCTCCCCAGCGAAGAACGCAGCGCCGTGTCAATGGCCCCCCTGCCTCTGCCCTCCCACTTCTTTCGATCTTCCCTGGAGTGCCGGCTCTCAGGGGTCCCTGTCTGCGTCTCGCCTTCGTGCGCGGTCCTCTCCCGCGGCCCCCTGGCCGCCGCCCGAGGTCGTCGAGCGCTCCGTCGACAGGGCCGCGGCGTCGGCCCCGGTGCTGAGCACCATCATGCCGAACTTCCTGCCTCCCTCCGGGCAGGCCCCGGGCGGCAGGCGGCCAGGCGGCGCGGGGCGGCGGGGGGGGCGCGGGAGGGGCAGAGGAGCTGAGGGGAGAGGAGAGGAGGCCGGGGGGTTTTCCGCCATTTTCGGCCTCCGGGGGCCCTTCCCGGGCCTCGGGACCGTCCAGCAACGACTCGGGGCGGAGAACCGGTCCCGGGGAAAGGGTCCAGACCTCTGGGGGTCGACGTTGTGCGAAAAGGCACAAGGTCGGGGGTCTGGGGAAGGTGGGGGGCCACGTGCGAACCCTGCCCCTGGCCCCCACGATTTCGGAGGGGCGGGGGGGGTTCACTTCGCTCGTGGGGGGCCCGAGCGAAGTGAGCCCCCCGCTCCCCCTCAGAAATCGTGGGGGGTAGGGGCAGGCTTCGCGCGTGGCTCCCTATAGAAGGGGAGGCGGACCCTGAGATCCGACGCTCCAACAAAGTTGGGGTGGGCGGTTTTTGGCCGTTTTCGGCCTCCGGGGGTCCTCGCCGGGCCTCGGGAGCAGCCAAAAACGACTCGGGACGAGAAACGGGCCTTGGGGAAGTGGTCCAGACCTCCGGGGTCCACGCATCAAAAAAATTGGAGCAGCTGGATGTCTGGGGAGGAGGAGGAGGAAACGAAGATGGGAAGAGGAAGGGTCCGGGGGAGGACGCGGGATGCAGGGGAAGAAGAACGAGGACGAGGACGAGGAAGGCGAGGAGGAGGAGGAGGAGGACCAGTGCAAACCCAAGATTCATCAACGATGCTGGAATGAACCCTCCCTCCAAGCTCCCTCCTCATAGACCCCAACAAGGGTTCATTGCCGTTGAAGGAACTGCCTCGTTGGGGGACACCATTCTCGGGACTCCAGCGCCCCAGGTCAACCTGACTGTTGCGTCTCGACGATCCTGAATCGTGCGAGAACACCATTCCTGGGACCTCAACACCACGAATCCATATAATTGTTGCACCCTCACAATCTCGAGTCCTTCCAAAACGCCAGCTCAGGT
>CAUYUJ010015345.1:30000-134318 GCA_963575745.1 Prorocentrum cordatum
ACCGCAGGGCTTAGCCAAAAAATCAGCGCCGCCAAATAAGCAGCACCTCCTCCTTCTCCTCCTCCTCCTCCTCCTCCTCCTCCTCCTCCTCCTCCCCTCCGTAGCCATTTTGGCTCAAGCCATTTTGGCTCAAGACTTCAAACTGGGAGGCTGCAAGCCTCCAGGCAAGAACGGATACCGCTGTCACCGCGGACAGGCTTCAGTGGTTCGCCTGGTCAGCCTGAGGTCGGATCTGCGTGCACCAGCGTGTGCGCAGACGCTTTCTCCCGCGCACCAGAGATTGTCGATGGGCGACAATGGCCGGCCAGGGGCAGCTCCCCGCCAGCGGTGCCGCGGCCGCCCCGCTGGCTTGGGGCGCCGCTGGGGCCGCTGCCAGGGCCCCCGCTGGCGCTTCCGCCGGGGCCGCTGGGGCCGGCGCCAGCGCCGCCAGAACGGCGCCCCGGCGCGGTCGGAGGCCGCCGAAGCTTCACAGCCCACGCTGCCACGTCCTGACGGTCAATGTCACGAGCTGGTCCAGCATGCTGACGCAGCTCGAGGAGCGCCGGATCCTTGCGGACGTGGCGGCGGTGGTCATTCAAGAGCACCACCTCGACGACACGAAGGTGGAGAGCGCGATGAAGGCCGCCCACAGCTGGGGATGGAAGTGCAACCTGCACCCGGTCGCCGTACCGATCTCCTGACGCGGCCGTGGGTTGCATTTCGGCGCCTCGAGTTCCAGCATGACTGGATCCACGCCCCCTTCTCCGCCAGGCAGGGCTTCTGGCTGACGGACCTCGGGCCGAAGGAGGGGCTGCTGCTGGCGTCGGTGTACCTCCACACGAGCCGCGAACTCGACGACGTCAACCTGGACATTCTGTTCGGGATAGGCGCCGTGCTGCGGGCCGCGGAAAGGCCCTTCATCGTCGGCGGAGACTGGCAGATGCTCCCGCCCACGTTGGGCCAGTCCTACTGGCCACAGGCTGTTCGGGGAGTGGTCCAGGCGGCGTCGGAGCTCGATGCCACTTGCATCACCAGCAAGAGCGCGAGGGTCATCGATTTTTTCGTGACGAGTCGGTACCTCGCAGGCGGGAAGGTGCGGGTGATAGACGACCTGTCGGTGGCCACGCACAAAGGGGGTGGTGTACGAACTGGACATGCCCTCCCTGCCCCTCACCGTGCAGACGATGCACATGGCCAAGCCCTTCCCCGCCAACGCGGTGATCGGCCCCCATCGGCCTCCCCCCGATTATACGGGGCCCTGGTGGAGAGAGGCCGGGACGAGCGGGTGGCGGCCCAGCGTCGTCGCAGCACGGCCGACGATCTGTGTTTGCTGGACGGTAAGGTCCAGGCATGGCTCCGCTTGTATGAGGACGAGCTCGTGGAGCACTACGGCCTTCAGGATGAGGACGATAAGTACCGTGGGCGCGAGCATGGAGTGAAGTACGTGGCAACGGCGCTGGACATGCACAAGCGGCAGCAGGCGAGGTACAGCGGTGCGCCCAGCCCCGCGGACAGCCATTGGCAATGGCTCGCGGACCGTGTGCGCGAGTGGCGGCACCGCCGGGCAGCGCGAGGCGGAGTGCATGGACTGCGACGGCTTCGCGCGCTGCATGTCAGGCTGCTGCGTTTCAGGCCCGCGTCCATAGCCACCTCGAGGCCCGAGATGTGGGCGGCCTGGCGCGAGCTGGTCCGCAAGCTGGATTCCGCCAGCGAGCAGGACCTGGACCACCTCGAGGCCGACCTCCGAACCTGCGCCCGCTGGGCTGCAGACAAGGCCGCGTACCGACGGCATCGCACTTGGATCGAGTGGTCGAGGGATGCGACCAGGCAGGACGGCATGAGGCAGGCGTTCAAGTGGTTGAAGCAGGAGGCGCCGTGGTCGCTGGCACCGCCTGCTGCGGCGCCAGGGGCAGTGCTGTCCATCCGGGACGAGGCACGGGCCGCCATCGAGCCCTGGCATCGCCTGTGGGCGACAGGGCCAGGCCTGGAGGCCATCGAGTGGCAGGAGTCGGACTTCGACGGCGTGACGGTGGCGCTCCCGTCCGTGGACGAGGTGCGGCGCGTGTCACACACTTTATCGGGCCTCACGGGCCTTGGCTGCGACGTGGTACACCCCCGAGGCATTTCGCGCTGCTGAGCGACCAGGCCATCCTCGCCCTCATCTGCCTCTGGGAGCGCATGATCGGCATGGGCCACGTCCCCAAGGCGATCGCCCTGATGCGCGAGGCCCTCCTGCCCAAGCCCGAGGGTGGTCGGCGCACGATCGGCATCTTCCTTGGCACGGCGCGGCCGCTGACCCAGTGGCTGCGGCGCACAGAGGGCGGCAAGTGGGCTGACGGCCACCGCCGCGACTACGTGCATGGAGTGGACAGCCAGGGCAAGAGCTGTGAGGCCTGTGTGTGGCGGCAGTCGGCCCAGGCCGAGTACGCCGCAGTCCGCGCCTGGACGGCCGTCTCCATCCTGCTGGACCTGTCCAAGGCCTACGAGTTCATCCGCTGGCACCTCCTCGTGGCCAAGGCCCGCCTGATGGAGTTCAATATGCTGCTGCTGCGCCTCATGATCGGCTTCTACAGCATGCCGCGCGCCCTGGCCTTCGAGGGCATGGTCTTGGAAGAGTTCGCCCCGTGGAATGGGGCGGTGGCCGGCTGCTCTTTTGCCGACCTGATGATGCGGATCTTCGTGGTCCCGATTCTGGATCGAGCGGCTGGCACGCCGCACCTCGCCCTGGGCAACGTGGTGGATGATGTCCAGCTCCAGTCGTCTGGCCGCGAGGCGATGGTGGTCGGCGCGCTGGCCAAATCCTACGCGGCAGTTCGAGATGCGATGCTGGCGGACCACCTGGTGCTCAACGAGTCGAAGGGCCAGGTGGTCTCGAACAGCCACGCCGCCGCGTCGCGCTGGGCCGCCGCTGCCCGACGCTGCGTGGGCGCGAGGCTCGCTCGACCCGCAACTTAGGTTGCGATTTTTCGTGCGGTGAGCGGATCGGCGCGACCGCCCGCCGCAAGCGGCTCGAGCGAGCCCAGCGGCGCTGCGCGAAGGCGCGGGCACTCCGCCGGGCGTGCGGAAAATGCAAGCAACGAGTTAGCATGGGAATGGTGCCGGTGGGGACTTGGGGCGACTCGGTGACGGGGCGGGCGTGGGGCAACGTCATGCGCTTGCGTAGAGCGACACGAGCAGCCCTTTTTGTGCACACGTCTCGTCGGTCGCTCACGCTGGACCTCGCGCTCGTCGAGGGCGACCCTGCTACAATATATCCAGCATATAATTGCACCGTCGGGCCCATTTTCATGCTGGCCCAGGCTGTCTGGCCCAGCTGGTTCCCGCTCGATTGGCTCGGCTTTCTCTTCAATGCTGCTGCTAAACGCCTCGCCCGAGCCAGGGGCCCTGCTGTGGACAGGACTTGGTCGTTGGTCCAAGGCCCGATCTCGGCCCCTTGGGCCAGGCATCTGCAGTTTGAAGACTGCTCGCGGCGAGGTCTTGGAATTAAGTGAAGTGTGCCCTCGGACACTTCTGGAAATCGCCAAGCAGGGTGTCGAGGATTGGCTCCTCCGCACTGCGCACGTAGAGTGTCCCCACCTCGCCTCGCTAGCTCACCCCCCCTTCCTCGCCCCCATCCGCCTCCTCTGCTTAACCCAGCCGTCGGCCGCCAAGGATTGGACGGCCTTGCACCAGGCGACGGCAAGATGCCTCGCAGCGAATGGATATTGAGATCGCGCTCGCAAATTCAAGGCGGGACTCGTCGATGACCCTCGGTGCGAACTGTGTGGCCTCGAGCGGGGGAAGGTGGGGCACTTGCGTTGGGGGTCGTGTCCGGGCACGTGAGGCTACCGGCGAGATTACATGCTGCCGCAATCGCTTCGCTCTGGTGCGCGCGACCGCGAGAAATGGGCATTGTGGTGCCACGGTCTCCTGCCCGACCTTGTCGCGTGGTGTCTGCCTCCCACCCTGGAGTTTCAGGTGAGCTGGGAGGTTCGCCCCCCGGGAGGCCGCCTGGAGGGCGAGGCTTTCGGCGACGGGTCCGGCGGGTCCATTCTTGCGTGCGAGCCCCGTCTGAAGAGAGCGGGGTGGTCCGTGGTCCAAACTTCGGGGAGCGGCTTAGATGTCACGGCCGCGCTGTGCGGCCCCTCCCGGGACTCCTTCAGGGTTCTGAGGTGGCCGAGCTGTTCGGGCTCCTAATGTACCTCCTCCACGTCTCGCTCGGGCCCTTTCGCTACCTATCCGACTGCAAATGGGCGGTCTCGAGCCTTAGAAAGGGCCGCGAGGCCACGACGGGCAGCATGTGCATGTGCGCCGACCTGCGGAGACGGGCGTGGGGGCGCGTGGACGACCTTGGGAGGGAGGTGGAAGTGATCAAAGTCAAGGGTCACGCGCTTGTGCGCGACGACCACCTGTCAGCAGACGCCAGGTACTGGCGACTCGGTAACAAGTTTGCTGATCAGTTCGCTAGGCTCGGAGCGTCCAGGCATCCCCAGGACCTGCAGGCGAACGATCGCGTGTTGAAGTCGGCCAGCCTGTCCACGTATATGTGTGCAAGTACATATGTAGAACCCTGCGAGCTGTCGGCCCTCCTGCCAGTACAGTGTCGGCTCGGGATGTCGAGACCCGTGGACGACGTCGGCCGCCCCCGAGGCTCACGGCTGATGAGGAGGCCCCCGCGGGAGAGCACGACATAGTCCAGTTTGCGGGTAAGCTGCGATGCGTCAGGTGCCTGCGCGTGGCCAAGGTGGCCAAGACGCTCAGGCAGGCCCCGCGCCGGCCTGCCGTAGGCCACCGGCTTTGGTGCGTTGGCCCGTTCACCTTCTGCAGCTCGTGTGGAGCACACTCGTGCGATAATACCCAGCTCCTGGCGGTGGATTGCAGGGGGCACTGCGAGCGCGGCTCGTCGACGCGTGCCCGCTTGGACCACCTCTGGAGCGGAAATCACCCACGAACTGGGGCGAAGTTGCCTCTCGGACTCTCGGTTCGGGGCCGAAGGCCCCGACTCCGTTTGGAAGCTTCGCCCTGGACGTAAAATTCGGGGGGCTGGAGGTCCTCCCCGATTTGTGAGCTGGTCGTCCTGCATGCCGAGTGGCCATTTTGACCGAGAGGCACCGCCTGCTTGGAGCACGCTGCGTCGCGGCGGTGCCCGCGGGCATTGTTTTCGCTCCGCGAAGCCCCCAGCTGCGGCACTGCACCTGTGGGCTACACCCCAGTAAAAGCGGAGGTCTTGCGCTATCTTCAACCTCCGGGGACCCCTCCCGGGCCTCAGGACCGCAACAGAAACGACTCATAGGACGGAAAGCCGGTCCTGAGGGGAAGGGGTCCCCTGCAGACCTCTGGGCGTCGACGCTGCGAAGAAGTCACAACGGTCTAGGACCGGAGCCCTGGACCCCCTCGCGTTGTGAAAAAATCACGACGGGGGGTTTTCGCTGTTTTCGGTCTCCGGGGGCCCTTCCCGGGCCCCGGGCCTCGGGACCGTCAAAGAACGACTCCGGATGAGGAGCCGGTCCCGAGGGGAGGGGGTCCAGACCGCTGGGGGTCGACGCGGTGAAAAAAACACGACGTCGGGGGGGGGGGGCTGAGGCTCTGGACCCCCTCCTCCCGCGTCGCCCTGGAAGACCGGAGGGAGTGCCCAAATGGTCGGCGCTCCCGCGCGGGAGGCCCTGCACAGCCTGCGAGTCTAAGTTCTTCGAGTCCCCGTCGAGCCCAGACCTCCGACGTTGTGATTTTTTCACAACGTCGACCCCCAGAGGTCTGGACCCTTTCCCCTGGACCGGTTTTTCATCCAGAGTCGTTTTTTGACGGTCCCGAGGCCCGGTGAGGACCTCCAGAGGGCGAACATAGCGCAAAACCTCCCGTCGTGATTCTGTCACGACGCGAGGAGGTCTGGGAGACATGCATGTCTCGAGCCGCAAGGGGCCATGCGTGTCGCGAGGCAGATCGATCTGTGAGGGCCCCGGGGCCCGAAGTGGAGCGACAGGACGCCCGGCGTGAGGAGATCGCAGCGCCAGGATCTCAGACCCCCGACGTCGTGATGGTTTCGCAACGTCGACCCCCAGAGCTTTGGACCCCTTTCCCGGGACCGGTTATCCATCCTGACCCAGACCCCCTCGCGTCGTGAAAAAATCACGACGGGAGGTTTTGCGCTAGTTTCGGCCTCTGGAGGCCCTTCCCGGGCCTCGGGACCGTCAACAAAAAGACTCAGGATGAGAAGCCGGTCCCAGGGAAGGGGTCCAGACCTCTGGGGGTCGACGTCGTGAAAAAATCACGACGTCGGGGGTCTCGGTCTGGACCCCTTTCCCGGGACCGGTTATTCATCTTGAGTCGTTCCTTGAGAGGTCCGACGCTTCAAAATAAGTTGAGCGGCGGGAGGTTTTCAGCTATTCTCGCCCTCTGGGGGCCTCGGGACAGTCAAAAAGCGACTCGGGATGCAAAACTGGCCCCAGCGAAATGGTCCAGACCTCTGGAGGTCGACGTCGTGAAAAAATCACGACGTCGGGGGTCTGGGGGGTCGTTCCTTGAGAGGTCCGACGCTTCAAAAAAAGTGGAGCGGTGGGATTCGGGCAGTTTTCGGCCCACGGGGGCCCTCGCCGGGCCGTCT
The DNA here is from genome assembly GCA_963575745.1 of Prorocentrum cordatum. Classification (NCBI taxonomy): domain Eukaryota; class Dinophyceae; order Prorocentrales; family Prorocentraceae; genus Prorocentrum; species Prorocentrum cordatum. The sequence goes on from CAUYUJ010015345.1 coordinate 36,560, forward strand.
GGACGGAGAGCTGGCCCCGTGGAGAAGTGGTCCGGACCTCCAGGGTCCACGCCCCCCAAAAGTTGGAGCAGCTGGATGTCTGGGCTTTTGTCGGTCCCGAGGCCCGGTAAGAAGGGCCCTCCGAGGCTGAAAATGACGAGAAACTTCCCGTCGCGATTTGTTTCACATCGCGAGGGGGGTGTCTGGGGGAGCTCAGGGCTCGAGCGGCCGCAGGCAGTGCCCAGCCGCACCAGCACGCAGTCTTTGGAAGTCCCGACCCTTCCCCCAGGACCGGTTTGCCCTCCCGAATCGTTTCTGGACGGTCCCGAGGCCCGGCGAGGGCCCCCGAGGCCGAAAACGGGCAATAACCGCCTGCTCCAATTTTTGCTGGAGCGTCGGATCTCAGGGGTCTGGATTTTTGTTCCAACTCTGACTCCGGATCCGCCCTACTTTGGGGAAATTCGTAAGTAGGGCTTGGAATTTCCGCCTTACTTTTCAAGCCCCGCTGATGCCAATTTCCGCCCTTTTTTTCTGTTGCTGTTTCCGCCCTACTTCTGTGGATTTCCGCCCTACTTTGTGTTGGGTGCTGAACTTTCCGCCCTACTTGTTCGGCTTCTCATAGGTGGATTTCCGACGCCATTCTAAGTTGGCAAAAAAGCCAAAGTAGGGCGGATCTGGAGTCAGGGAGGGGCGATGAGAAGGATGAGCAGGGTGCGCCCTCCTTGAAGATGCAGCCCGCCACGCTGGCACCGGCCTCTGGCAGCAGGCCCCCCTCCTCCTCCTCCTCCTCCTCCTCCTCCTCCTCCTCCTCCTCCTCCTCCTCCAACTCTCTCCTCCTCCCCTCCCCTCTCTCCTCCTCCTCCTCCTCCTCCTCCTCCTCCTCCTCCTCCTCCTCCTCCTCCTCCTCCAACTCTCTCTTCCTCCTTTGACTACTTCAGTAAGGGTTTGCTTGGAAGAGAGTTGCAGAGTGCGCCGCCCTGCCGCAACCGCGGGGCTCAAGCTTTCACGGGCGGGCGCACGCTTCTCGCGCGCGTCGCATGCCCGACCTGCCGGTGGCTGTCGCGCATTGGGCTGGGCAGGCCACCTTCGCCTGGCTCGGCTCCTGCCCGCGGTGCCCCGAGTCCGTGTGTGGCTCGCTCGTGTGCGGTGAGGTGCACTGCCCCCCGGCGCCAGCGTGCCCGCAGTGCCCCGCGTGCCCGGGCTGCCCCGGGGCCCCCGAGCCAGCCTGCACCACCCCTGCGGCTGCGCCGCCGTGGCTCCCTGGCTGGATTGCGTCCGCTGGACTCCTGCTGCTGGGCGCGGCTGGGGGAGCGGTGGTGCCTGCCCTCGCGCTGGGCATCTGGCAGGTGCTGCGCTGGCTGACGGCTCAGTGTCCCCGCCGCGGGACTGATGGCGGCGGCGATGCCCCCACCGATACTACGACCCTGGCTGTGGCTCCGGTACCAGGGCGAGGCGCTGTACCACCAGCGGCGCGTTGTCGGGGTGCTGGCCTCCTCGGCGACTCAAGTGACTGACGCTGACGAGGTCATCGGCGTCTCGCCGGACGGCGACCCCGAGCAGATCGACCTCTCGGGGGCCTCGCGGGACATCGAGGCTTGGCGATGGTCGGAGGCTTTCCGTCCTCCCCCGCCTGGGATCCCGCGTGGCCAGGTGTACCGCTTCCAGCAGGAGCCCGACGCCGCCGCCCTCGCCACGATGCGCGCGGACGCAGAGGCGTTCTGCAACGCCGCCTTCCTCGCTCGCGAGCGGGCGGCAGGACAACCCGCAGTGCTCCCGGCGACGGGCAGCCTGGTCGATGCCGTGTGGCCCGCGCCCGTGGCGCCAGCCGCGGCCGCCGCCGTGGCCCCCGCAGCCCCCGGGCTGCCGCTGGCGCTCCCTGGGGTGGCGCCCCCCCCGGGCCCTCCGGCCCTGGGCGCCCCCGCCGCGGCCGCCGCCCCGCTGGCCCTGCTCGGAGCACCCCCAGCCGCGCTGCCCGGCGCTGCACCACCGGGGGCTGTGGTGGCGGCCGCCGCGGCGCCTGGAGCCGCCGCCCCGGCCGCCTTCCCCGCGGCCATGGCTGCTGGCGCCCCTGCAGCTGGGGCCCCGCTAGCCGCAGGGCTTGGCATGGTGGCAGCGGCCCCCTACCCGATGCTGGTCACGGTCGAGACGACGACGCACGGCCCTCGCGGGACTCCAGTGGCGCCGAATGGCACGGAGGTCATGTCTGGTGACATCGGCATCCACGTGGCTCCTGGCTTCGGTGGCGTGTTGGTTCGTACGATCCGCTCGGACCAGGTGCAGGATTTCAAGGGCCTTGAGGCCGCGGACGACGCCCGCCTCCTCAGCGTGATCGCTCTGAATGGCCAGCGTTCGCGTCGACCATGGCGGGACGTGGCCAGCTCGCTCTCCGAGATCGCCTTCCCCGACTGGGCGATAGAGGGCCCTCGCACCACCCTCTGGTGCTGCCGCTGGATCGACCGTCGGGGCGGCGGCCCTCTCGACCACCACCGCTTCTTCGTGATGGTCCACCGCCTCCACAAGGACAGCTGGGGCGTCCCGATGCATGAGTTCGGGATGAAGGCCCTGGAGACTCTCGGCGCCTACGACTCGCTCGACCTGCCGAACGTCGCGGGGATCGAGTCGCTGATGCGCGAGGTGCAGCTGGTCGAGTACGCGTATGCGAAGCACGACGGGTTTGCTGGCGCCAGCACCGAGGTGGCCGACGGCGACCTGAATGCCAAGAAGAAGGGCCGTGGCCGTGGCCGCGGCCGAGGAGGCGCCGCCGGTGCCTTCGGTTACCTGGATGAGCACACGGCTTTCCGGGGGCAGCGAGAGACGGGAGACGCCATGGTGTGTCCCGCCCTGGTCGAGTGGGTTGGCAAGCAAGTCGAACGCGATGCCAACATCCTAAAGCAGGTCCGAAAAGCCCGAGAAGAACGGGCTGATGCGGGCCATGGTCCAAATTAGTCTTGGACACGCAGCGGTCGCTCCCCCTGGCGCCCGCTGTCTACATTCTGAGGGGCTAGGCTCGCTGTGGCAGGCGCGCCTCGATTTTCTGCCAGCAGAGGCGCAGGGCCGCGCCAGCATCTCCCCCTTCCTCTTGTCCTCCTCGAGCTCTGGCCATCGCGTGGCGCCTGGCCCCATGTCGAGAGCGTGCCCTCGTGATCTTTCCCCCCTGCCTGTGCCGGCCTCCCCTGGCCCCCCTAGGACCTCTGTCTCACGCAAAGTTCGGAGGAGATTCGAGGTCCACCGTCAGTCAGCATCCTTGGTATCCGAGGTGGTTTCGGTCTTGAATCAGTTACACGGTCAACACGGTTTGGACAGCGGTCAAACAGTATCAGCGGCCCAGAAGGCGTGTTTGGAGCATATCCACCGAGCGGTTCTACGATTTGGCAAGCCCCCGGTAGACCTCACCTCAGCAGGGGCCTTACGAGAGCTCCGCGTCAACCGAGGCGAGAGTGTACATCTTGTGTGGGAGTCTTCTTTGTGGCTAAAAAGAACGGTGACCTTCGTTTGATCCTCGACGGGCGTCAGGCAGGCGAACATTTCGATGCGCCCCCTCACGTTGACCTAGCTACTGGTTCGGCGTTCTCGGCCCTGGAGGTTGACGGTGGGGGGCCTATCTACGTTGGGGAGACGGACATTGAGAATGCCTTCTATGGGATTCAGTTACCTCTGGAGTTTTGGCAGTTTTTCGGCTTGCCTCGAGCACGAGCTGGGGTCCTACGTATCACTACCGACAGCGCTGGAGGCCCCTTGAGGGCCAGCGACTGGGTTACCCCGCGCTTTGCCGCCGTCCCCATGGGATGGAAACACAGTCTCTGGATCTGTCAGCGTATCATGGAGTTCCGCGCCCGCACCAACACGTTGGCCTCCCCCAGTCTGGCCTTTGACGATGCGCACCTTCCTGTCCGTCTGGTTCGATCTTCCACGCAGATACTACATACAGAGTACGTTGACAACTTCGTTGCCCTTGGCCTCTCGAAGGACCCCACGTATGCCGTGACTGACTCCGTCGATCGCAGTCTCCGAGACGCTGGGTTTCGCACCCGCGGTCCGACGGTGTCGGCTGGAGGGGGTGTTCTCGGTTGGACCTTCGACCAGGACGCCCCGACGATCGGGATCAGTCACCGCATAGGCTGGCGGATGCGACTAGGGTGTCTGGCCGTCGCGGACATGAAGTACGCCTCGGGGGATCTTGTCAGGGTCGTCGTGTCACACTTCACGTCTCGTGCTCTGCTACGCCGTGAATTACTCTCATGTCTGCAGGCTTCGTATTCCTTCATCGAGTCGTCTGGCCACCACACGCGTGTTCTCTGGAGTTCAGTCAAACGAGAGCTTCGTTGGTGTGCCGCGCTGATCGCACTCGCCTTCCGCGACGTCAATGCCGCCTGGTCCCCCATGGTCTACTGCACCGACGCGTCCTGGTGCGGCGCGGGGGTCGTCAGGGGCATCCGCAGCGTCCAGGAGGTCCAGCACGTGGGCCACTATACGGAGCGTTTGCGTTACTCAGCGGCCCACGAGGCCATCCTCAAGCCACGGGACTCGGCTCTGAAATGTTCGGTCAGCGGCGGTATCACCGCCTCCCCCCAGGACTCCGAGATCCCGAAGGCCCCTTTCCCCGAGGTCCCAGAGTCGATTTACGGCGGCGACTGGTCCCTCGTTATGTCCCAGAAGTGGTCTCACAAGGAAGCCCAGGTTGTCTTGGAGGCTCGGTCGCTCGTGCTCACCGTGAAGAACATAGTTCGGAACACTCAGAACTTCGGTTGCAAGCACCTGGTTTTGAACGATTGCATGGCTCCCATTCTTGCGTTTACCAAGGGACGATCGTCGAGCCCTGGGGTCCTACAGTGCTGCCGTCAGACGGCTGCCATGTTGCTGGCCTCTAACTCGTATATCGGCTGGAGGTGGGTCCCATCAGAGTCCAACGCAGCCGATGCCGCTTCTCGAGGTCGGGCAGGCTTTCCGATTCAATGCTGCGCCGAATCCAGTTGCAGCACTCGGGCCCGCCGGGCTCGAGGTCCTCCGCGATGGCTTCCTCGGCGACAGCCGTGACGGCGGGCCCGCAGCTGGTGCCGCGCCCCCTGGGCGCCCACGCCGGGGGCCTGCCCCGCGCGGAGGTGGCGCCCAACCTCCCGGCGCCCTCCTCGCGGTACCCATACCGCGAGTGGGTGCCCCACGGCCCCGGCGCCCAGGAGGAAAGGGCCGCCAAGCGGGCGAGGGCCTTCCCTGCTGCCGCAGAGGCCCCTCCGCCGCCGGGCGCCCCGACCTTCCTCGAGCTGCAGAGCATCTCGCCGAAGGCCGCCCAGGACTACCAGACGTACGTGACGGCGTTCTACCAGTGGGGCCAGGAGCGCCACCTGCTCAGCGACATCGCGACCTCCCTGAGGTCGGCGCCGGCGATCGACCTAGCCCTCGTGACGTACATGCACGAGAAGTTCTTCGCAGGCGAGCTCTCCTACGTGCCGACGAAGCTGATCGCGGGTCTCCGCTACTTCTGGACATACCCCAACGGAGCGCCCCTCGAGCTGCCCCGCAGCTTTCGCGCCTTGACGGGCTGGAAGCGCATGGTGCCCGCCCAGAGCCGCTTGCCGTGCCCCTGGGTCGCCCTGTGCCTGTGCGCGCAGTACATGATTGCCGCGGGCCAGGTGATGGAGGCACTGGCCAGCATCATCACCTTCACGTTCTACTTGCGCCCAAGCGAGCGCCTGCGTCTGCAGGGAAAGCTGATCACAGCTCCTGCCCAGGCGCCTCGCCGTGTGCAGGACGGCCAGGGCCAGATGTGGTCCCTCCTCCTGCGCCCGCAAGAGGGCGGCGACACGTCCAAGACGGGCCGCGTGGACGAGAGCTTGTTAGCGGACAACCCCCTGTTCCCGTGGCTGCCGCAGGAGCTGGGCCTCCTGAAGGCCAAGTTCCCCCACTCGCTGGTCTTCAACTTCGGCCAGGCGCAGTGGGGCCGGGCCTTGAAGGGCGCGGCGAACGCTTGCGGGCTCACCGCCCTGGGCGACCCGTGCCTGCACCGCCTCCGCCACGGAGGGGTGTCGCACGACCTCCTCTTCAAGGCGCGCACTCTCCTAAGCGCCAAGAAGCGCGGCCGCTGGGCCAGCGACCGCAGCCTAGCCCGCTACGAGCGGGGCGGGCGCATCAACGAGCAGCTGAGCCCCTTGTCCCAGGACATCCTCATCGCCGCCGACCTGGCGGCCTCGAACATTGACGTAACCCTCGTGAATGCCTTCCGCTCTTTGTGAAGCAGCGGGGCGTCCCCGCGGCCCTCGAGGTCTTCGCTGGCTCCGGGCACCTGTCTGAGGTTTGGCGCCGATCCATGAGGTCGGCTGGCCACCCTGTTTTCGAGATCGACATACGGCGCGGGGCGGAGCATGACATGTGCAGTAAGGCCCTGGTCAAGCTGATCCGGGGCTGGGTCCGAGGTGGGCTCGTGATGGCCGTGTTCATGGGCACGCCGTGTAACTCCTTCTCTCTGGCAAGGAACCGCCCTAACGGTCCCCCGACCCTCAGGACGTCCGAGTACCCCGAGGGCCTCCCCAAGCTCTCAGACAGCTGCCGCAAAGAAGTCGACCTCGGAAACTCCCTGTGTGCCGCGAGTTTCAGTATCTTCCGTGAGTGCCGTTTACTTGGGTGCCCAGTGATCGTCGAGAACCCTGCGAGCTCTCATCTTTGGAGACAACCCATGGCCCTCAAGGTCCGGCATATTCCTGGTGTTTCAGAGGTGGTTTTCGACATGTGCGCTTTCGGCACCATCTGGAGAAATTCCACTCGACTTCTTGGGTGTCACGTTGATCTTCGACCACTGGATATTCGATGTAGAGGCAGAGGTGTATGTACGTTCACTGGCTCCCCGCATTTTACCCTGGATATGAAAGGCTCCAAGATCGTATCAACGCAGGCGGAGGTTTACCCCTTCTCTGTCTGCCGAGCCATTGCGAGAATATTCCGTGCTGCTCTAGTGCAACAACGTGCTAATAAATTTCGGCCTCATGTTTGAGTCCAGAGCGGTGTTCGCGGAGGTTTTACTGTTCCTGGGCTTTACACTGGTTCGGATTTTCTACAGTACTGTTTCCTGGTCTGTACGTTGTCCCCTCCCCTGCAGTCTTGGGGGCAAGCACATCCCAACACAGATCGTGTCCCTGGCGACTGAGAAAACATCTGGCCATGCATTTGACTACTTCAGTAAGGGTTTGCTTGGAAGAGAGTTGCAGAGTGCGCCGCCCTGCCGCAACCGCGGGGCTCAAGCTTTCACCCAATACCCTCCCTCCCATCTGTAAAGCTGGCCGAGGCATTGGCAGGCGGATTTTCTACAGTACTGTTTCCTGGTCTGCACGTTGTCCCCTCCCCTGCAGTCTTGGGGGCAAGCACATCCCAACACAGATCGTGTCCCTGGCGACGGAGAAAACATCTGGCCATGCATCCTCCTCCTCCTCCTCCTCCTCCTCCTCCTCCTCCTCCTCCTCCTCCAACTCTCTCTTCCTCCTCCTCCTCCAACTCTCTCCTCCTCCTGCTCCTGCTCCTCCTCCAGGGGGCCAAGAGGCGCCGCTTCGTCTGCTGTGCAGGCCCCGCTCCCGTGAGGAGGTCGGCCCCTGCGCCCCCCGACGGGCCACGGGCAGTCCACCCTGGTGCTTTGGGCCTTGGCCGAAACGCATTTGGGCAGCAGGTGTGCGCCAAAGGCGTGCGCTGTTTCTACGTGCCTTGCTTGGGGCCAGCTGTTCCGCGGCCATGTCGCGTGTGAGTCAGGACCCGCAGACGGGAGCGATTCTGGGCGCGCGCGGCGCGCGAGCCCCGTCGTGGGTGGTACGGCGCAGTGGGGTGTGTAACGTGTTCTGGCGGGCGCGCCAAAATGCGCCCGCTCGCGACAGTTATGGCTTACCAGGGAAAGGGATGCCTTCTGCGATCGATGGGGACGAAAGGCATACGGCAACGATCTTCCTCCGGTTCTTGATATTGTGATTGGATAGTTGGGGACCTAGGCCCAGTCATGGTTTCAAGAGATTCATGTTGAGGAACATGATTCAGGTTCCACATTGGAAGCCAAGCAGCAGCTTCAAGCACCACCCGAAAATTGTGGTACTTGGACCGGGCGGACAAGTATTTCAGGCAATGTTGCTTACTGCCCAGGTCGTCTATATGGCGTTATGACCGCAGCGATGTTCGATGACGGGCAGTTCTTTTTTCCGTGGGCACGTAACATTTGCAGTATGACGTTGTCTTCGGCGTGAGCATGACAGACAATCATCTCCAGGCTTACGAAATATTATGAGCCCCTTCGTCGCATTGACCAGGTCGCATCCGCACATGCCAAGACAGGGACGTGAGCCTTCCGAGTGCTGCCGGTGCGTAATATTTGTATGTGTTGATTGTTCCCGCGGTCGTCGACGCATATGAGAAAGTGTTTGAAATTCTCTGCGAATTTTCAGGCAAACGGTTTGTTTGAGGGAGTCCATTTGGGCGAGAGTGTGCGAGATGTGCGGCCACTTGTGATGAATTCTTCTCTCCAGTCTGTATTTGCTTTGTCTTGTTGGTGAGACGTGGCACAGGTGAAGAATTCGGCAGCGGAATGAGATCGAGGACGGGCCGACCCGCAGTCGAGATCGCGAATACAGCCAGCGTTGTACTTGCGAAGTGGAACAGACGGTACCGATTGGAAGGTTCAGAAGCAATACGAAATCATCACACCCAATGGCATTTTGGACTATACCATTTGGAACAGCAAGCTTGACGGTGCGACGCAAACTGGTAACGCTGACAGAGAGTATTTCAGATGCCACGGTGAAGCAATGTACTAATCCAGAGGGGGTGAAGGATTAGGGAACGATGCAGATATTGTCATTCCAATTCCGCTGAAGCGTATCAACCAGGAGCATCCTCCATTGATCTCCACGATCCAAATGTTTTCAAAGGCACTGGTTCACGTCGTGGAGTGCGAGCCTGTGTATCTGATATGTTTCCACATGTCAGAAAGGCGATTCCAACTTTTTGATTGCAGCACGGTTGTCAGAATGTTGTGCTTGCTCAGTTTGATTAGTGTGTTCGAGGATATGTGTATGGTTCAAGTTTTTGATACACATAATCAATGTGGACGCGTTGAAGTGTTCGCGCGCGGGTTGCCGCAGGTGGCTGTCACAGAACGCTGAGGGGAACAATGGGGACAGCCGTGGCATGCGGCAGGAGCGAGTGGGGGCATTGCGGCGTCCCGGGGCTGCGAGGGAGCCTGGCTTGCTCACAGGCCGCCGTGCTTGCAGACAGACGCGGGAAGCAGATGGGGGTCTCAGCAGTTTCTGCCCCCGCGCTTCCTCTCCATCTCCCCGCCATCCCCCCTCCCCGTCCCTACCACCTTCGCGCTCGAGGCACAGGACCGTGGAGGAGGAGGAAGATGACGACGAGGAGGCACTGGCTACCAACCAAGGAGTTGTTTGGTGATCTTGCCTGGCACCGTCGACCTCCTCCCGTTGCCCCTCGGGCTTTTCGCCCCCATGCGCTTGTGTGGGATGGTGACCAGTGGCGGTGCCTAGGGTGTCACAGGGCGGGCAGCAGGCTGTTGTCTAAGACCAGCTGCTTCCACTTGGCCCCCTCGTTGCAAGGGGTAGTGAATGCTGCGACCAGGCCCGGGTATGATCACAGCCTCTTGGCTGCCACCGTGCCCTCGGGGTTGCCGGTCATGTTCTGTATGAGTTGTGGGGCCATTGCGTCGCAGAAGGCTTGTAGGCTAAAGGATCCTGCATGCTTTCCCAATGTAAAGAATCCCGATCTCAGAAAGCTCAAGCGGAGAGAGTTGCCAGGAGGAGGGAAGGTCGAGCTCTCGGTCCTCTGGCCCCTCCACCCTGAGCAGTTCGTTTTTCTCCCCCTCCTCCCAGTTTCTCTTACGCCTAACCGACCGGCAGGCGCGCCTTGGGGGGCCGGTAGGATAGGATTTGAGTTCAGTGTTTCTATCCTGGCCGAGGGGGTTTGGCCACGAGCCTCCTCCCCCCTCCCGCGGCATCGAAGGCATCGAAGGAGGAGGAGGAGGAGGAAGAGGGAAGAGGGAGGAGGGTGGAGGAAGAAAGGGAGGGAGGTGGGAGGAGGGAGGAGGGCTCATCCTCCCCCAGGTTGTCTTGATTCTGTAGGCTTACGCCACATCCGCCGACCCCTCTATAAGCTACTTCGCGTCCAGGACTGCATTCCACGAGGATTGTCCGATTCCTGGGAGGATCTTGGGGGCGTTTCGGGGCTCTGTTCGGGCTGCCTGGGGGCTTCTTGGGGCGTGTTGGGGACTTCTTGAGGCAACCTGGGGGCGTCCTGCGGCCGAAGGCTGGAAATGTGGGTTCGGGTTCCCCCCGTGGGCCCCTTTTGGCGCCGTCCGGGGGCCCTCTGGGGCCGTCATCGGGGCTTCTTTGGCGGTCTTGGGACCCTTGCGGGCCGTCTTGGAGCTGGTCTGGGGTTTTTGGGGGCCGTCTTGCACGGTATGAATGCACAAGAGGCGAATATGTTTAAAACATGCGTTTTCCCAGGGGAATGGGGCAATTGTCACTTCTTGGGTGCCGTTGGGGAGGCCTCTTGGGGCGTTTTAGAGGCATCTTGGGCCGTCTGGATACCATCTTGGGCGTCTTGGAACGATCATTCGACGATTCGGGGCCCTCTTGGATCGTCTTGGGGCCCACTTGGGGCCCTCTTGACCCGTTTTGGGGCCCTCTATGCTCCCATGACGCGTTCGTCCGGGGCCGGGGGGGTCAAATCTCCAGATTGGGGTCCCTGGGTGGGGGTTATGGGAGGGGAACAATCTCATACGCCTAGAGACCCACAAGGGGTCGGCGGATTTGTACCCGCCCATCTCGTATACAGGATTGCTCAGGCTTGGTATCGACAAACTGGTGTCTGATCAGGTCGTTCTCGGCCTTTTACAAGTGTGAACCCGTTGTAGCGCTGGCCATATTACATATAACAGGGGACCGGGGACCAAGCCCCCGGGGCCGCGACCTCTACCACAAATGTATGTGTGTTGTGTTGTCTTGTGTGTGTTGTGTTGTGTTGTGTTGTGTTTTGTTGTGTTGTGTTGTGTTGTGTTGTGTTGTGTTGTGTTGTGTTGTGTTGTGTTGTGCGTGAATGTGTGAGTGTGTGAATGTGTGGATGTGTGAATGTGTGAATGTGTGTGTGGATGTGTGTGTGTGAATGTGTGTGTGCGTGTATGTGTGGTGTGTGTGTGTGTGGTGTGTGTGTGTGTGTGCGTGCGTGCGTGCGTGCGTGCGTGCGTGTGTGTGTGCGTGCGTGCGTGCGTGCGTGCGTGCGCGTGTGTGTGTGTGTGTGGTGTGCGTGGTGTGTGTGGTGTGTGTGGTGTGTGTGTGTTGTGTGTTGTGTGTGTTGTGTGTTGTGCGTTGTGTGTGTTGTGTGTGTTGTGTGTGTTGTGTGTGTTGGTTGTGCGTTGGTTGTGTATTGTGTGTGGTGTGTGTTGTGTGTGTTGTGAGTTGTGTGTGTTGTGTGTGTGGTGTGTGTGTTGTGTGTGGTGTGTTGTGTGTGTTGTGTGTGATGTGTGTGTGGTGTGTTGTGTGTGGTTGTGTGTGTTCGTGTGTTGTGTTGCTGTGTATGTTGTGGTGTTGTGTGTTGTGTGGTTGTGTGTGTTTGTGTGTGTGTTTTGTGTGTGTTGTGTGTGTGTTGTGTGCCCTTCGTGTGGTGTGTGATGTTATGTGTGCTGTGTGTGCTGTGTTGTGTGTGTGTTGTGTGTGTTGTGTTGTTGCTGTTGTGTGTGTTGTGTGTTGTGATGCGTTGTGTGTGTGTGTGGTGTGTTGTGTGTGTTGTGTGCGCTTGGCTCTCACTCCTCACTTAACCCCAGTGTGTTGTGGTGTGTGGTGGTGTGTGTTGTGTGTTGTGTGTGTTGTGTGTTGTGTGGTGTGTGTGTGTGTTGTGTGCGTTGTGTGTGTTGTGTGTGTGTGCGTGGTGTGTGTGTGTGGTGTGTGTGTGTGTTGTGTGTGTGTTGTGTGTTGTGTGTGTTGTGCGTTGTGCGTTGTGTGTGTTGTGTGTGTTGTGTGTGTTGTGTGTGCTGTGTGTTGTGTGTGTGTTGTGTGTGGTGTGTGTGTGGTGTGTGGTGTGTGTGTGTGTTGTGTGTGTGTGGTGTGTGTGGGGTTTGTGGTGTGTGTGTGTGGTGTGTGTGTGTGTGGTGTGTGCGGTGTGTGTGGTGTGTGTGTGGTGTGTGTTGTGTGTGTTGTGTGTGTGTTGTGTGTGTTGTGCGTGTGTTGTGTGTGTTGTGTGTGTGGTGTGTGTGTGTGTTGTGTGTGTTGTGTGTTTGTGTTGTGTGCAGGCCTTTGGGGGGCCCAAGACGCACAAACCGCCTCGAGGCGCAAACGATGGCTCTCAAGACACCCCAACAGGCCTCCCAGACGCCTCCTGTGACGCTCCCATGGGCCCCTTAGCAGGGCCCCAAGCGGCAAAAGTCGCTCCATTCCATTCGGGAAACGTACATGTTTCGTGTATATATATATATATATATGTAGATATACACACACACCTTTTTGGCGTTCACAGCGTCCAAGACGGCCCAAGAGGCCCCCAAGATTGCCCCAGAGGCTTTCAAGAGGGCTCCAAGACGACCCAAGAGGGTCCCACGACTGACCCAGAGGCCCCTAACCCTAAGACCTCCCAAGAGAGCCCCAGGACAAGCCCCCGAGGGGTCCCAGAGGTGAAACACCGTTTTCAAATTCCGAGTTTTCGGCACCCGAGGCTCCCAGGAGGCCCCAAGAGGTCCCCAGGCGGCCCCAAGAGGCCCCCAAGAGGCTCCAAGAGGCCCCCAAGATTCCGCAAGAGGCCCCCAAGACGCCCCCAGGAGGCTCCCCAGAGGCCTCCAGGATGCCCTCGGGAAGATCCCAAGAGGCTCCCAAACTGCCTCGACGACGCCCTTGAGAGGCCTCTAAGATGCCTTCAATCCCTCCTCCCCAAGAGGGCCCACATTGGCCTTCTGGTGAGAATGGCGAAGGATATGATGAAAAAAACATCGCCGATGGGGTATCATAACGATGATCATGATGATGGATGGGAAGGTAGCGGTGGCGATGATGAGAGGAGGAGAATGATCATGAAGATGGGTACGATACCGATGGTGATGATGCTGATGATGATGACGATGCTGATGGTGATGATGTTGATGATGATGGTGATAGTGGTGGTGATGATGGTGTGGATGAGGATGAGGTTGCTTATGAAGAGGAGGAGGACGAGAAGGAGGATGAGGAATCGAGGATGAACTATGATAAGGATGGTGATAAGGATGGTGATAAGGATGATGATGATGATGATGATGATGATGAGGAGGAGGAGGAGGGCTATCGTTGGATGGTGAGGATGAGGACTGGCTGCTGAGTGAGAGTGATAAGATCCTCATGGTGGTGATGATGATGCTTATGGCTGTCATGGTGATGCTGCTGATGTTGATGGTGATGGTGGCGCTGAGGATGATGATGACGATGGTGACGAAGCGGATGATGTTGATGATGATGGTGACGATGCTGATGATGATGGTGTTGATGGCGATGATGATGATGAAGGGGGAGGCGGAGCAGAAGGAGGAGGACGATCATGATGATGATGATGATGATGACGATCATGATGTTGATGCTGAGTATGCTGATGATGGTGATGATTATGATGATGGTGCTGGTGACGATGCTGATGATGATGCTGATGATGATGATGAGGAGGAGGAGGAGGGTGATCATGATGAGGATGACGACGACGATGATGATGATGATGATGATGATGACGATGATGATGATGATGATGATGATGATGATGATCATGATGCTGATGATGCTGTTGTTGATAGCGATGGTGATGGTGATGGTGATGGTGATGGTGGTGATGAGTATGCTGATGCTGATTATGCTGATGCTGATGCTGATTCGGATGTCACTGCTACTGATGCTTCTCCTGCTGCTGATGATGATGATGATGACGACGATGACGATGACGATGACGATGCGGCGAGGCAGGATCAGGACAGCCGTCACACGTGTCATCTTCCGTCTTTTCTTCTTGAGGAGTTTCCCAGAAGCCCATTTGGGCGGTTTTTGGACCTTCTGGGGCTTTTGTGAGGCAGTTGTGGGGTACTTTCGGGCCTTTTGGGGCCAGCCCTCTTGGGGCCCTCTTGCAACGGTTTGAGGCTCTCTGGGGCCGTCTTGGGGCCCTTTTGACTGTCTGAGTTGGGGTGTCTCTTGCTGTCGTCGATGGGCCGTATTTGGGCCGTCTTGGAGGATTCTCGGGCAATTTTGGGGCAGCCTTGGGGCCATAGTAGGGAATACTTTTAGGGCCGTCTGGAGCAGAAGGGAGCCCGAACAGGTGAAGACGCCGAAGACTTTCGCATTCGCCTCTTCGGGCCTTGCTGGGGGTTCTCTTGTGGCTCTCTTGGAACTTTTGGGGGGCCGTCGTGGGCCGTTTTGAGGCCACCCTGGGCCGATGTGTGGGCCGTTTCGGAGGCGTCGTTGGCCATCTTGGCGGCCTTGGTTGCCTGTCTTGACCGTCTTGTGAGCTCGGGGGGGAGGAGAGAAAGGACAAATGCATGGAGAAGCGAAGAGCTGCCCCCCCCTGCAGGCCCGTGTGCAGTTGGCATAGAAAGGATTGGTGTTTTCCCCGTGGGTTCTAACGCCATGTTGGCATTGGCGTTTGGACAGCGCGGGACGATTCTTTGGCTTACGCCGCACCGCCAACCCCTTGGGGGAGAGTCGCTGTTGCGGCTTCTGGGTGCTGCGTGACTTAAGCGGCCTCGGAGGCCCTTCAGATCGCTCCAAGACGGCCCACGAGGCCCCGAGGAGGGCCCATGACGGCCCAGGAGGCTCCCCAGGCGACCCAAGTTCGCCCCAAGAGCGCCCCACGAGGGTGCCCAGAGGGGGGCCGCGAACCGACATTTCGAGGTCTCTGGCCCTAGAGGCCCCCAGTAGGCCCCCAGAGGCCACCAAGAGGCTCCCACGAAGCCCCGTGAAGCCCCCAAGAGGCCCCCAGGAAGCCCCAAGAGGCCCCAAGAGGCCCCCAGGGAACGCAAAAGAGGCCCCCCAACACACCCCAACACATCATGTTTCCAGAAAGCTTTCCGGGTATGGTTCATCATGGACCCGAGAGTGTCTCTCTTTTTTTGTCTTTTTTTTTTTTGTTCTCTTTTATTTTTTTTTTTTTTCTTTTTCTTTTTTTTTTTTGTTTTTTATTTTTTTTTTTTTTTTTCTTTTTTTTTTTTTTTCTTTATATTTTCCTTTTTTCTTTTCCTTTCCTTCCGGAGGGCCCGATAGTGCCATGGCACTACCAAGAGAGTTGTTTGGGAAGTTGAATGTTGATTGGGAGCATGACAGATCGCCTGCTCGCTTGCACGGCTCTCCGCGGATCGCTTCGACAAGGTTGCCCAACATGCACTCTTGAACCGGACGACGACGAAAACCACGAAGACGAAGACGAAAGACGACGACGACGACGGCGCGCCCCAATACGCGACGACGACATTACGACGACGACGACGACGACGACGACGACGACGACGACGACGACGACGACGACGACGACGACGGCACGCCCCAACAGGCGTCCCAAGACGCCCCCCAAACCCATGCATGCTCCCAGAAGGCCTTCTGGGAACCCGATTCATACCACCTCCGCCCCTTTTTTTTTTTTTTTTTTTTTTTTTGTCTTTTTTTCTCTTTTTTCTTTTTTTTCTTATTTTTTTTTTTTTTCTTTTTTTTTTTTTTGTCTTTGTTTTTTTTCTTTTTTGTTTTTTTTTTTTTTTTTTTTTTTTTCTTTTTTTTTCTCCTTTTTTTTTTTGTTTTCGTTTTTTTTTTTTTTTCTTTTTCTTTTTTTTTTTTTTTTTTGTTTTTTTTTTTTTCGCAGCTTTCTTCCCCCAAAGCCTTCCATAATGCGGATTGACACGCATGGACTTCTCACTGCCCATAATGCGTTCAGCGTTGTGGGCGCTTTTACTTCCCGCGCAAACCATATCTGGTCCACTTACCTTAGTGGAGCAGTGAACTCGTGAAGGCCTGGGGCCTGCAAGAACCTGAGCGCGCGCGCGAAGCGCGCTCGATGGGTCAAAATGCCTCCGCCCTGCGGGACGACGCTCCCGTCGCTCCGGTGCATCCGCACAAATAGTGTTTCCCCCCGTTCCTCCTCCGTGTTCGCTCGTCCTCCCTCCTCCTGCCTTCCCCTTCCGCCGCCACACCCATGCCCTGTGAGCTGTTGGTTCCCAGGGGTGAAGGTCCTCTTCGATCGACTGGGCCCGACTCTGCAAATAGAGAGAAATAGAGAGTGGTTCGACGCAATGGCAGGGGATGGGATGGACGGGTAGGACGTCGGGTCTAGCACGAGCGCAACTGGCTTGTCCCTTCCCTTCCCCCCAACCCCTCGGGTGGGGCAGGTTTTGGATTCTCCGTCGGCCTGGGACGCCTACCGTGCCGCCTCTGCGGCCGCCAGGCACGCGCGCCGAGCGGGGAGGGCTGGGAGGAGCAGTGGGAGGAGGGGGCCGAGGAGGACCTGGAGGAAACACTTTGGGCTCAGGAGGGGATTGGGTGTTCGAGCTGTTTGGGGAACCTACTCCTGACCGAGGATTGGCGTGGCCACATAAAAAACTGTTGTTCCTTAGGTGGCGATTGCGCTTTCTCACGCCATGCAAATTCTTTACGCTTCGCGTATCCCCACCAGCCCATCTCAAAACAGCAACTCTTGCGAAGCATGCCGACAGTCGTGTTTTCAGGCGTGTTTCCGCCATGTTTCTTTTTTTTTCTTTTTTCTTTTTTTTTTTTCTTTTTTTTTTTTTTTTTTTTTTTTTTCTTTTTTTTTTTTTTTTTTTTTTTTTTTTTTTTTTTTTTTTTTCTTGGCCCCGCATATCTCCCCTGTTACTCCTTCCTCCCGCCTCCTTGTACATCCTCCTTGTGGGGGGGAGCGGGAGAAGGACGAGGCGGAGGAGGAGGGAGAGAAAGCGCTCCTCGTGGTTTGAGTCGTTTGGGGTTTCTCGTCCTGGTGTGAGTCGTTCGGGCCCTTCTTCCTGGTGTGAGTCGTTCGGGCTCTTCGTGGTGTGAGTCGTTCGGGCTCTTCGTCCTGGTGTGAGTCGTTCGGGCTTCTCGTGGTGTGAGTTGTTCGGGCCCCTCGTCCTGGTGTGAGTCGTTCGGGCCCCTCCTCCTGGTGTGACTCGTTCGGGCTCCTCGTGGTGTGAGTCGTTCGGGGCCCTCGTCGTGGTGTGAGTCGTTCGGGCTCCTCGTGGTGTGAGTCGTTCGGGCGCCTCGTCCTGGTGTGAGTCGTTCGGGCCCCTCCTTGTGGTGTGAGTCGTTCGGGCTCTTCGTGGTGTGAGTCGTTCGGGCCCCTCGTCCTGGTGTGAGTCGTTCGGGCTCCTCGTGGGGCCTCTTGGGGGCCTCTTGGAGCCTCTTGGGGCCTCTTGGGGGCCTCTTGGGGCCTCTTGGGGCCTCTTGGGGGCCTCTTGGGGGCCTCTTGGGGGCCTCTTGGGGCCTCTTGGGGGCCTCTGGGCGGCCTCTTGGAGGCCTCTTGGGAGCCTCCTGGGGGCCTCTTGGGGCCATCTTGGGGCCTCTGGCGACTTCCTCAGAAGCGCAAATGAGAGCTGCCCCCCGAGAAGGACAAAATGAGCCCAAAACCTAAGTAAAATCAATGATTTTGCTAGGAAGGACGATGAGCGCTGCCCCCTCAGAAGCCCAAAATGGGCCCCAAACCCTAGTAAAATACATGTTTTTGGCTTCACAGAAGAGGAGAGGGTTTTTTCTCAGCCCCCCCGTCGGGGCCAGAATCCTCGTGAGGATCGTCGTTTTTTAGCCCTCCCAGGAGTCGAAAAAGACCCCTCTGACCACCCGCCGGACTCCCTCTCCAGGCCCAGGGGGAGGGGGTAGGGGGAGGGGTAAACCCCTCCCCGAAGGGGAAGAAGGGGGGTTGAGGACAGAGCGGGCCCCCTAAACCACTCACGCCCAAAGGGCTGGTGGGATTCACGGCGGAAGTTTGTTGGTCTTGTTCGGCCTCGAGATCGTTCACCGGGCCTTGGGGACATCAAACAGTTGAAAAGCATGCCATGGGAAAGGGTCGAAATTTTTGGGGACAACGCAACGAAGAAATCACGACGTCGGAGGTCGGTTGGACAAGGAGGAAGACGTGGAGGATTCGGAAGAGGGACAGGAGGGGTGATGGGCAGAATGAGAAGGGAGAAGGGGGAGGGAGTTTCCGTGTGCAAGTGTGTGTGGTGTGTATGTGTTGATTTGTGTGTGTAAGTGTGTGCGTGTGTCTGTGTTTGTGTCTGTGCGTGTGTTTGTGTGTCGGTTTGTGTCTGAGTCGGTGTTTGTGTTTTTGTTTGTGTGTGTGCGCGTTTGTGTGCGTGCGTGTGGGTGTGGGTGTGGGTGTGGGTGTGTGCGTGCGTGCACGCGTGCGTGTCAGTGTCAGTGTCTTTGTCTGTGTCTGTGCCCGTGCCTGTGTCAGTGTTTGTGTCTATGCCTGTGTCTGTGTTTGTGTGCGTGTGTGTGTGTGTGTGCGTGTGTGTGTGCGAGTGCGTGTGCATGTGTGTGTGCGTGCTTGTTTGCGTGTGTGTGTGTGTTTGTGTGTGTGTGTGTGCGTGTGTGCGTGTGCGTGTGCGCGTGTGTGTGTGTGTGTGTGTGTGTGTGTGTGTGTGTGTGTGTGTGTGTGTGTGCGCTGTGCTGTGCTGTGCTGTGCTGTGCTGTGCTGTGCTGTGCTGTGCTGTGCTGTGTTGTGTTGTGTTGTGTTGTGTTGTATGGTATGTAGGAGTGGTACAGGTTCTACTGGCTCGACCTGGGCCCCACTTCTCACTCCTACCGTCTTCACGAGGTTTCTCGACGGGGGCCCCACGCGCGGCATCGACGTCAATGCCCTGCCGTGCGGGACGCCCGCGACCGAGAACATCTCCGCCGCGCCGCAAGTTTACACCCCAAGGTCCGACAGCCGCGGCCCCTTCCGTCGGAGGGGCGACCCTCGCCAACCCCACAGCTGGACCCTTGGGCCCGCTGATGATCGCCCGGCGAGTGCGCTCGCTCTTCGCAGCCTGGGCACGAGACCGCGCCCCCCCCCCGCTTCACCCGTTGTCATGTCAGACGACCGAGCGCGCCATGGCCCTGTCGCCACCAGCCATCTGGGCTCCGCACCCGCCGCTCCCGTGGCCCGTCCTTCAGCAAAAGGCCCGCCGCAGTTGCGACCGTCTGTGGGCGCGGCGGCCATTCGTCGATTGCGGCATTCTCACCTGGCGCGTTTGCCCCAGCTGCCGCATCTCCAGCTTCCCCCTCCCGCAGGCGGACTCTGCTCTCTGCGGTTATTGCTGCAAGTGGGGGGCGCGCCACCAGTGTTGCGGTTGGCCGCGGGCGCAGCCTCCGCAGCGTGGGACCACCCGCCTGCGAACCATTTCGAGGGCGCTGTTCGCATACTTCCGCGGCGGCGGCCGCCTCGGCGCAGCCCCATTCAATGGCGCGGGGGGGCGCGCCGTCCAGGCCGTTATCCCATCCCCCCCCCCACGACGCGCGCGAATCGGACGTGGTTTCGCGCGACCAGCCCCAGCCATTGGCGGCTCACTGTCCGTCGAACCCCTTGCCTCCGCTCCCCCGCGGTAAGGCCCCGGGCCCCATGGCCGGGCTGCGGGCCCCCCGATCCAGGCGGCGCCGTCCCAGACGGGCCCGGCCCGCTTCCCGCAGACGAGCAGACCGACCGCCTGCCCCCCGTCTTCCCGATAATTGCGCGCCTCCGCTGTCAGCGCGGCGCCATCGCCACGAACGTTCCCGACCTCCGCCCCCAGCCTCGCGCGCCAGGGCGCCCGCCGCGCGCTCCTGGGGGGGGGCGGGGCAGGCGGTCAACCCCCCTGGCGTCCGAGGACCTGGTCTCTCTCCAGCGGGGGGCCTTGGTAGACGCCGACTTGCCGCGGCATCTTCGCGAGACCACGGGGGCCGCAAGCGCTGCGCGCCCCAGCGCGCAGAGAGACGGGCAGCGCAGTGGCCTCCGCCGCTTCGGCCGCGACTCGCCAGCGGCCGCGCGGTCGACGCGGGCGCGACGTTCCCCGGCCGCTCGAATGGTTTCAGCCCCGAGGCCATCCGCCCTTTGGGCCGCGAGGGCGCCCCGCAGCCCCTCGGCCCCCGCCCGCTGCCACCAGCGCGGGGCTGCCGCGATCCACCCTCGCCCCCCGACCGCGGCGTCATCTCATCTGCAGATTCGACGGCATCAATAGGTTTCGCGCAACCGACGACCCCTTCGTGCCAGACGACGGCGACGGTGCTTGCGACGAAAAGCAACGCGGCAACGCCCCCCCCCACCCCCCATCGACCCCCTCCCCCCCGTATTCTAGGCCGAGAAGAGCGGAGATCGACGACGTCTTCCGCGCTGCATTCAACGAGTGGCTGGAGACCGCGGGCGACCAGGCCAGGGAGTGAGGGTGCGCTTTGTGGCCCTTCGGCCCTGCTGCCTCGACGAATCGACGAGCGCGGATCTGCTCGGCCCTGGCGCGCGGCGCCGGGCGCCCTTGCGCCCCCCTCGGGCCGGCCGCCCGCCGCCGCCTTCGCGCGTCTGCCGCCTTGCCCCGACTTGGACTGTGCCCCCCCGCCAGTGTCCACCCCCCGCCCGCCCTTCGTTGGCTTTGTCTCGCTGGGGGCGCAGCGCCCCTTCGCCTCGGCCGACGCGGTCGCCCCGCGGTCCGCCGGGGGCCCCATCGGCGTTGACCCCGGGCGCCGCGGCCGATTGGGCCTGCCGCTGGGCCCCTGCCCTGCCCGCGCATCGATGGATGTCGCATTCCACATCCCCCGCGCGTCGGCAGGCCTGGCCTGCCCCCGCGATCCCCCCCCGTAGCATTGGGGCCAACGTCGACGCCTGCGCGCGCCATGGCGCGCGCGCGCAATCAGCGCCCGCCGCTCTACATCACCGACGAACGCGCGCACGCGCGCCGGCAAATAATTTCACGCGCGCGGCTTCCCATTGATGGGGGCGCTGCGTCTCGTGCACTGCGTCAGAACAATGCACGATCATTAAGTGGCTAGCCAGGTCAGCGCAACCTCGATAACCAGGAGTTCTTCCTGGATCTGACCACTGGCGCCAGCTGCCAGCAACGCCTGCTCGAGCTCGGGCATTGCCCACGCGGTCTCGCCCCCCCGCCCGCCTCTGGCAGCGGGCCAGGCGGGCTCTGGCATAGGGCCGTCCTCTGCATCTGCAGGTCGAGCAGCGCCATTTGCAAGTCGCCCGCCGCGCCCCCCTGGCGCTCCATCTCGAGCTGCATGGCCCCCAGCCTGGACAGCTGTACTCCGCGCGCTGCCCGCTGCTTCGCCAGCTGCCGCTCCGTCGCGCCGACCTCGAAGCTCGGCCCCTTGAGCAGCTGGGTCGCGGAGCTCCCCCGGGAGAGAAGTTCCGGGCTTCGTACCTGCGCGCGCCTGGCGACAATCGCGCACGCTTCAGGCGTTTCAGCGCTCTCTGGCGCCTGGGCGCGGCCGTCGAGCTTGCCGATCTCTTTCACGGCGGCCGCGTCTCTGCCGACAGCCCCGTCGGCCCCGCATGCAAGGCCCGACGGGGCTGCCCCATGGCAGCCATGGCAGGCGCCCCCAACAGTCGAGCCCAGCAGCTCAGGATGTTCTTCTTCGACGCAGGCCCCAGGTTTACCTCGGGCGCGGTCAGTGCTCGCCTGCGGCAGCCGTGATTTGCTCGTCGAAGGCTGGAGCGCCCCCCCTTGCTATATGATCCTCATGTTGCAGCCTGGGCCCTCAGCCTGCGCCGCTTCTATCGGAGGTTGGCGGGCCCAGTGGCGGCGGTCGATGCGACGGCGAAGGCGCGACGCGCGGCCCCGCCCTCCACGCTGCAAGCCGGGCGGCGCGCATCGCCGAGCAGGGGGTTCATGGGCGGATCGACCGCGATGTCCCGGCGCAGATGCATGGGGGAGGCGCGGCTAGAACGGGCCCGCTGGCGCGGAAGCCGGCGCGCGAATGCATGCGCGGCAGGAAGCCCACCCCGCGCGAGAGACGGTCTCCCCGAGAAGTAATCGCGCGCGGGCATCGGTCTCAGGCGCGCGCGGCCGCGCCATTGCTGTGGATCCGCCCCGGGCGCGCGATTGCATTGATTCTTTGCGCGCGACGCCTTCGCTGCGCAACGTTAGATCACGCTGGCGTCGGAGGCCAGGAAAGCCCGCGGCGCGCGCGTTGAGCCCGAAGACTGACAAGACAGGTTCGCTCGCAATCTCCTCTCCCACCCAGGCCTAGCTCTTCGCAAACCGGGGCCAGCAGCTCTGAGATCGTCGACGTGGACAGACGCGGCGCAACATCGGCGCCTGCCAGCTACGTCTTCGTCGACGACGGCGCCGCATTCACTTTAGGTTCCCAACTTGCGCCCGGCAAGTCTGGCGGTGACAGCTGACGATTGGGACTGGCAGCCCGCGGCCAGATATTGCGG
This sequence comes from Prorocentrum cordatum, assembly GCA_963575745.1. Taxonomy (NCBI): domain Eukaryota; class Dinophyceae; order Prorocentrales; family Prorocentraceae; genus Prorocentrum; species Prorocentrum cordatum. Next base: position 58,877 of record CAUYUJ010015345.1, read on the forward strand.
CGCTGCCCCGTCGAAGGCAGGGGCCAGGCCGCGTCGACCGAGACGGATGTGATTGCGGTCTTATGGTGGCGAGCAAGTCTGCCCGTGGTCTTTTTCAGGTGAAGTCCGGTTGCAAGGGGTCCGCGGGTTGTTGCCACCGCGTCGCGCGTAGTCTGCGGCCACGGCAATCTCGCATCCAACGCGTGGGAGCGCGCGGCGATGCGCGGCGATGCATGCCCAGCGCCCGTCTCGCGCGGCAGCCCACGCCGGCGCGGCGGACATCGGGGATGGCGTCGACAGTGGGCTCGATCGATCGCGCACTGCTGAAGCTGACGAGCTGGCCAAGTCGGAGGGCCAAGTGCCGCGCGGCCAGCGAGGGGCAGGGGGTCCGTTCGAGAGGCCGCGGGGCTTGACAAGGCGCTGCTCACGTACAGTGCCCCGTTCGAGATGTGGTTTTACGAGCAGGGCGAATCCCGCCGTGACTGCGCGCGCCCCACGCAGGATAAGGACAACCCGACCTCTCCCCAGCATGATGCTGCTGCGCGTGGGCAGGGGCCACCATGACTGGGGCCTGTTCTGAGGCGCCCGTCGTTGGCGCGCCTGGCGTGCGGCGAGGGGCCTTCGCTCGTCATCCGCACTAGCGGCTGCAAGTGCACAGACACAGGCAGCCAGACGCATCGATGCGTGGATCACGCATGCCGCGGCAGAGGAGGCGACCGTGGCGCATCGCGCAGATCATCCGTCATCTGGAATGTGATGTGCAAGCCTCAAAGAAGCAGGCGCGTTTTCTCCGCTCTCGGCGGTCATCGGAAAAGGGCGCGCGGGCGCGTGCATGTCCAAGAGTTGGGCGGGGCCTCTACCAGGAACAGCCCAGGCACCTGCGGGGCAGGACGGCGAGGTAAAGGGTCGAACCTGACAGATGCCCCGGCGCGGCCTCCGCTTTCAAGGATCACGGTCTTCAACTTCCCGAAGTTTCGGAGTTGGGAGCCCCGCGCGACGCAGAGATCGGCAATGATGGAGACTGCGGCGCGGCCTGAGCTCATGGGCCTGACGGGCGCAACAAACCCTGCAGCCTTTTGGTCGCAGATTCACAGTCGCCGCTTCAGCATAGTCTCCGCCAAGCGGCCTCGCGATCCCAGCGCGGCGCCTTCCTTCCGCGCGGCGGGCATTGACAGCCTGGTCGAAGCTTCGAGCGCTTGTATTTCTAATTGCGGTTGGGCGGGGCGCGGCGAGGCCAGGCCCGATGGGCCGGTGCATTTTCAACTCCCGGGTGGGCGACGCGCGGCGTCTTCCTCGGGGATGCGAGCCAACTCTGTCCACGCGTAGCATGTCCATCTTGTTGCGGGCCGCGCGAGGGTCGAGCGCGGTTATTCCAGTGCGCGGCGGGCAGCGCGCGGCGCCTCCTCGTCAGATGGCTTCTCGGTTTTTCCAGCAGCGGCATTTCCACATTGCGGCGGGCCGAGCACGGCCACGCGCGCGTCGAGTTCATCGATAGCCCAGTCGTGGCGGGCAGCTGCCGGCGCCGCCTTGTCAGATGACGGCTCGTTATTAGCATCGGTGGTATCCCCCAGGCATAGGTGGGCTGCGCGCGGCGCGGCGGTCCGCGCCAAGGTTTTTTCTGCCCAACCACGGGTGGGCAATGCGCAACGAGCGGCCGCATGATGCGAGCCCATCCTTGTCTTCTGTGCACGGGTCGGGGCTGATGTTCGAATTTCGTCGCCGAGGCAGGCAAGGCGTTGGTCTCGCCAATTTCTGCCGTCTTTCGAGGCCGGCTCATGTGAGCGACGGGGCTGGCGCATCCTTGCACACCCTCACCTCCCCTGTCTTAGCCTCGGCGCTGAGATGCGTTTGGTCTAGTCATCTTACTTTTTGTTTTGGACGGATGATATATCGTAAAGGGCACCCGAGGTATCCGATCATGCTTCAGAGTCGCCAGTTGTTGCTCCGAACCAGAGGAAAATTCGAGCAGGGAAAACGATTTCTCGCTTACTCCTCTTTCTCTCTCTGTCACGTTCTCTCTCTCTCTCTCTCTTTCTCTCTCTCCTTCGGGGTCCCTGGACTCTCTGGCTCTCCCCCCCCCACTTTAGGTATTGAACCCCTGAGGCGGCGTTCGGGGCAGTTGGCGTAGCCGTGGAGGCGCCCCCGCCTTGAGCGTGAGCCCAACTGCGGACTGTTTCTCCCAGAGTCGAATGCCAAATTGAAGGTGACCAAAACCAGAGGTTTTCTTTGAGCTTTGATCATGATCCTGATCCTCCTCTTCTCTCCTATCTTCTCGTTGTCGTCGTCGTCGTCTTCCTCCTCCCCCTTGCCCGGGCACGGCCATGGCCCTCGCATGCGGGCCCGTGCCAAGGCACGTGCATGTTTCGGGGGTTGCGGAGGGATGGACCCTCCTTGCATGACTGAAGTTCCGCGGAATGGTGCACACTGTTACCTAACAGCTTTTGCTGATAGGTTTCTAGTAGGGTCAAAAGAGAGCATCTGGACTCCACAGGGGGGTCTGGGCGGGTGCCGGGGAGGAGAACCGGGAATCGTTTTTCGCCAACAGTCACACACTTTGTGCTCTTCGACCTCCCAGAACTCCATTCCTGGGCCACATTTTGGAAAACCAGGAACAGAGCCAGGCTCGCTTTTCGTCAACAGTCACACACTTCGTACTCTTCGACCTCCCAGAACTCCACTCCCGGGCTACATTTTGAGTGCCCGGAGCCAACCGTATGCCACTTCGTGCTCTTCAAGTTCCCAGAACTCCACTCCCGGGCCACATTTTGGATGCCCGGAGCCAACTGTAGGCCACTTCGTGCTCTTCGATTTCCCAGAACTCCATTCCCGGGCCACATTTTGGATGCCCGGAGCCAACTGTAGGCCACTTCGTGCTCTTCAAGTTTCCAAAACTCCATTCCCGGGCCACATTTTGGATGCCCGGAGCCACTGTAGGCCACTTCGTGTTCTTCTAGTTCCCAGAACTCCATTCCTGGGCCACATTTTGAATGCTGAGGCAGGCTGATGCTGCGGCCGAGGCAGGCTGAGGCTGAGGCAGGCTGAGGCTGAGGCCGAGGCTGAAGGCAGACTGAGGCTGAGGCTGAAGCAGACTGAGGCTGAGGCTGAGGCAGGCTGAGGCTGAGGCTGAAGCAGGCTGATGCTGAGGCTGAGGCTGAGGCTGAGGCTGCAGGCTGAGGCTGAGGCAGGCTGAGGCTGAGGCCGAGGCTGAAGGCAGACTGAGGCTGAGGCTGAAGCAGGCTGAGGCTGAGGCTGAGGCAGGCTGAGGCTGAGGGCTGAGGCTGAGGCTGAGGCAGGCTGAGGCTGAGGCTGTGACTGCGACTGCCGTTGCCGCTGCGACTGTCATCGCGAATGCGACTACGACTGCGAGAACAGCAGAATTCTACAACTGGATGTTCATATGAATCTTAAGGGGAATGCTTTCAGATATGCTTCTACATATCGCTGTTAGGTTGCTTTGCCGGGATAATTTTTTGTTTGGTTTTACTCGGACTGCCAATGAGTGGCATCTGCGTTCGCCAAAGGGTGCTTGGAGAACACTCGTGGCGGGTGTGTCGCAGCCGACTTGTGGACGGCCATCTGGGATGCCCTCGACGATTCCCAGTGCAAGGTGCGGGTCAACAAGGTCAGAGGACATACCAGGGCAAACAACGACGGCATTAGCCGTGAACGCGCGCAATCTTCCGCTTGGCAATTCAGAAACCGATTCTCTTGCACAGGAGGGCGCCCGCTCCCATCCCAGCGATGTTGTTGCGGAGTTTGCACCCGTACTGCCGATTTCCCCTGCAGGACGGCAGACGCGATCTGATCAGGTTCTGTGGCTGTGTTCGGTGCTTGCGCAGCGGCACACAGATGTCGCACCTACCGTCGCGCTGCGGCGCGGGTGGCCGACGCCATCGTCTGTGGTCGGTAAGTGGCTACACGTTCTATGCATCCTGTGGGTTCCGTCGCTCGAAAACACCAGGCCGCGCGCGGAGGGTTGCCGCGGGAGTACTGCGAGACAGAGCGCCACAGGCGTCCGCCTCAACTGGCTATCGGAGTCGCGGGACCCTCGCAGCGGTGGGTCCTTGGGCGACCGTCGGCCCCAGCCTTTCGGCGAGCTGGCCATGGACGCCAAGTTAGAGGGTCTCGTCGTCATGTCGCATGGCCCAGGCGGTAGCTAAAATGCAGCGCCGGCATCTCAAGCCGTTCGCCGTGCTGCGCGCCTGGGATTTCTTCTCCTCCCCCCCTCCCCCCCTCCTCCTCTCGGGGTGCGCATATCGGGGGACAAAAATATCCTCGCCGTCCTCCCTCCGTCCCTCCTCTACGGAGAGCAGGGAGGGCGTTCCCTGGAGCCCCCCTGCCTCTTCGCCTCTTCTTGTGGGCCCGCAGGGCGCGCCGGGGCCTGCGCGGCGAGCGCTCGCGCACGGACCAGCTACGCCGGGAGCTGCGGCGCTGCAGGCCCGCCGTCGTGGTCCTCGCGGTCTTCGTCGTGTTCTGCGTTTCGCTCGGAAGAGGGCCAGCCGGGACAACGACGGCCTTCTCTGGCGCATTCCCCCCCCACAGATCGGGGCTGTTAGATTCCGAGCAGCGGTCCCGATGGGCCCCGCGTGTCCTGCCCACCGCGCCGCCAGCCCCAAAGATCCGGGCGATCCTCGGTGCCCCGCTTCGCCCGCCCTGCATATCGCGGCCAGGAGGCCCCAAGAGTCCGGGTGCTCCCGGGGTGTCCCGCCACGGTTGCCCTGCATGTTGCGGCCGGCAGGCTCCAGGATTCCGAGTGGTTCTTTCCACGAGCGCGTTCCACTACTCGCAAGGGAACTATTCGCAGATGGCCTGGATCCCCCGCCGGGATTCTACGATAAATCACATCAAGGCAGACAGGTGTTTTTCGGACGTTTGCGAGTAGGCACTTTGCGAGTAGTGGAACGCGCTCGGCGATTCTTGGGGTGCCCCGCCTCGCGTGCTTTGCGGCCCACGGCTGCCAGTTTCCTGAGCTTCCCGAGATTCCAATAACGACCTAATGAGCCAGCATGTGGAACAGGCGTAACGAACCGACAACACTCCTGGGAGGCGTCACGTCGTCCAGGAGTCACCACGTCACGCCGCTCACAGACATCTAGAGCAGACCTAGCGAGCACCGAATACGCGCATCAAGAACATGCATCGTGAACATACGTGAAGAACATGCGCCAACGATATAGCAAGAACATACATAAATCACAGGCGTCAAAAGCAGACATCCAGAACATACGGGTGCTCATACCATACACCAAGAACCGGCAATCAGGGAACAGGGAAAATGAAATGGGGGTGCAAGCCGACAACAAGCAGGTCCTGGGGCTCTTCGCTGGGAGATATTTCTGGGCAATCGAAGTTGTCCGTCCGCTCTGTGTTCGAATTGCCCGGCGACTGGACTGGTTCCTGAACAACGGTTGGTTGCAACGGCTGGACACGGTGCCGATCGTGGAATGGGACCCCCGCCAGTATGTATGTGTATTTATATATATATACACATATCGGAGTATGCACGGGGAGGGCCCGGAATCAGGACCCCTGGATTGCATGGGGACCCGGGGGGGCCCTGAGGGCTCCAAGAGGGCCCACAAGGGGCGCCGGACACCTCAGAGGCCCCCAAGCTGGCCCAAGATGTTCCCAACGCGCCCCAGGTTTCCTGGAAGATGGCTTGAGAGCGCTCCAAGACAACCCAAGATTGCTCCTAGACGGCCACAATGTTCGGGTATAGCCAGGACCCCGGGTAAGGGGATCCGGTTAGTGGTGGGGCCCTGGGGCCCCTCAATTGGCCAGATTCACTAAACCAGGTTTGCCGTAGCTGGTGTTTTTCGGGTGACGGCAGTTCCGGTTAGCGGAACGGGGCGCGCGGGGGGCGCCCCCCCCGCGCGGGAGGGGCGCCCCCTGGTACACATCATTAAACCAGGTTCCACTAAACCCAGTCTTGCCAATGCCCGACGGTCCAGGAGGCCCCCGAGGGGGTTCCTCAAGGGCAATAATCAAACATTGCGTCTGCAGCACAAGAGAGTTCCAAGAAGGTCCAAGAGAGTCCCCAGCGAGCCCCAAGAGGGCCACCAGAGGATCCCTACACGGTCGGAGAGGGCCCCAAGAGGGCCCCAAAACGGCCTCAGCCCCCCATGACGGGCCAAGACGGACCCAGGATTGCCAACAAAAAATAAAAAATCCAAGGAAGGCCCGAAGACGTCCCAGAGATTCCCACAGTGCTTCCAAAAGGCTCCTGGGAGGCGTCCCGTTACGCTCCCATAAGCATATGTGAGGTCTCGCGTCTACGTCTTGCAAGAACCACTCAGGGTGTCAGAGGCTCCACAGAAACATGCTGCGGGGCGCCAGGAAGCAATCTTGACACCCCGAACTCACGGTCGAGGTCAAGAGTGTACCGCCATGGGCGGGAGGGCGGCGTATTTGGGACTGTCGGTGGAGCTCCCAGTCGGACACGATCCGCGTGAGAAACCCATTCGCCTTGGGGGGACGCGGTGTTATGCGAATCCTCCCACAACGGGGCACGTCAAACCGCGTCTTTCTGGAGCACAATCCGTGTGATAGGTGAGCTGAGATGAGCGGAGGGACGCCGTCGTGGCCGTGGGCTCATTGCTTCCCTTGGGTTTTCCCGGGGGTCTCAGTTCTGTCCTCTCGTCGTCGTCGTCGTCGTGGTCGTCATGACAGTCGTCGCCGCTGTCGTCGCCGTCCTCGTAGTTGCGGCGTCGTTGTCGTCGCCGCTGCTGCTCCCGTCGTCTGCCGTCGTCTGCCTCGTCGGTGCTGTCGCCACCGCTCGACTCGGCCGGTCCGGCGCGGTGGTACGGCCCCGCTCGGAGGCCCGGTTCGGCCAGGAGGAGGGGGAGGACAATGGACGGGGAGGAGGAGGTTCAGGAGGAGGAGGGCCGACGCCGCCGCTGGCTCGTCGCCGTCGCCGCCGCCCCACTCGGCACGGCCCGGCCCGGGAGCCCGGCTCGGCCTGGAGGAGGGGGAGGAAGTAGAGGAAGGGGAATCGGACCATGGACGGGGAGGGGGGCGTCGAGGAGGAGGAGGAGGTGGAGGAGGCTCGTTTCGCCTGGACGTTGTCGGATATGGCTGCTCGAGGTGCGGCCCGGCCCGTCCGGCCTTGCTTGGCCGGCCAGGAGGAGAGGGGGATCGGTGCCGTCCGCCAACGGACTCCGACCAGTGCGAACTCTGCGATTTCCGCAACCATTTTTTGGATCAGGAGGCGCTGGCCCTCTCGCGTGACGGGTTTGCAAAAATCTGGTCAGCTGTCCCTGGGGAGTGACTGGTCGCGCTTCAGGCGCCAGAGAGCCGGGATGAGTGGCTCTACACCGCAGTGTTCGTGCGAGTGTGAGACGGACAGAATGTGCCGACCAGTCTGGCAGATGTTTTTGCGAAGATTTGGTCCGTCGCCACAGCAGAACGCCTCTGCATCTTACAAAGGCGAGAGGGCGCGGGGCCGCCTCGGCCCGCAGTCTTCTCACCTGTCGGGCATGAGGCGCTGATTGCCTCTGATTGTGACGCGTTGGGTATTTGGTTGGTTGCCACTGGGGAGTGCCTTCGTACATTGCACGGCCACGGGGACCACGTGGTCTCGGCTGTGTTCTCACCCGACGGGTTGGAGGTGCTGGCGACTTCCAAGGGGGTCACCGTGAAGATTTGGTCTGCCACCTCCGCGGGCTGATACAATTGAACGCGTCGTGCCGTTCACCGTGTCCCACTCGCTCGACGAATTGGATGCGCTGGCGTCATCGCCCGACGGCACTGTGATGCTGCGATCGGCGTTTGGGGAGTGCCTTCGTCAATTTCAAGGCACCACTGTTTGTTTCACATCGCGTGTTGTAGATCGTCTGTGAGGATGCTTGATCTGTTTATGCTCAGGTTTGCTTACTGATATGTTTGCTCATTCTGCGGGCCCATATTGTCTCGCCGTTGTCGTTTGTCGGGGTGTCTTTGTCAATGCGTGGAGGCCTCTTGGTGGCCTCTTCGGGGGTTTTGTACGCGTCGTGGAACGTCTGGAAGCCATCGTTGGTGTCCCGCGAGTGCCAAGTGGAGCGTTGCCAATGGCCCGAGTGATTGTTGTCAATGCGGCGCTGCTGGATGGGGTTGTTGATTATCAATTCGCCTTCAGTCCATCCCGCCACCGTTCATGGGTGGCGGGTCTGAGGCCACATGGATGTTGGTTGGGCTCTCGTGGTTGGCCTCACGGGGGCGTCTGGGAGGCAGTTTTGAGGCCTCTTGGGGGCCGTGTTGGGGCCCCCGGGGCCTCTTGGGGCCTGGGGGCATCCTTGGGGCCTCTTAGGTTTTTTTGGGGTGCCTCTTGGGGCCTTTCGGGCCTCTTGGGGGCCTCCTGGAGCCTCCTGAGAGCCTCCTGGGGCTGAAGGCTGAATTTTTCGGTTCTTGGTCCCCTTCTTGGGGCCGGGCCTTCTTGGGCTGTCTTGGGGCCCTCTTGGGCCCATCTTTGGGGCGTGTTGGGCCGTTTGGGGACGATTCGGGAGGCTTTTGGGGCAGTTCTGGACGCTGCGAACCCCCAAACGTCGTACATGCGGAAAGTACATGTTTTCCGAAAGGGGATGGGACGAATTTTGCTTGTTGGGGCCCTCTTGGAGAGCCTCTTGAGGCTCTCTTGGGATTTTTGTCGCGGCCTCCTGGGGCCATCTGAAGAGCATATTGAGCGTCTTCGAACGATCTTTCGGCGACTCGGGGCCTCTTGGGCCGTGTCGGGGGCGCCCCGCCGCCCTGGGGGAGTCAGCCCGGCATCGCCCGGGCATCGCCCGGGCATCGCCCAGGCATCGCTTGGGCATCGCCCAGTCCGTCTTGGAATCCTCTGGGGCTCTCTTGGGCCCATCTTGGGGGCGTGATGGGCCATTTGGGCACGATGTTGGTGTTGGAGGCTTTTCGGGCAGGTCTGGACGCTGCGAACCCCCAAACATCGCACATGCTAAACATGTTTGTTTACCGAGAGCAAATCAGACGATGTTTGCTCGTTAGGGCCCTCTTGGAGAGCGTCTCGAGGCTCAATTTTTGGAGCTTTTTCGCAGCCTCTGATGCCATCAGGAGAGCATATTGAGCGTCTTGGAACGATGTTTCGGCGGCTCGGGGCCTCTTGGGCAACGTCGTGGGCGTCGGGGAGTCAGCCGGGCATCGCCCAGGCCGTCTTGGGGTCCTTTGGGGTTTTTTCTTGGGCCCATCTTGGGGGCGCGTTGGGCCGTCTGGGGACGATGCTGGAGGCCTCTGGGGCAGTTTTGGACACTGTGAACCCGCAAACGTAGCACATGCTGAAAAAAAAAGGTTCTCCGAAAGGGAATGGGGCGATTGTTGCTTGTTGGGGCCCTCTTAGAAAGTCTCTTGAGGCTCTCTTGGGTTTTTCCCAGAAAATGCTTAGGCCCAGGGTTCTCTTTTAGAGGTTTACCCCCGGATCTGACGGCTGTAGGGCCGGCTAATTTCTTTTGCGATAAATAACGAGGTCGCGTAGGGTCGGCGAATTAAGATTTGAGGATGTCCCTAGCGAAACGCTTATGTTTCAGAATTTGTTGAGGATGTCTCGAGCGAAACGCTTGTTTTGTGTTATAGATTGTCCTCTCCTGGGGACCAGAATTCAGAGGAGCTCTGAAGTGAAATGCTTGTTTTCACGTGCCCAGGTCTTGAGGATGTCTCGAGCAAGACGCTTGGTTTCACGCCTCCAGGTTGCCCAGGCAGAGGTCTAGCGACAGGATTTGCTGAGGATGTCTCGAGCGAGACGCTTGGCTTCACGCGTCCTCGTCGCCCAGGCGGATGTCTAGCATGAGGATATGTTGACGAAGTCTCGATCGAGATGTTTGTTTGCACGTGTCCTGGTTGCCCAGGCGGATGCCTAGCGTGAAGATGTGTTAAGAATGTCTTGAGAGATACGCTTGTTTTCACGTGTCCAGGTCGCCCAGGCGGATGTCTAACATGAAGATGTGTTCAGGATGTCTCGAGCGAGACGTTTGCTTTCACGTGTACAGGTCGCCCAGGCAGATGTCTAGAATGAGGAGGTGTTGAAAACGTCTCGAGCGAAACGCTTGTTTTCACGTGCCCAGGTCACCCAGGCGGACGTCTCACATGAAGGTGTGTTGAGGATGTCTCGAGCGAACCACTTGTTTTCACGTGTCCAGTTCGCCTAGGCGGATGTCTAGCATGATACTGTGTTGAGGATGTGTTGAGCGAAACGCTTGTTTTCACGTGTCCAGGTCGCTCAGGCAGATGTCTAGCATGAGGATGTTGACAGGATGTCTCGAGCGAAACGCTTGTCCCCAGCACGTTCCGTAGCGCGTCCCCTTGGCACGTCCCACGGTGCGTCCCCATGGCACGTCCCCTGGCACGTCGCTTGGCGCGTCCCTTGAGACGTTCCGCGGCGCGTCCTCCTGGCATGTCCCCCTGTCAATTAGCTCTGTGGCAGCTACTATGTGCTTAGGCAGCTCGAGCTTAAGATCCAGATCAGTTCGGTCAGGACTCGGATGCAAGGGGAACTCTGAGCACAGCCGCGGCATGGCACATCGCAATTCAGCACAGCGCAGCACAGTATAGGCTTCGGCACGGTACATCAAGATCGATACATTCAGCATTGCAACTTGGCACGTTCCTTGACACGTTCCGTGGGGCGTCCCTTGTCGAGTCCCCCTGGCACGTCGCGTGGCGCGTCCCCTGGCGCATCCCGTGGCACATCCATTGGCACGTTCCGCAGCGCGTCCCCTTGGCACGTCCCGCGGTGCGACCCCATGGCGCGTCCCATGACACGTCGTCTGGCGCGTCCCTTGGGACTTTTGCGGCGCGTCCTCCTGGCATATCCCCATGTCAATTAGCTCTGGGGCAGCTACTATGTGTTCAGGCAGCCCGAGCTTAATATCCAGATCAGTTCGGTCAGGACTCGGATGCAAAGAAGGACAGGATCCACAACGCTATAGGGCACAATCTCGGCATGGCACATCGCAATTCAAGTCAGCACGGTGCAGCGCAGCACAGCCTTTGGCACGGTGCATCAAGATCGATACACTCCGCATTGCATTTGCCCGTCACCCAATCAGGTGTCTTTGAACACGCTGCCACGCGTTACATTTCTACATTCCTTTCCGGGTTCGTGGGTCGATCGGAGCATCTGGAATGCATCTGGAGCGTCTTGAGGCGACCTTTCGGCCACTCGGGGCCTCTTGGGCCGTATCGGGGACGTCCCGCCGCCCTGGGGGGGTCAGCCGGCATCGGCCGGGGTACTAGTCGCCCGGGGATCCCCAGGGGCCGCCACGCGCGCGCGATTTAGAAATCTCGTTAACCTAATACCGGAGATGTGAGTACGCCTCTGGCCCGTTGGGCTGGCGAATTTCGAGGGTATACTTTCTTGGCGTGAGTATCGGCCAGCTTGACGATGTGTGGGGGGGGGGAGGCGTGTGGGTGGCGGGGTGGGGTGCGGGGGGGGCCTTGGTTTCTTATATTTTCATGCGTGCAGTCATATCTGATCTCACGCACTCGCTGGATGCAGGTGCGTTTTCTTTTTTTTTGTTTTGTGACTGAGGCTACAGCTTGCTGCCAAGCACCACTCCCATCCCCAGCCGTCTTGGGAGCTTCTCTCGAGGCCTCCTAGACTGCCTAGCAGCTGCCCAGTGAACTCCGACGATGCCTCGACAGAGAGTCCTACGCTGAAAAAGAACCGCCCTCCATCTGCGCAGCTGTTAGTTACGTTGCTCAGGCTTCTCGCATTTAGACTTGAGAAGATCTCAAGCGAGAGCCAATTGTTGAAAAGTAGCCGCTGTCAACCCTTGTAACTCTTGAAAGTTTCAAGGCGAATGCGCGCGGCGCTAAAGCAAGAGGCCCAGTCTGAAAAGGAACTACAACCCATACTTGTAATTGCGGCAGGGATTTAAGACGAATGTGCGCGGCGCTAAAGGCGAGAGCTCCATTTTGAAAACGACCTCTGTTCATCCTTGCATTAATCTTGCAAGTCTCAAGCTTCGTGGAGAATTCTCGGGCGAAGCGCCAGCCGCCCACCGACGCGCCCAGGGGTGCAACAGTGAAGAGTTATCTTTAGGGAAAGGGGGCGAAGTAGAGGATGGGGGGAGCAGGAGGTGGACGAGGATGTGGAGTAGGAGGGGGGGGAGGGGCATGCACACGGGCAGGGGAGCGGGGTTGGGAGGGCCAAGGAGTATATATAGGGGCTCTGTGCGGGTCGATGGTAATCTAGGGTGTTCTCGGAGAAAGACAATGGACAGGGGAAGGAGAAGACCGTCGTCCGCATCCTTCTCCCTCTCCCTCGTCGTCCTCCTCTTCCGCCCCCCCTGGTCTACTACTTGTTGTTTCCGCCCGGCCTCCATCTCGACCGACGTACTACTCCGCATCTCACATCTCTTGTCTTTCTCAGTCTGCCTCTTCGCCTCCTCGTCACCCTCGTTCGTTCCCTGCTGCTTTTCCGTCCGCTCCTCTTGTCACCCTCAGAAGAACAGCGTTTTGCCAGCCTTTTGTTGACATTGGCATATCCTTGACCATATTGATAGGCAATTATTCATCATTCCCTTGAAGCCTCTTGCTCGGGCTTACCCTCGGTGAAAGTGATGTAGGGGATGCATCCCTCCATGCCGTGAATGTGGTAGGATGTCCGTGAAGCTTCGAGCTAGCTACAAATTCTAGGCGGGGGGGCCGGCTGGCCGAGGGGCGGGCGGGCGCGCGCTTTTCTTGAGCCAACGCACGGCAGCTGCGACGACGCTGTGAGTCCTAAGTGGGCCCAGGGGGGGGTCTAAAACCATTAGAATTCCCGAAAACATGTTGCCTCCCCTCGATGGAGGAGGGAGGAGGGACGTAGGGAAGAAAGCGGAGAGGGAAGGAGGAAAATGAGGAGGAGGAGGGAGAGAGGAGGAAAATGTCAGGTTGGACCTGGCCTGAGCATGTTGGGGGATGGAGGGTCGAGGAGGAGGGGGAGGAGGAAGAAGTGGCCGGCCATCATCGACAACACCGCCACCATATCGAAGCTCGCAGGAGGAGGAGGAGGAGGAGGAGGAACAGGAGGGCTTAAGCCAGCCAGTTCGGATTGCTTGGTTCGCAGTGGTTGCCTGTGTGTCTGTGTGTGTGAACAGGAGGGCTCTCGCCCTCGCCCTCGCGCTCGCCCCTTCCTGACCCTCGCTTCCGCCTACCCCGTCTCGCCCCGCAGGTTCGGGGCCGAGCCCGAGCCCGAGCACGCCGCGGCCTCCGCGCCCGCCCGCGCGGACGACCTCGGCAGGGGCGGCGCCTCCGAGGAGCCCCCGCGCGAGGGGGGCCGAAGCTCACGAGCGACGGGCACGCAGTCAGGCAGGATCACAGGGATGCGTCACCTCCCAGGGGTACCTTTGGAGCGTTGCCTCCCAGGGCCGTCCTGAGCCGCGGCCATGGGGCACCGGCGTCCGACGTCGGCTTCGTTTGGTGCACCCAAGGGCCTTGCAGCCTGGGCGCGCAGCCGCATGTGAGGTGCGATCGTCGGAATGGGCACGCAGACAGTGGGGACGAAGGCCGGCAGCAGTTCCTGCCCATTTTTAATCGGGTTCGTTGTCTTCGTCGCCGCGGCTTGAGAATAATTTCATTAACATTCGTTTAGCAGTGGAGTTCCCTCCTCATTGTATTTTTTTCTGGTTGGCATTTGGTCGGTCGGCTGGCGACTGGAATTTGACACTGCCATTGGCACTTGACCTGTGTTTGCAGGTCGAGTGGTGGCTGAACACACATGTTGCGTTCCCGCATCCTCATAGTGGGTCGCAGCATGTCTGTCATAATCCACGATCCAGTCTTGATGGATCATTGGGTGCCACCCCGTCACGATGCCACCTTTTGAGTGAGCCGTGATTGTTTGATACTTCTGCTTCGGTCTCCCTGTTCTCGGCTCACCCCATCTACCTTCTCGTGCCTGCCGGCCACGGCCCCTCCCAGCCCGCCCGGCTTCCACCCCGCCAGGTTTGCCCTCCCGCCCGCCCGCCCGTCGCGGCGATCATCGGGCTCTGGGTAGGGACGCGTCTACCGGACCAACACGGGCGCTTCGCCTGAGAGTTTCCCACAATTTGGAAGCGAATGGGCCCGTGTCATGCCCGCTGGCGGCTCCCCTTGGGAGGCCCGAGTGCGATGCTTGCTACATCGCGGTGGTCCTGTGGCTGCGAGAAGGGGTTCGTCGTTTTGGACCACAATGCGCGTGTTTCTTAAGATGTCCCCACGACCTGGGCGCCAACGGGCCGTGTCACATCCCCGGCGGCTCCCCCTTTCCAGGAGGACCACATGCGATGTGAGGCTGGGCGTGAGTGAGTCAGCGTGTGAGTGAGTCAAAGTGTGAGTGAGTTTGGGTACGAGTGGTTTGGGTTCGAGGGAGGTCTGAGCACCTGCCTGGCAATGTCGGGCGGGAGCCCGCCCTGCCCAAAGCGCGCGCCCATCCTCATTTGCCCATTGGTGCTCGCCTCGACGTGTGTCTACACGTTTCCTCCGCCGTTGGCGCTCGCGGCGGCGTTCGCCCGATTGACGAGCAGGCGAAGGCGCAGATCGCCAGCCTGGGGACTACCTCTTGGTGCGGTATCGAGGTGCGCCTGGGCCCTCACTGTGCCACTGATGATTGATGGTGGCCGCGCGGCACTGATGACGCGCACGACGTGACGCCCGACGTCGACCACTATGAGGAGACGTTCGCCGTCGGCCCAGAGTTCAGCCACGTCTTCGTTATGACACACGCGCTTGTCGTACGAGGCTAGGACGAGGATAAATCCGTTCAGAGCTTTCTGGAACGCTCTCAGAGCGTTCCGGAGCGCCCTGAGAGGCCGCCGCGCCCGAGACATCCTCCAGAGCCCCAGGATCTCAGGGATTCTCGATTTCTCCTCTTCCGAATTCACCCTCGTCCTGGCCTCGTCTTGCAGATCTACGCCTCCGCTGCCCCTCCGCCGCAGGCCGCCATCGCTTGCCCGCGGTGCTCGGGGCCCTCGCGCTCGGGGTGTCCTGCGCCGCCCTGCCGCTGACGTGTCACTTCCACCCGCCGCCCGCCGCGGGCGGCGCGGCAGCCTCAAGCGGGGCTGGCGCCGTTGGCCAAGTCGTGCCGGCCGCGGCTCCGCCGCCAGCTCCGGCCTCGGGCGCTGGCGCTCTGCCCCGGGCGCGCCCGCTCCGGCCGCGGCCGCTGGCGCACTGGCGGCGCCTGGCGCGGCCCGGCAGTGTCGGCGAGCCCCCCGCCGCCGCGGCAGCTGTTCGAGGCACGCTGGCGCCGCCGGCCGGGATGAGCTGGTACGCCCTCGAAGGCCGCGCCAGGTACGCGATCGGCGATTTCGCGCGCCATCAGCTGCCCAGGGGTCCGAAAGGATGGATCTGCGCTGGAGCGCCCTGGCGGCGCCTCCGGCGGCCGCCCCTGTTGCGCTCCGCCAGCCAGGAAGGGGGAGGGGGTCCAGCTCAGATCCAAGAAGTCCGCGCGAACCATCAAACATTTATCGGCGCACAGGAACCCGACACCAACACTAAGAAGCCACTGGAAAAGAAAACATTGCAGCCTCTGTTGAATGCCGTCGCCCGTGTCTTCGGGCTCGCGTGTCCCGCGCTGATGAATGCCAGCTCTGAGCGCGTGGGGACATGACGGGCCGAGTCCAATTCCCCACGTGAGCGTTAGGATTTCCATGGGCCGCGCGAGGCCCGCGGGCCGTGCGAACCCAGCCAGCCAGCGAGCGAACCCTACAAGTCCCCAATTATCCCGGCAAAGCAACCTAACAGCGATGTGTAGGAGCATATCTGGAAGCATTCCCCATAAGATTCAGATGAGAATCCAGTTGTAGAATTCTGCTGTTCTCGCAGTCGTAGTCGCATTCGCGATGACAGTCGCAGCGGCAACGGCAGTCGCAGTCACAGCCTCAGCCTCAGCCTGCCTCAGCCTCAGCCTCAGCCTGCCTCAGCCTCAGCCTGCCTCAGCCTCAGCCTCAGCCTGCTTCAGCCTCAGCCTCAGTCTGCCTTCAGCCTCGGCCTCAGCCTCAGCCTGCCTCAGCCTCAGCCTGCATCAGCCTCAGCCTCAGCCTCAGCCTGCCTCAGCATCAGCCTGCTCAGCCTCAGCCTCAGCCTGCCTCAGCCTCAGCCTCAGTCCGCTTCAGCCTCAGCCTCAGTCTGCCTTCAGCCTCGGCCTCAGCCTCAGCCTGCCTCAGCCTCAGCCTGCCTCGGCCGCAGCATCAGCCTGCCTCAGCATTCAAAATGTGGCCCAGGAATGGAGTTCCGGGAACTAGACGAACACGAGGTGGCCTACAGTTGGCTCCGGACATTCAAAATCATGCCCAGGAATGGAGTTCTGGGAACTCGAAGACCACGAAGTGGCCTACAGTTGGCTCCGGGCATTCAAAATGTGGCCCGGGAGTGGAGTTCTGGGAACTCGAAGAGCACGAAATGGCCTACAGTTGGCTCCGCATCCAAAATGTGGCCCGGGAATGGAGTTCTGGGAACTCGAAGACCACGAAGTGGCCTACAGTTGGCTCCGGGCATCCAAAATGTACGCCTGGAATGGAGTTTTGGGAACTCGAAGACCACGAAGTAACTTACAGTTGGTTCCGGGCATTCAAAATGTACGCCGGGAATGGAGTTCTAGCAGCGCCAAGAGCGATTTTGCGAGGATGTCCAAGGCGATTTGGGTTTCGGCGGCAGCCGCGCCGGGTCCCGCCCTGGGTCCCGCCCCGACCCTTTTGAGGAGTCATGATGCTCTCTTTTGAGACCACTAGAAACCGATCAGTCTTCGCTGTTAGGTAAAAAAGTGTCTTAGGCCGAACGTGCGCCGCAGCGCGCATATGCCCAATGCGCCGCGCTGGCCCAGCGAGCCGCGCGGGCACAATGGGTTCCCTGATTCGTCAAGGCCACATGTGGTTTCTGGGCCTTGGAAACCCCGCGGGCCATGGAAGCTCTGTGGGCCTCAGTGGCGCCATGAGCTGCATGTGACGTTCCTCTGTCATGGAAACCCCATGGCTTGCAAAGTCGGCGAGTTTCCTTGGTTTTCTCAAGCCCCGCGGCTTGCCCCATGGAATCCATCTCAAGTTTTCTTGGCTCCGTTGGATCGTCCAGCCCCCACAGGGAAAGCGCTCCGAAGTTTTCCAGTGGCGCCTTGGTGCTGGTGCTGGCTTTTCGTCCCCGGCAACATCAAAAAAACGACACCAGCACCAAGTCACCCACTGGAGCGGCGGCCCCATGTGCGAGCTGAACATTTCGACAATTTCGGAAGGTTGCCACGGGCTGCGGGCCTGGATAAGGAGGGGGCCACGGTCTTGTGCCCAGGACGCGAAGGGCGGCCACCGCCCCCTATCGCGGAGAGCGGTGGGTTTGAAATCGTCGGGCTTTGGTTTCGGGCCAGACGAGGGCCAGGGGTCCGGCGCGGGCGGACATAGGGCGGGTGAGGGGATGGGTGGGGGGAATGAGAGGGGGGCGAGCGGGCGGGGGAGCCGCGGTGGAGGGCGGCGGCGGGGGGAGCTAAGCTTCAGCCATGGAGGATGCCGCATCCTTTCTTTTTTTTTTCCCCTCCTCTCCCGAGAGCGCCCGCTAGTTTCGCTTCTCGCTTACACTTGTTATTCCCTGCGCTCCCTCCTGCGTGCTGCGCGACGACTCCCTTCCCCCGCCCTCCTCGCCCATTGTGCGATTCCTCGGGCCAGGGCGGGCTCGCGCTGGTCCAAAACGCAATTCAACATTTTGTGAAACAAATGTTTTCTTGGTGCTGGTGTCGGCATTTTGTTCTCCCAATTTATGCCTCTGCCGATTTCTGTTCCTCTATGATCTGACGGTCGCGCAGGCCGCGGGCGAATGGTTCTGCGCGGCGCAGCTCTCCAGGCCCGCCGCGACCCCACTGGTCCAGGGCGATGGCCGGACGCTTGCGGCCACGATGGATGCGCACGGCGAGCGCCGCAACAGTTGGGGCGACGCCGTGGCTCACTCGACGGAGGAACCCATTCCTGGCGGCACTGGCTTGCAGGACCCCCCAGCGATGCTGCGGCGCATGAAGTACGCGCGCGACAACCAACAGCATCTTCAATGCCCACGAGACCTGGGCCAGGGTTTGGAGAGCGCCGCTGGGCGACGGGAGCGCGCGCGAGCATGAGGCTCTCAGCCGCGCCCTGGAGTTCGCGGCGATGCGCGACCTGCTCTCGCCGGCGCGCGCGGAGCTGATGGCCCAGGGATAGCGCTCGTCACGGGGGCGCGCCGCACTTCGCCGAAACAGCCCGACAACGGGTCGGCGGGCCAGCTCGCGGGCTGGGGCCGACAGGCAGGCGGCGCTGCCATCGCGCCAAGCTCGCGGGCGCACTTCGCGGTCCGGCCCAAGCAAGATTCGGCGACACCGAAAGGGGCCAGGAAGGCAAGAGGGTAGGCCGCCGCGAGGGCCGCAGGACGGCCGAGAGGCGCCAGGGAAGGCGACGGCTCGGCGGGAGCTAACGCCGCAGGGAGCCAATGCCACTGGTTCATCTTCCGCGTCACGCCATTGACATGTCGCCACCTCGCGATTCCGGCACGCCTCTCACGTGTCTCACGGGCCCGCGGGGAGCCCCGCCGAGGGCCCCAGTGGTTTCGGCCGCGTGCCGCCATCTCACCGGTAACAGCCACCTTGCTGCAGTGCCATGTACTTGTTGTTTCCCTCTAGCCGGTCAATGGTAGGCGTGCGTGGTCAGCATTCGCGGATTTCGCTCCTGCTTGTCCACCCGGCCTTCCTCTTCGCCCCCCTGGGGCACCGCTGGGGGCCCTGGGGCAAGGGCGTCGCAAAGCACAGTTTGGGAGCCATTCGCAAATATGTTCCCCCCGCGGGGTCTTCTGCGAGGGATGGCCAAGACAGGGCCCAATCGTTTCGTTTTGCGTTGGCCCCCGCTCTGCCGGCCTTCTCGGCCCGGCGTCGGAGGGCCCCCGAGCGCCATCAAGGCGCGCGCCGCGCCGGGGTCGCAGCCGATGCGGGTCGCAGCGTTTCCCCGCGGATAGATTCTCGGCGCGCTTGCGAGGGCGCCGTCTTGCCGCGCCTCCTCCGGGACAGCGCCGGGAAGCTGGCGCCCCCGCGCTCGCCGCATGGAGGGCGGCCTCTGGCGCCGCGGGTGGACGGCGGCGTCGCGACCCTCCTCGGCTCGCGCGACGGCGGCGCCCCGCCCGCCCGCCCGCCCGGGCGCCGTCGGGCAAAGTGTCCGTCCAAACGGGCACGCCCCACGCCGCCCTCGCGCGGCGCCAGGCGGGGGGGGGCGGCTGGAACTGCGCGCGCGTCGCGCAGGTCACGCCGCAGAGCGCGCGCGCGGTGGAGGAGCGCCCCCCGTCGGCGGCGGGCGAGTGGCCGCCGCCCCTGAATTCGCGGAGCCTTACGGGCGATGCGCGGGCGACCTCCCTCGCAGCGATGCTCTCTGCATGCGCGAGTTGGGCGCGTTCGCGGCCGGCGCCCGCAAGGTCGCGGCGGGCCAGGAGGGCGCCAAGATTGCGCCCTCGAGCTCGGAGAGGAGTCGCGCGGTTTCCCGGAGCGCGCAAGCGCGCAGCGCCGTGGTTCCCGCGGGGCACGGTGCCCCGGGGCCCTTCCCCCCACAGTGCCGCTAAGGGCAAATCCAACAAGTAGTTGGCGCAGGGTCACGGGGCCGCGTCGCGCGCGCGGGTCGCGGGCGGAGGTGGCGGGCGCGGGTCGCGGGAAGGTCGCGGGCGCGGTCGCGGCGGGTCACGGAGGTCAGTCACGGGAGTCGGTCGCAGTGGCGGGGGGGGCTGGCGATGGGTTGTGCCGGGACTGAAAAGCGCTCGTCGGCCCGCCGCGCGTCAGGCCTGGAACGCTGGCGCGCCACGACTCAAAAGAGGTCCCGTGTCAGGGCTGAAACAGCCCCCGTGCCAGGACTGAAAGTGGTCGCGTGTCGGGGTGCGGATGGTTGTTTGCGCTGCGTTCTGCAGCATTCTGGCGCGGTCTCAACGCTGCAGCGACTTCCGTGCCAGGGCTGACATTGCTCCCGCGCCAGGAAACGGGCCCGTGTCAGGACTGAAATTCGCGCCGCGTCAGGGCTGACGCGCGGCGCTGGCGCCCGTGCGCGCCAGGACTGATGCGCCGTGGCGGTGGCGTCGTTTGGATGGAAAACACAGAGCTCGGCCATGGAAGAAAGAATAAGGGGGCGATGCGGGCGGACAGGATGAGGAGTGGGAGGCGGAGGAATCTCTGGAAGCGTTGGTGGAGGGAGGAGGTGGATGATTATGATATTTAGTGTTTAGGGATCGGGAGGACGGGGGGCGCGGTTTGTCCGCCCCCCGCGCGGCGACTTTTCAGCGGGCGCCATTGATCAGTGCCGCCAGTCCCCGCTGATCTGGGCACCGGGGGCCGCGCCCCCCTCGCCCCCGTTCCCCCCCCGTTCCTCGTGGGCTTGCCCGCGGCTCTCGGAGGGTTGCCCAGGATCCACTATGGCCTTTTAGTTTGGTTTTCGGTTAAGGATCTTGGAAGAGCCCACAGGGCACCTTCTGAGTCATTCGCGCGTTTCTTGCGGGCCCAGGGCAATCCCGGGCCGGGGGCCCCCAGAAGCAGACCCGGGCAAGAATTCGAAGGGTCGCGGCCTTGGAGGCGCAAGACCTTGCACCCGCATGCGTGGGAGGGCGCATGGGGGCTCTAAGACGCGCAGGCCCCGCTGCGTTCGCATCGCGCTAACGGGCCCGCTTCGCGCTGCTCTGGCCCGGCGCAGTGCCAGGTTCTCGGCCGCGGTTCTGGGGCAGCCCAAAAACCCGAGCACGAAAATGGTGCCCAAATCGGCCCAGGCAGCTGGGGGCTTCAAACGGGGGCAGGGCCCCTCCCCCAGAGGCCTCCTCACGCCGCCCCCCCCCCCCCCCCCCCCCCCCTCGCTGGCGCCGGCTTGGGGGGCTGCCCGGGGCAGCCGCCCAGAAAACAAAACTTTGGGGGCGATCCCCCACGCGCTCTCGCACGGCCAGCGGGGCGCCGCGTTCGGCTTGCAGCCGCGCGCGCATCATTCTCTCCCAGCGGCGACGTGGGGGTCGTCGCGGCAGGGGGCGGGCGCTGGCGAGGGCGCGCGCCGTCCGCCGTCGCGCGATGCCACCGCCGGAAACCACGTCGCCGACGATGTGTTTTGGCCAGCGCGCAAATTTACATGCCCAGTGGCCTGTCTCATACGGGGCTTCACCGTGCCAGTCTGTGGCATGGCATCATAAAGCATGGGGGCTTGGGCCCGCCTGCCCCCCTGCTCGCCGGCCCCGCCCCCCCGGCCCAACCATGCGGGACAGTTGCGGCGCGCGCCCAGCCGCCCCCGACCTTCGGCGAGGCGACGCCAGACGCCCCGCATCTTTCCATCCAGCGCGTCAGAGGCTTCGCCGACGGCTTGCCAAGGGGCCCCGGGCAGACGTGCGCGTCGAGGCCCTCGGCGAGCCCCGCGACGCTCCTGCCGCAAGTACTTCGACCTTGCCAGAGGCAAGCAGGAGCGCTCAGTGGCGGCGGAGTGGCTGTGTAAGAGTGCTCCGTGGCTGATCGGCTCGGCCCCGAAGGAGGCGCGAGGGCGTGGACTGGCGTGGGCGGGCGTTCCTCGCGCGCCTGCCCCAGTGGACGCCCGTTCCAGAGATGGACGGGTGCTGGGACTGCGGCATGAGCTAGCGCGATCCAGGCAGCGGCTCTGCGCGCTGTTTTGACGCCAGCTTGGCTGGAGCGCCGTCGTGGTCATGCCAGCGCGAAGCGGCTCGCGAGCTTCTCGGACCCGACCTCTGCTGCGATGGCAGGGGCGCCCCTTCGAGCAGCCCCCCGATGCACTTGCCGTTATCGGCCCCGGCGAGGCCCGGTTCCTCCGGGAGTTCAAGCAGCGCGCGACTGCGGATGAGTTTGGCCAGAAATGCGCCCGGGATTTTCGGATGAGCGGCCCGCCTGTCGCGCCCTGCGTGGACAAGGCCCTGGCGGACAACGGCGGCCCGCGCGCGGACTGCGCAGCGCGGCTCGGCAGTGCCACAATTCTGGAGAACACGACAGACCCGCAGGGTTTGATCATGCACTTCCTTCAGAAGTCGGGGCAGGTGCGCGTCGCGCGGGGCTGCAGGTCGGCCAGCACTCGATCCGCCAAGCATCCGCAGCAGAACGCGTGATCGGGCAGCAACTTGGCAGACCTGCAGTTCGACCTGAGCGAGGGGGTCTACGCGGGCCGAGGCGGACTTCGACAACAACTTCCATTGCCTGGCACTCTCCCCGGAGGTGCCTGAGCGCTTCTGCGCGGCGGGGCGGCGCCTGCCGATCATCCTGCGCGACGACCACCCAGCGCCTGACGCGGCCAGCCGCGGGGGTTCACCTTGCCGGCTTACGCTGACAACCTGAGCGACGCGGGCACGGACTCTTGCAAAGCTGGCGCCGTCCGCCATGGGCCCGCCAGCCACTTCCGACGCGCCAGCGCCGTCGTTCATGGGATCTTCGGTCTCTCGGTGGACGCCGCCGCGCTCGACGCCCCAGGGGGGCGTCGAGCGAGAACCCGATCTTCATCGAGATGCTACAGGGGCTCCCGGATCCCAAGGATTGGCGCTTTGGTTTGGCTGCTCGCTAGCTGGAGGCCGAAACATCGCGGCGCTGGAATGCAGGTGCTCAGGGGCGGTCCTGAGACACCAGCTTCGCACGGTGGGGCCATTTCGGCTGCTGGCTCCTGCATCTGGGGGGTAATCTATCGCTGGCATCAGTGAAGGAGAGGTCGCCCTCTTCTGGTATTCGGGGAATCTGCCGGCGCAGACTTGCACTTTCCTTCGCGGCCGATGCGCAGGCCCCGAGCTGCGCGCCGCCGACGGTGGGTCACACCTCTGGGAAGGCGCGAGCGCCGGTCTTAACTAGCTCGGAGGCGCCCTGCTTCGCTCCAGGTGCGTGCGAGGCTGACCAGGTCGATTCCCTTGTCGCCGGCGTTCTGTTTCGACATCCAGGAGGTCGCGCTCCTCTTCGGGTCGGGGGTCGCCAACGACTTGTCCCCGCGGGCCGCGAGAGCGGCCTCGCGGCCGCGGGGCCTCGGGGCCCCGCGAAGGCGGCGCGCGCGCTGCGTCCGCCGGGCCTGACGGCGCGCCCCCCGGAAACAGCCGGCGTTTTCAGGGCCGGGCTGGTCCGGGAGATACACGCCGAACGCCGACAGCGACGAAAGGTCCGCGGGGCAGGTGCCCCGCGCAGCCCGGCAGGCGACGCGCCCGTCGGCGGGCAGAGGCGGGACGTCCCCTCGTCGCGCGCCCCGCGCCCCCCAGGCTCGGGGTCGCCTCTGCCCCGCGGCTGCGAGGCCGCCCATGCCGTGGTGGATCGTCGCGGTGCTGGTGACTCAGCACGTCATCGACTGCGGCGACCCTTTGGCGGCGCTGCGGGCAGCCCTCGGCTTCGCGCGCCATCTCGGGCCTTCGGAGGGCACGAACCTGCAGACGGCCAACGTCGCGGGACCGTCGCATCCGACATCGCCCACCGGGGCGATCAACATTCGCCCCGAGGATGGGGGCAGGCGTCTACGACCACGGCGTCGAACGAGAGCCCGTTGATAGACCGCGCCGCGGTCTGCCAGCGCCTTGCCCCCTTCGCGATTGCGCAGTACAGCGCGCCGTTCCAGGCCGCCAAGCTGCACTTGGGACGGGAGACCACCTGCGCGCCCCGCTACCAGCGGCACGGCGGACCCTCGGAGGACAGGAGGGGCACTGCGAGGGCCCCGCTGGAGGTTAAGCAGCGGGGCCGCTGGAGCGCCGACGGCTCGACGACGCGCTGCGAGGCGGCCGCCCGCTGGCAACGCGAGGACCCCCCGCGCGGGCCAGGGCGCGGGCCGTCGCTGCGCGACGCCCTCCGGACATCCGCAGGACGCGCGGGCATGGCGTCGAGGCCGTTGCAGGCTACAGCCGTTTCTCGCGCGAGCTGGCGCGGCGGGGCGCCAGGGTCTACGCGTTCGAAATGGCCCGCGCCGCCGTCCAGGGCGTCTTCTGGCCTGATTCCTGCCGTGCCCTCCTCGTTTTTCCTCTCTCTCTATCATTATCTCTCTCTATTTCTCCCTCTCTCTCTCTCTCCCTCTCGTTCCCTCCTTCGTTTGTTGCTGTCCTTTTCTCAGTATATGTTGTTGGTTTCTCTCTCGCTCTCTCTCTCTCTCTCTCTCTCTCTCTCTCTGTCTCTTATATATATACAAATGTATATATAGTTATCTTTCTTTCTCTCTCCCTCTCTCTTTGTTTCTTTCTCTGTCTTGCCTTGCTGCCTGCCGCCTCGTCTGGCTCGGTGCGAATTGCACCTCCTGGCCCGGAGCCCCGCGGCAGGGGACCGCCTACCGCCCCCCACTTTTCGAGAATTCAGGGCCAAGGTTGTTGTGGCCCTCATGCCTTTGCGAAAGCATTTTAGAAACCCCGCTGAGGCAACGTCTTGATGTGGGCCCCAGCGGTTTTCGCACGTGCTTTTATTATGTCTGGTGTTTGGGTGATCGTCGCGAACGAGATATCCAATTTCACTCAGGCGGCTAAGGGGCGAAACCTTGGCCGCCAGTTTCTGCCAGCGCTGCATCCCGTGGCCAAGCGACGCGTCGTTGCTCGCTTTCCAGTGTCCGAGAGCGTCGCGCGAAACGACGAGCTGTTCGGTCACTAATACGAAACACGGGCCGATCGCAGGGAAGATGGCAGCTGGGAGGTTCAAGATTCTGCTTGCACAGCCGTGTCTTCATTTGTTCGTTGAACGCGCAAGTGGCGGTTTATGTTTGAGGCTTTCGGCCAGTTTCAAGGATTGGGACTGGGGGTCCTGAGCTGTCTTTCGGTACCTTCGATCGGTGTTACGTGTCGATCGGCTGTTCCTGTCGGCTTCAGTGCTCACGGATCGGAGGCGAGGGGGGGAGATAGCCGTGAAACGGAGAGCACACCACCGAGAAATCTGTTCCGTGCACCGCCGCGCCAAAAGACCGCTCCTCCCCCCCGGTTGGCCGGCGGTGGCCGGGGTTTCCCGCCGTAGTGTCCCGCGGTGGCCAGTTGGTGCCCCGTAGTGAGATCGATAGTGAAGTCGATAGTCGGATCGATGGCAATATCAGAAGTCAAATCGAAAGGGGAACCTATTGTGTCAGAACGATAGTGAGAGCGGTAGTACGGCCCATGGCAATACCGGTCGTGAGATCCAGGGTGAGATCGATATTGAGATCGATATTGAGATCGATACCGAGAGCGATAGTGACAGCGATAGCGCGACGAGCGATAGTGAGATCGATCGTGAGATCGACAGCGAGATGGTTTATGAGATCGATCGGGTGAGATCGATGTTGAGATCGATAGTGGTGTCCCGTCGGTGCCCCGTCGGCATCGCGTAGTGAAACCGATCGCGTGATCGATAATAATACCGACAGTGTGATTGATTGAGGGAGCTGTTTGCACGAGGCACGGGCTTCCGTGAGTTGTAAGGCGCCTTTTGTTTCCGAGTGTATTGGGGCCCCTGTTGTCGGCGAGGGCCATCGAGTGGTCCGTTGGGGTCCCGCGGGCATTTGCGAAATGCGCGGCTGTTATAGGTTGAATAGAGGGAAGGACATTAAGAAGCTCCAGGGCTCTTGTCCAGGACCGCCGAAGAATCCCAAGACATTGGCCAATGTTCGTTTCTGTGACAAGAGGCTGGCTAGAGGGGTCGAGCCTGAGAGTGGGGCCCCAATCCAGCCTGGAGTTGTTTCCCTGGAGCCCCGCCTGGTGTCTTCAGTCTTTGCTCTGCCGCCGCCGCGCTGGAGGCACTCGGCCCGCGCGGCCTCTGCGCGGTGAGCTTGCGTCCTGGCGCGCGTGAGGCCCCGCGGGCCCCCGCTTGTGGCGCGCTGCGGGGCCTGTGTGCGAGGGGGGGCGGGGGGGGGGGCGCGCTCTGCGGCCCCGCTGGGCGGGGCTGCAGGGTGCGGCCGACCTTGGCCTCCGCTCGGTGTAGCCCTGGAGCCTCGCCCCCTCTGGCGGTGTCGTCCGCTCCAGGCTGACGCCCTCCGCCCTCCAGACGTTGGTTTAGGCTTTTGGGCGGTCTTGGCCGCGTTATACGCGGATCGGCCGAGGCGCCGATCCCTTCCTCTGGGCCCCCAGGAGCCCCTGAGGTATCCCCATTTCGGCCCCCTCCCGTTCCTTCGGGTTCGGTTGGGGTTGCTGGACTTGGCTCCTCCGAATCTGTCCAGAAGAGATCCCGCCCTCTCCGCGTATTGTTTTCAACGCAGGATTGTTACAAGCTGTTACCATTCGATCGTTGTTTGTCCCTCAGCATGGTGTTCCCGCTGCAGCGCTGGCCTCGGGTCTGCGCTTGCGGCCCTTCGAAATCGTGTTACCTGCAGCCTCGAATCGAGGAGGAGGAGAAGGAGGTGAATAAGAGGAGGACGAAATGAGTAAAGGAACGAGGGAGGAGGAAAAGGGGGGAGAGAAGGGAGGGGAAGGAGGGAATGGGAGGGAAGATGGACCCTCCTTCCCCCTCCCCAGCCTCCGAATCGTCTCCCCCAGAGTGTAATCTTCCTTCCCGCCCTTCCCCTTTTCTTCCCATCCCTCCATCCGTTTCTTCTTCCTTCCCATTACCTTCCACAGCTACACATTTTGAATTCTCTTGTCCCCTCTCCCTTGAATCTGTCCAGAAGAGATCCCGCCCTCTCCGCGTGTTATTCAACACAGGAATGTTACTAGCTGTCCCCATCCGATCGCATTCTGTCCCTCAGCATGGTTTCCCCGCTGCAATGCTGGCCTCGGGTCTGCGGTTGCTGTCCTTCGAACTCGTGTTACTTGCAGTTTTGGTCGCATGTTCGCGTGTTCGGTCCTTCCGGATGTTGTTCCCGCTGCAGCGTTAGCCTCATTCCTGAGTTCTCGGTCCTTCCGAATGTGGTTCTTGTTGCAACACTAGCCTCATCCTCAAATTGTCGATTCTCCAGCATGGTATTCCAGTTGCACCGTTTATGCAGCCATGGCATGCACCGTTGCAGCGCGATGCTAGGTCATGCACCGCTATTCCAGTCCATGCCTTGTTTTGAAATGCTGAGCTATGCCGTACCATACCATGTTATAGGTTAATGCTTCGCGTATCTTTCTCAGCCCATCCAAACAAGATGCCCAGCGGAGCTGCCCTGAACTCGTAGATGTATCTTGGGGCCGCTTGCTGGCTCTTGGGAGGCCTATTGGAGAGTCTTGGGTGCTTCTGGGGAGCTTCTTCGGGGCCGCTTGGAGACCTATTGGGGGCTTCTTGGGGGCCTCTTAGGGGCCTCTTGGGGTCTCTTGGGTGCCTCTTGGGGCATTCTTGGGGCTCTCTTGGGGGCGTTGCCGTCCGTCTTGACGCCATCGTGGAGGCGATCGGTTTAAACTTAGCATCGCCGACCCAGGAGGCCAAAATGGGCCCACAAGCTCAGAATACACAACGTGGTTGGCCTTCTCGTCGAGACCTTTTTGGGCGGGTCAAGACACCCTTCCCGCCCACAAGCCGTCTCGCTGACTCCCACCCGCCCTCCCAACACAGAAGTAGCACCCGGGTCTTAGCATGTTCAGCGGTCGTCTTTGGATGGACAGTTATTGGGAACCAAAACAGACCCCATGTGCGCGACGTTGAGGCGAGGTGCGCCAAGCGCGCCAGGCGCGCCACGTGCGCCAGGCACCCCTGGGGCACAAGTATGCCAGGCACGCTTGGTGCGTCAGATGCACCTCGTGCTCCACGTGCGCCATGTACGCCGCATGCTCCAGGCGCGCCACGTTCAGGGCGCGCGCAGAGCGTGCCATGTACAACTGCGCACGTAACAACCCACATCGGGAAACATCCCGCCCCCCCCACCCATCATCCTTGTCGAAAGCCAATGCGCCATCGCGGCGGAGTGACCCGCATGGTGTCTGGCCAGCTTGCGCACAGCAGGCAATATGCTAGCACCCCCGCTACCCGTGTCAAGAAGTAATGGGCAGTGATCGCGGGGTGGCCCTACATAATCAAGGTTTAGCTGCGACGTACGCTGTGGATTGTATTGTTTGACAGGGGTGGTTTGCTTGCGCGCAGCAAGCAATATGAGAGTACCCCCGCCGCCCCTTCCAAACACCAGTTCAAAGTGGTCGCGGGGGGCGCACGCGCATGCTCCAGATTTGGAGGCAAGCGTAACTCATAATCTTCCCAACCCTTCTGCGTTGTCTCTTCGTTTTGACTAGAGCACTGTGGTCTCCACCTTCGCTCTCTCTTTTCACCGTTCGTCTCCTCCCTCCTCCTGCCGTCTGCCTTCTGCGAACTGTGCAATTGTCACCATTCGCGTGGGCTCCTCGGAGGTCCAGCGGGGTCGGGGGGCACGCGGGCCCAGACGGGATCTCGTTGCTCCTTGGGTGGTTGCGCAATTCGTTTGCTGATGGGAGGTCCAGCGGAGTCGGGGGCCACGCGGATCCAGACTGAGCCTCGTTGCTCCTTGAGAGGTTGCGGATTGCGCAAGTGTCACCATTGTCGTGGGTTTCAGGGAAGTCCAGCGGGGCCGGGGGCCACGGGGACCCATGCAGCACTTCGTTGCTCCTGGGTGGTTGCAAATTGCGTGCGTGTCAACACTGTCGTGGGCTCCTGGGACGTCCAGCGGAGTCGGGGGCCACGCGGGCCCAGACAGCACGGTGTTGCTCCTTGGGCGGTTGCGAACTGAACAATTGTCACCATTTTCGCTGGCTCCTGGGAGGTCCAGCGGGTTCAGGTGGTACGCGGACCCAGACGGGACCTCGTTGCTCTTTGGTTGCGCAATTGGCATCATTTGAGTGGGCATTTCGGAGGTCCAGCGGAGTCGGGGGCCACGCGGACCCAGACGGGAATTGTGTTGCGTTTGGGCGGTTGCGAATTGCGCAAGTGTCACCACGTTGGTGGGCTCCTGTGAGGTCAGCGGAGTCGGGGTCCACGGGCACCCAAGCGGGACCTCTCTGCCCCCTGGGTGGCACCGAATTGCGCAATTGTCGCCATGTGTGTGTGGCTCCTGGGGAAGTCCAGCGAGGCCGGGGGCCACGCGTACCCAGACGGGACCTCGTTGCTCCTTGGGCGGTTGCGAATTGCACACTTGTCGGTAGTTTCGTGGGTTCTTGGGAGGAGTCGGGGGCCACGCGGACCCAGACGGGAATGTTGATGCTCCTTGTGTGGTTGCGAATTGCGCAATTGTCACCATTGTCTCGAGATTCTGCCACAAAGTGTGCTCCGAATTGTTTGATTGACAGGGGTGATGGGCCTGCGCGCAGCAGGCAATGTGTGCCCCCCCTGGTCCCTGACAAACTTGGCCTGACGAAGGACCCAACCATAAGCAGCTGTGGGTACAGCGTTCTGGGTCAATCGTTCGACGGGCGTCCCTACGGGGCCACGAAGCGTGCAAGGGGTGTGCCGAAATGGGGCGGGGAACCGCATGCGAAGCCTGCCACTGGGGCCTTCGGTGGAGCTCCCGTATATGGCCCTGGAACGTGTAAGGGGTGTGCCGAAATGAGCGGGGAACCGCATGCGAACCCTGCCATTGAGGTCTTCGGTGGAGCTCCCTATCGGGCCACGCAACGCGTGAGGGGTGTGCCGAAATGGGCGGGGAACCGCATGCGAACCCTGCCACTGGGGCCTTCGGCGGAGCTCCCGATGGGGCCACGAATTGTTTGAGGGGTGTGCCGAAATGGGCGGGGAACCGCATGCGAACCCTGCCACTGGGGCCGTCGGTGGAGCTTCCGTATGGGGCCACGAAAC
Source organism: Prorocentrum cordatum (assembly GCA_963575745.1). Classification (NCBI taxonomy): domain Eukaryota; class Dinophyceae; order Prorocentrales; family Prorocentraceae; genus Prorocentrum; species Prorocentrum cordatum. The sequence goes on from CAUYUJ010015345.1 coordinate 88,383, forward strand.
GTGTGAGTGGTGTGCCGAAATGGGCGGGGAACCGCATGCGAACCCTGCCACTGGGGCCTTCGGTGGAGCCTCCTATGTGGCCACGAAGCGGCCGAGGGGTGTGCCGAAACGGCGGGGAACCGCATGCGAACCCTGCCACTGGGGCCGTCGGTGGAGCTTCCGTATTTGGCCGAAACGTGTGAGGGGTGTGCCGAAATGGGCGGGGAACCGCATGCGAACCCTACCATTGGGGCCGTCGGTGGAGCTTGCGTATGTGGCCCCGGAACGTGTGAGGGGTGTGCCGAAATGAGCGGGGAACCGCATGCGAACCTTGCCATTGAGGTCTTCGGTGGAGCTCCCTATCGGGCCACGCAACGCGTGAGGGGTGTGCCGAAATGGCCGTGGAACCGCATGCGAACCCTGCCACTGGGGCCTTCGGCGGAGCTTCCCTACGGGGCCACGAAGCGTGTGAGGGGTGTGCCGAAATGGGGCGGGGAACCGCATGCGAACCCTGCCTGCCACTGGGGCATCCGGTGGAGCTTCCGTATATGGCCCCGAAACGTGTGAGGGGTGTGCCGAAATGGGCGGGGAACCGCATGCGAACCCTGCCACTGGGGCTTTCGGCGGAGCTTCCCTACGGGGCCACGAAGCGTGTGAGGGGTGTGCCGAACTGGGCGGGGAACCGCATGCGAACCCTGTCATTGGGGCCCTCAGTGGAGCTCCCTATGGGGCAAGGAAACGTTTGAGGGGTGTGCCGAAATGGGCGGGGAGCCGCATGCGAACCCTGCCATTGGGGCCTTCGGAGGAGCTTCCTATGGGGACACGAAGCGTGTGTCAGGCGTGTCCAAACGGGCGGGGACCGCATGCCAGCCACTGGGGTCGTCGGTGGATCTCCCTATGGGGCGTGTGAGGGGTGTGCCGAAACAGGCGGGGAACCGCATGCGAACCCTGCCATTGGGGCCTTCGGTGGAGCTTCCCTATGGGGCCCCGAAAATTGTGAGGGATGTGCCGAACTGGGCGGGGAACCGCATGCGAACCCTGCCACTAGGGCATTCGGTGGAGCTCACTATGGGGCCACGAAACGATGATGACGATGATGGTGATGATGGTGATGGTGATGATGATGATGATGATGATGATGATGATGATGACGATGCTGATCACGATGATGATGATGATGATGATGATGATGATGATGATGATGATGATGATGATGATGATGATGATGATGATGATGATGATGATGATGATGGTGGTGATGATGATGATGACGATGCTGATCACGATGATGATGCTGATGATGATGATGATGATGATGATGCTGATGATGATGATGATGATGATGATTGTGGTGGTGGTGGTGGTGGTGGTGGTGATGATGATGATGATGATGATGATGATGGTGGTGGTGGTGGTGGTGGTGATGGTGATGGTGGTGATGGTGATGGTGATGGTGATGGTGATGGTGATGGTGATGGTGATGGTGATGGTGATGGTGGTGATGGTGATGGTGATGGTGATGGTGATGGTGATGGTGATGATGATGGTGATGACGATGATGATGGTGATGGTGATGGTGATGATGATGGTGATGACCATGATGATGATGATGATGCTGATGATGATGATGATGATGATGATGATGATGATGATGATGATGATGATGGTGGTGGTGGTGATGATGATGATGATGGTGATGGTGATGGTGATGGTGATGGTGATGGTGATGGTGATGGTGACGGTGATGGTGATGGTGATGGTGATGGTGATGGTGATGGTGATGCCCTGCGCTTTGGATCGGTTAGTCTAGGCTCGCTGGGCCTGCTCAACCACAAGAAAAGAAAACACGACGGGGCACCCCCCTCGTTTGGACTCTGAAAAACGGGGTCCGCGACGTCTGAAACCGAGACGGAGGTGGCGGCCTCTTGCCTCGGGCACGGGACGAGGCACTATCTAAATAGTTGCCAAGCAGGATCGGACGAGAGGCTAACCTAACTCGATACCAAATCCGAAAGGGTCATAGTCGGCCTCATCTTCGAGCTCGACCTCGACCCCCATCACCTCCTCCCAGTCGGGAGGGGGAGGGGGAGGAGGAGGAGGCGGGAGAGGGTCGGGGGCAAGAGGAGCGAGACGAGCGAGTTGGGACTTAGAGAACCCCGCAGACCGATGGGGAAGGGGTCTCGTCACAGCACGCTTCTCTAAAATTCGAACAATCGATCGATGCATTAAAGTGGTCGAAGTAAAACGGTCCCTGGCTTTCTGAATTATTGAGGTCGGGAGGGGGTGTAACTTGGCGGCATTAGCGGCAAGCACATCCACATTTTTATTCAACTCCTCAGCGAGCGGATGCACCGCGCCGCGGTCCACACCGCCCTCACCCTGGTGCGCGTACACGTGCTCGATGTAGAACATCTCGGGCTTGGCGTCGATCGCGATCTTGATCTGGGCCCAGATATCGTTCCAGCTTCCTTCGGGCGGCTCTCCTCCTTGCAGTAAATTGTTGAATTTTCGAACACATTGTGGATTGTCGCAGTAGATCCAAACGGGCTCTTCCGCAACGCGTACAACGTGAAGTAGGGCTCGGGCTTCAGCACGGGCACTACTTTGTCGTGGTCCGTATAGCTTCGAGGAATAGTTTAGGCGGTGGTGTGGCGCCACGTATACAGCGTATCCAGCTCGAGCTAGCCACTGGTGTTGAGGGAAACGGCAGGCGCCATCCGTAGCTAGGGCCAGCCACCGCTTGTTCTCGTCGTCGGTGATGTAGTTGACCATGTCCTCGGCGGGGTCGTCATCCACTTGCTGTGGGGGTCGATGTTGTGGAGGCTCAGGTAGGGCTACGAGTTCGTTGTAGAGGTTGACCGTCTCCTCATCGATGTACGTGAGACCACAATGACGTGTGGAAGGCGGCCACTGATCACGTTCTTGGGCTTGTGGATGTTGGAGTAGTGGTGCACGTTCTTCTCGCCAGCAAGGGCGCTCCCACAGGATGTGTTCTTGCGTTACGAGGACCAAACACCGCAGGATGGTTGCGAACAGACAGTGTGAAGTGGTCGTCTGGTGCCCGCGCGTGGTCCCGATTTTGAAGCAAAGTGCGCTTTGCATTGTTTTTGCGACTGGGCTGGCGGGGTGTTGTCACGGAGCCGCGTTCGCTCCCGGCCGGGTGGGGCAGTGTATTCATAAGGAACATTGATACACCCCACCTCGAAGGGGAAGAAGGAGCGAGGATGAAAGAGGAAACACTCTAAATCACTTCAGCCCAGAGGGTTGGTGGGACTGTCCCGTGCCATGGTACGGCATGCAATGTAATGCCACGTGCCGCTATGCGATGCCATGCCTTGCAATACTATTTATTATATGCAGTGGATGACTACGCCATGCCACACCGTGCTACGCTTTACCGCTCTCCTACGCCACTGTATGCCCTGCTACGCATCGCGTACGCTCTGAGGACCATGCTCCTCTTCGACATCCCACTGCGCAAAGAGAGAGGGGCCCTACGCGATGGCAGGGCGGTAGACATGACGCGGGCGTTCCTGGCTTGCCTCCTCCCTTTCTCCCCCCCTCAGGCCTCGGAAAAAGATAGCGAACACTTATGCCACACTCATCTGTCAACGCCTCCCCCTCCCCCCAAACTTCAAAGCTGGCGGTGGGTTTGATGAGTTGCACCTCGACCGCAGTCTCCCCCGCGCGTGTCAACTTTGAGTTTGGGGGGAAGGGGGGGTACTAATTGTTTCCCTCTACCGTTTCTCCCCCCCCACCGAGCCGCAGGAGCCGCACCGACACTAAGGGAAGTGCCCCGTTGGGAGACAACCGTCTCAAGATCCTGAAGCATGCCAAAGTATCATTCTTGGGACCCCAACGCCATGATTCAACAAGAGGAGAGGAGGAGGAGGAGGAGGAGGAGGAGGAGGAGAGGAGGATGAGGAGGAGGAGGAGGAGGAGGAGGAGGAGGAGGAGAGAGGAGGAGGAGGAGGAGGAGGAGGGAGGAGGAGGAGGAGGAGGAGGAGGAGGAGGGGAGGAGGAGGAGGAGGAGGAGGAGGAGGAGGAGGGGAGAGGAGGAGGAGGAGGAGGAGGAGGAGGAGGAGGAGGAGGAGGAGAGGCGGAGGAGGAGGAGGAGGAGGGAGGAGGAGGAGGAGGAGGAGGAGGAGGAGGAGGAGGAGGAGGAGGAGGAGGAGGAGGAGGAGGAGGAGGAGGAGGAGGAGGGGAGGAGGAGGAGGAGGAGGAGGAGGAGAGGAGGAGGAGGAGGGAGGAGGAGGAGGAGGAGGAGGAGGAGGAGGAGGAGGAGGAGGTGGAGGAGGAGGAGGAGGAGGAGGAGGAGGAGGAGTAGGAGGAGGTGGAGGAGGAGGAGGAGGAGGAGGAGGAGGAGGAGTAGGAGGAGTAGGAGGAGGAGGAGGAGGAGACGGCGATCGGCCCAATTAAGGCCATCGTTTCCCGCTCTCCCCCACGCCCCACCGAGCCACAGGAGCCGCTGCTCCCCCGCAGCACCGCCCCGGAGCCGCCCAGGCGCCGCCCCGCCCGCCGACCCCGCCGGCCGTGATCTCGGCTCTCCGGGCCGGGGGTCACTCGCTCACCGACCGCGTTCCATTGCTCGCAAAGTGCTTGCTCGCAAACGTCCGAACAGAAACACGTGTCTGCTCTGATGCAGTTGATCGTGGATCCACCGCGGGGGATCCAGGCCATTTGCGAGCAATTACTTTGCGAGTAGTGGAACGCGCTCGTCTACTCGCGGCGTGTTCGCGCCGCCCCGTCGCGGCGCCCCGACCGCCCGCGCGGGCGTTCAAGTTGGAACGCCTTCTGGGGGCCCGTCGGGGGCGGGTTGCCTTGATCAGGGGATGTGAAGGAGCATGCAGTGGAGTACCGACAGGGCTTGGGAAGCCGTCATAGCCCAAGACGGGGAGGATGGAGGAAGAGGAGGAGGAGGAGGAAGAAAAGGGGGAGGAGGAGGACGGGGAGGGGGAGGGAGACGGGGGGGGGAGGAGGGAGGAGGACTAGGCGCATGAGGGAGAGGAAGAGGAGGAGGAGGAGGAGGAGGAGGAGGAGGAGGAGGAGGAGGAGGAGGAGGAGGAGGAGGAGGAGAGTAGGAGGAGGAGAAATGCAGGCGGCCTCGTGGATGCCTTTCGGAGTCTCTCAGGGTCTCTTGAGAGCCTCCTAAGGTCCTCTTGGGACGTCTCGGGGGCCTCTTGGCGATCCTGAGGGCCTCTTGGAGGGTCTTGGATGCCTCGGGGGAGCCTCATGGGAGCCTCTTGGTAGCCCCGTGGGGACCTCATGGGGCCCTCTAGGGGCCTCCTCGGCGCGTCTCGGGGCTCTCTTGGGACACTCTTGGCAGCCTTGGGTGCCATCTTGGGCCCATCTTGGGGAGCTGGATCAGATAGAGGGGGGTCGTCAATCATGGTCGCCCCAGGAGGCCAACACACTGGTCCAAAACCTTACAACAATCAGTGACGTGTGCCTTCTCGCTGAGGCCTTTTCGGACGCTCCAACCCCTCGCGAAACCGGGGTGAAGGGTAAATCTTTCCTCGAAGGGGATCTGGGGTTGGAAGCGGAATCGCTTTAAGCCACTGGCGCTCAAGAGGGCTGGTGAGATTTCTGGGGGATGCTACTGGTGCGTGGGATCCCATAGTCGGTCCTGGCGAACAGAGGCGCGATCGGGGCGTCCCAGTTTGGTGCATCGAACCTGATGCAAAGGGCTGTGCCGATGTCCTGGTGGGTAGCGGCTGGGGCCATGAACCCCATTGGGTCACGGCTGGAGCCCGTGTTGCATGCAAAGGCACGGTGCAGTTTGTGTAGTTGATCTCGGATTGCCTGCACAATTCCATCAGCTCGCTCCTGAGCAGTGACTGGTTGGAGCGGTGTTGTTGGTAAACGGTATCAAGGTCGGTGGGGTGTTTAGTAGGACAAGCTCGTCGTAGGTTGCAGCAGTCCAGTCTGCGCCGCCCCTGTTTTGGAGAACGGCGGTGCAGGCCTCTTGGAGCATGAGAAGGCTCTCTGGACAGGAGGCTTTGCGGCCCTTGCCTGGTGGCTTGGGCTTGAGCGAGAGAAAGAAATAACAAGTCTGGCGCGGTTGTGTCGGGTCGTCGGTGATTCCCAAAGTCGTTTCAAAGCTTGTTCCCTGGACCCCTCCCCACCTAGGCCCAGCTTTCCGAGCCGCGCCCTAAGACAGGCGAGAAACAAGAGGAGGCCCCCTCCCGAGCTTCAGGCCTGATCAGGGCCGCCAGAGGCCCATCGGAGAAGGGCCAGCCTCCTAAGAGGCCTTCCGCCCTCCCCCGACCCTCCTGTGAGCGCCGCCAAATCACGGCGCATCTGCCCGCTCAGAATCCGCCCCTGGACCCTTCTAGGGGTCCGCGCAGGCTAGTTTTTCAGGGCCGACCCCGCCGTGGCGACGGGAAGTCTCCCAGAGGCCCGCAAAGAGGCGAACAAAACGCCAGGGAGAGCTCCGCGGCTGTCTCGAGTGGCCCTCCTCCGGGTGCAGGCGTCCTCCCCGCGGTTCGTGCCAGGGCCGTGCGCTGGTCGGGCCGGACGAAAGGGGGGGATTGGGAAAGGGGGGGTACGAAATCTGGTGCATGCAGCTAGTTTCGGTCCCACCGAGGGGCCCATTCCTCGATACATTGCCGCATCCGGCGCCGGGAGGCGCTGGGAAAATCAGCTACGTGAGCTGATTCTCACCCCCCCCCTTTGCTATCCCCCCTTTCGCCCAGCCCGAGCTGCTTCCCTCGCCGCCGGCCGGTGCCGCGCCGCGCCGCGCCAGGGCGTCCCCCGCGGGTGCCGCCCAGGACGGGCCTGCGGCCCCCTGCTGCGGGTCCGGAGCGGCCGAGGCGCCCCCCCACAGCCGCTCGCCCTCCTCGGCCGGCGGGGCCCGTGCACGGTGCAACGGTCCGGATGGTCCCTCTGGGAGGCGTTTCCTCAACCAGACTTTGGCCCGCACCTCAGAGGAGGAAATGGTGCCCATACCACTACAGTCAACCCGCATAGTAAGGATGGGCAACCTTCCCAAGGGTACCCTTGCATCCTTGCCTTCTCGGCCCATCCTTGGCCGCTTTCGTTGGCCGCGACCCCCTCGAAAAGCGTCGCAATGGGCGTCCAAGGCCCTTGAATCCTGATCGCGCATCCTTACTCTACAGGTTGACTGTACCCTTCCCTCGTTTCCCCTTCTTGGACCTCCTGGGAGGCCCTCGTCGCCACCGCTGGATTCGCCTCGAAAATCTGGTCAGAACACACCCTGGGAGAGGTCCGGGGAATAGCGGTATCGGTACCTTTTGGTTTCCCCAGCACCCCATCTTCTTGTTCGCCAGCCCACTTCGAACATGGCAATGATATCAGTGGGACAGAGAGAAAGAGAGAAAGAGAGAGAGAGCCCTGGGCCCACGCCACTGCGGGGAAACATCGTTCAGGATGGCGTCCAGAAGGGGTCCGGGGATAGAATTTGAGTGCGCATTGCCTTCTGCAGGTTGCCAGTCTCGACGCGGCAACGACCCCCTCGCGCGCGTTCAAGATTGAGCATCTTTCGGGGGCCCGCTTCGGTCACCGACAGAAACAACCCACGACACGAAATCTCGATACGAAACATGGGGTCGGCAGCCTCTGGAGCCTATTCGCACGCGGGGATCCTTCGAGACTGGACGGTTCGCGCGGTGGCAGAAAGCAGCGACCACGTCGTCGAGGCAAGGATGGAGCGGGCCGTACAGTGAACCACTGAAAGGATGTAGCCCATTCGCCGTTGTCGCCTCCTCCCACTCATCCGCTACGGGCACCGGGGAAATGCCTCGGGCCAGTCATCCTGTGTTCGCGATGGCAGATGCAGGTTGCTCGTCTGATCATGTGCTGAGCTTTCGGCGCGCCTGCCTCGTCATCGCTGTCCTTCAGCAGAAGATCCTCTTTACCATTGGCCCGCGCACCTTTGTCGTCAAGGTATCACCCAATCCAGCGTTACCTCGGGCGCCAGGAAGAGAGCAGCCCATGACTACCACAGACGTGGACAGCAGCGAGGGGCTGCTGTGAATTCGAAGCGGCAGACATGGACAGAAAACCGTCGTTGGCGCCGATCAATCCTAGACGCAGTGAGTGTTGTCTGCATCCTGGGCCCAGCGCCACCTTTGCGCCAACCGCTCACCCCGAACCAGCCAACACTACATGCGACTTGAAAACCGATCTCGCGTGAGCGCAAAGCCATCGCTGCCTCCTCCTGGCTCGGCGGAGGGGCAGCAGGCGCTGACGATTCAGCGGGCTCTGCGCCCGTGTGGAGGAGCCACTGGCTCAGCAGAGCATCAGGCCAGGCCGCTCAAATGGGACCAGAGTAGATGGGGTCGGAAAACTACATCATATTGCCGGTGTATCGCCGATGCGGCTCGATCTGATGCACGGTGTTCCCCATCCCGATGTCGCCGAGGCGTTCCCGATGCATCGGCGAGACAGTGCGATCCACAGACCCTAGTGTCCAAAACTTGTTGGGAAAATGAGCCTGGCGAAGAATCCAATCATATGCAGTTGTGGGTACAGCCTTTGTATACACCGCATTCGGTGGGGATCCCTATGAGGCCGCGAAGCGTGTGAGGGGTGCTAAAATGGGCGCGGTGCGCGCGTGCGAACGTTGGCATTCGGGCCTTCGGTGGGGCTCCCTATGTGACCACGAAACGTGTGAGGGGTGTGCCAAAATGGGCGCGGTGGGCGCATGCGAATGCTGGCGTTTGGGCCTTCGGTGGCGATCCCCATGGGGCCACGAAGCGTGTGAGGGGTGTGCCAAACTGGGCGCGGTGGGCGCGTGCGAACGCTGGCATTTGGGCCTGGCGGTGGGGCTCCCTATGGGGCCACGAAAAGTGCAGGGGCGTGCCAAAATAGTCGATGTGGGCGCATGCGAACGCTGCAATGGGCTTTCGGTGGCGCTCCGTATGGGACCACGAAGCGTGTGAGGGGTGTTCCAAAATGGGCGCGGTGGGCGCATGCGAACGCTGGCATTTGGGCCTGGCGGTGGGGCTCCCTATGGGGCCACGAAACGTGTGAGGGGTTACCAAAATGGGCGCGGTTGGCGCGTGCGAACGCTTGCGTTTGGGCTTTCGGTGGGGCTCCCGATGGGGCCACGGAACGTGTGAGGGGTGCCAACATGAATGCGGTTGGCGCATGCGAACGTTGGCATTTGGGTGTTCGGTGGGGCTCCCGCTGGGGCCACGAAGCATGTGAGGGGTGTGCCAAACGGGTGCGGTGGGCACATGCGAACGCTGGCCTTCGGGCTTTCGGTGGGGCTCCCTATGGGGCTACGAAGCGTGTGAGCGGTGTGCCGAAATGGGTGTTGTGCGCGCGTGCGAACGCTGACATTTGGGCCATCGGACGAACCGTGAGAGGGGCGTGTCAACATGGGTGCTGTGGGCGCTTGCGAACGCTGGCATTTGGGCCTTCGGTGGGGCTCCCTATGGGGCCACGAAACGTGTAAGGATCGTGCCGAAACAGAGACATGCGGAGGGCACAGGCAAGGAGGGGGAGGAGGGAGGAGGGGGAGGAGGAGGAGAGGAGAGGAAAGAACGCGGAGTGCTGTCTCGTCAAAACGAGGACCCAGCACCACAGGATGGTTGGGACTGATGACACCCCCCGATCCCGATTGCCATTACTTCGCCGCCGAATGATTACGTTGTTTAAGTGTCCCCCACATTGAAAAATCCTCGGGGACCGAGCGATGCGATTGATACATGCACACATGTATGGTTGTATACATATGTGTATGCACACGCACGCACGCGCATGCATTAGTATAGGCGTATGAATTGTGCGCGTGCAGATGTGCAGGCTACTTCGATCGGCGAGTAGGTAGTCTTCATCGTATTGGGACACTGTCGGTACGTATGCGCGCGATTGCGCGCGCGTGTGCGCGGTGGCGCCCAGTTTTCGCACTCGGTAGTATTTGGTGCCCGATGGGCCCAGCGCCCCTTGGACCCGTCTTGGGGCCATCATGGGATCATTTGGAGGCATCTTGGAGGCCATCTTGAGCGGAGGCCATCGTGAAGCACCTTCGGCCATCTCGGAGCCCGGCTTTGGGGGGCCCTCTTGGTACCAAAAAGGGTGCGCAAGGGATGGTCAGTGTGGTTTCTGTCCACGCCAGGGTCGCAGGGTAAGGCTGGCGCGGCGTTTTCTCGTCACCAGTGCGCAGGATGTGCGTGGAGTGGTCCCTGAGCGCGGCCTCGATCCACTCCAGGTCGCAGGGCGTGTCAGGTGTATCACGCTCGCGACCCAGAGAGGGTGTGCGCAGGGGGTGGTCCAGGAGTGCAGTCTCTATCCATGCCAAGTTCGCAGGACGTGGCAGGGTTGGCCTGACGCCCAGAGGGGGGGGCGCAGGATTCCGCCCGTGCACGCGGAGCGCCAGGGCGGTCGCGGGGACGTCCCCGGCGGTCCAGTTTGCCCGGCTTTATTTTTTGTTTCATATACGCATTTCAGCGCTGGGAATAACTATTTGTTGAATGATCCCTCATATTGCTTTTGAAACCCGCTTAGAGACATAATCTGCTCCGCTCCTTCTGGGGCGGCCACCAGGGAGACCAGCAAGGGCGTAGGAGGAGGAGGAGGAGGAGGAGGAGGAGGAGGAGGAGGAGGAGGGACAGGGAGAAGGATACGGAGGAGCTGAAGCTGCAGCAGGAGCTTGTGAGGAACAGGAGCGGGGCGCAGGAGCAGGAGCAGGGTCGTCCGCGTAGTCCCCCCCATCGGATTCTGTCTCACCCATGTTTTTCCTCGCGCCCGGCTTTGCCCCTCTACCTCTTGCTCCTTTCTTGTTCCAAGCCGTTTTAGCCCAAGCCATTTTAGCTCAAGCCGTTTTGGCCCGAGCCATTTTAGCTCAAGCCATTTTTCTGAGAACAAGTTTTGGCGCAAATACTCGACTCGATTATCTCGAGTGTGGCTGGTGCCATAGGCCCAATCGTAACGGCAGTCAGTAATGGCGGAAGTAATGCCGGATCGCAAAGGTTCCGCGACTGGCATCAAGGATGTGGAGCAACGATACCCGATCTCGTGGTCTGGGCTTAGTCATACAGTCTCGTTGCGGGGTGGTAGGAGTAAGACAATTGTGAGCAATGTGTCTGGTCATTGCGACCCAGGACAAATGATGGCCATCATGGGACCCTCGGGATGCGGCAAGACATCGTTGCTTGACCTCTTGGGCGGTCGTGTGGGCAGCGGCACCACCTCGGGCGAAATTCTGATCGGCTGCAAGCAGCACCCCGCTAACATCCGCAAGATCGTCAGTTACGTTACGCAGGAGGATTCGCTCCTGACTTGCTTCACCGTGCGCGAGACGCTGCGATACGCCTCGCGGCTCGCTGCGATCCCCTCGAAGGCCAGAGAGGAGGCAATCCAGCAGGTCATCGTGCAGATGGGACTGCTGGTTTGCGCCGACACCCGCGTCGGAGACCCGCTGATCAAAGGCATCTCGGGTGGCCAGAAGCGCCGTCTGAGCATCGCCATCGAACTGTTGCATCGGTCCCCCATCCTCTTGCTGGACGAGCCGACGTCGGGCCTGGACTCCACGGCCGCCATGCAGGTGATCGAGCATTTGCGCGATGTCGCGCAGAAGGGCCACACCGTTGTCATGAGCATTCACCAGGCGAGCTCCAGGGCATACGGTCTCTTCGACTCGCTGTGCCTGCTGTCGAAGGGCCAACAGGTCTACTTCGGCCCCACGACCGACGTCGCCATCGAGCACTTTGCCGCGCAGGGCCACGAGTGCCCGCGGTATTCCAACCCTGCGGAGTTCTTCCTCGACGTCATCAACACCGACTTCGGGGCAGAGAACGGCGGGGCGAGGCTGGAGGGCCTTGTCAGGGCCTTCGAGAAGTCCGAGCTGGCGAGCTCCATGCGGGAGGCCCTGAGACAGCCAGAGATCCCGCAGGATGGCGGGATCTCCAGGGAGAGCGCAGGCCCGTGCCGCCAGTTTGCCGTCCTGTTGCTGCGGATGCTGCACATGAACTGGAAGAATCCGTACATATTCGGTGTGCGCCTGGCCATGTACATCGCGCTTGCGTTCATGGTCGGAACCATGTACTACGACGTGGGTGAGGTGGCCCGTGGAGGTGAGCCTGTTGCCGCTGCAGCCGCGGCCACCTCGCTCCTGGCTCTGCTGTTCTACGTGCAGGCATTTCTCGTCTTCATGTCCGTCGCGATCCTCCCGTTCTTCCTCGAGATTAGGGACGTCTTCCGGCGGGAGCGAGCCAACGGACAGATCACCTGTCTGCCGTACGTGCTCGCCGACTTCCTCGCTGGACTCCCCGGCGTCACGCTCATTGCTCTGATCTCCACGATGCTCGTCGTGTGGCTGGCGAATCTCAATGGCTTCGCCCAGTTCTTCGCGAACCTGCTGCTGTCTCTGATCGTTGCCGAGTCCCTCATGCACGTGATCGGCGCCGCCCAGCCACACTACATCATCGGCATGGCATTCGGGGCGGGCCTCTTCGGCATGTTCATGCTCTGCGAGGGATTCATGGTCAAGCCCCAGGACATCCCGGACGGCTGGGTCTGGGGTTATTACCTCGCCTTCCACACTTACTCTTTCGAGTGGTTTGTGCACAACCAATTCGACGATGGGACGCTCGTCGGCGAGGCCGTCTTGAAGAGCTTCGAAATGGAGGATGTGGACCCGCTCCGGAACGCTCTCATCCTGTCGGCGTACGCGGCCGTCTTCCAGGCGGCTTACTTCATGGTCCTGAAAGTCTTCCACACAGGGAAGCGTTGAGGGCAGGTTTGCGGCAGCGAAGAGTCTAGCGTGGCGTGAATGCTAGTCGTTGCATACCGATATGGAAGTCGCGGGCACAACGGTCAAGAACATCAATCCGCCTTGCCCATGGATGGCCACCAAACCTGGCCTTTGTTTTGCGCGCGCAGCGATTCTTTTACGATGCTTGTTTTTGTGTGTGCTGTGGAAATCATGTGGAGCCTACCGCCGTTCTGTACAATATGCAGTTCGGCAGCTGCGAAGCACTACGTTGCGTGTGCGTGGAGCTCGCTTGGAGCTGGAGCGCATCGCAGTCATGCAATCCACAGCAAGAATCGCCCCCAGCCCCAAGATGACACGCTTAGACGTATCACGCTGGATGTACATGCTCTGTTTTGCATTTAGGGTTCTAACTCCCATATGTGGAACAGTCGTTGCATTCTGCCATCCTGAATTGCACGCCTGCTGTAATTTGCATCTGTCGCAAAGCCCGTTGTAACAATGTCCATCGCTACTCGGTGTAGGTTCATCCTTCCACCCGTCGGACCTTCGACGCCAATGTTCATAGGTGATGGGCAGTTGCTCCTTTCTTGCTCCATCCTCACCGTGGTTCTCAGCCGATCCCCTTCCTTGTTCACCTGGCCCTGCCCTCATTCCTGCCGCCGCGGTCGCAATTTTCGCCTGCCAGGCTTCTACCCATGGCTTCCGGAGGAGGAGCAGAAGAGGCATGATGAGGGAGGAGGAAGTGAAGGAGGAGGAGGAGGAGGACGAGGAGGAGGAGCAGGACGACGAGGAGGAGGAGCAGGACGACGAGGAGGAGGACGAGAAGGAGGAGGAGGAGGAAGAGAGGAAGAGGAGCCCCTTCCCCCTCAAAACTCTTACTCCTGTCACCCACCCCGCGAGGACGGGAGGCGAGGACGAGAACGAAGAGAACGACGAGGACGAGGAGGAGGTGGAGGAGGAGGAGGAGGACGGCGACGACGAGGCGAGGAGGCCGACGAGAGGAACGAGGAGGAGGAGGACGCGGAGGAGAATAGCGACGAGGAGCACGAGGAGGAGGAGGCGGAGGACAAATAAATGGATGGGGGAGGACGAGGAGGACAAGGAGGCAGGCAGGGATAACGATGAGAAGGACGAGGGTGAGGAGGATGCGGGCAATGATGTCTAAATGGGAGAGGATGGATATGGAGGGTGAGGAAGGAGGAGGTGGAAGGGAGAAGGGTGAGGAAGGGTGAAGAAGGGAGAAGGGAGAAGGTCGAGGATGAGGAGGAGGTGGAGGGGAGGAGCAGGGGCAATGAGGCTCCAGAAAGAGAAGACCAGAAGGAGGAGGAGGAGGAGGAGAAGGAGGAGGAAGAGAAGGAGGAGGAGGAGGAGGAGGACGAGGAAGAGAAGGAGGAGGAGGAGGAGGAGGAGGAGGAGGAGGAGGAACACGACGCCGAGGAAAAGGGCGAGGATTGCAGGAGTAGGGCAACGACGAGGCGGACGACGACGAGGATCACGGCGACGAGGTTCAGGAACGCGAGGCTGATGCGGACGAGGGGGAGGACCCGGAGACCGAGGAGGACCACGCAGCGAGGAGGAGAAGAGGAAGAGCTCACCAGCACGGACGTGGTGGTCATCCGCGGTCGAAGGGTAGAAGCGCCTCCAGCCCGAACCTCTTTGGCGGGAGGGGCCGCATGTAAATGACCGGGGTGGCAAAAAAGGACCTGCCCCCCTGGCGTTGTCGAAAGGACAGCGATCGGAGCAGCGAGCGAGTTGTGGCGATCAGGGTGTGGCACGCCCCGCCTGCACAGCCGACGAAAACAGGCTCCAGCTCTTAGCGCGCTGTGACACGCGCGCTTCGGAGCCCCGGAAAAAGAAAGCGACGCGTCGGGGCATATCCCATCGGCGGCCCAGTGCCAGGGCTGCGGAACAAGTTGCCAGGTGTTCTCGCGCCGCACGGAAAGAACAGGTGGAGAAGCTAGCGCCGATGCGCTAGCGGTGACCAGGAAGTCGCGCCTAGAGATTTTCTTGGAGAGTGGCCCCAGGGGAAGCAGGCATTCGGAATGCCTGCTGGAGTTCGTTCCATGTGGAGTGTGCTCGATGGAATGTGTCAAAGAGGGGTTTTGACTGTTGCTGGATGCTGCGCAGCGAGTGTCCGAGGCTGGAGGCGCGGTGTTGCACCGCCTTGGTGCTTGTGCTTGGGCTGGGTGGTACCAGGGCCTTTTGTCCCATTCTCCTGGTGGCAGAATGCGCTGCGATGGGGGGCGGTGTGCGTCAGCATTGGCCAGCCCAGCGGGCTGGGGCGACGGAGCTGTCACATAGGGCGCAGTCCGAGTCCCCTCACCTACCATGCGCCAGTCCTGTTGTCAGTTGTGTCGGGAGGGACGGTAAGGTCCGCACTGCCTCCCGTGTGGCCCGAGTTGTCCTGCGCATTTTGTAGCGTAGCGCCTGAGGTGGGGTCCTGGTGAATCTTCACCTCTTGAGTCGCTGTTGTCTTGTGCCTTCTTGGACGAGGAGTTGCACCGTCATCTTCTGCGTCGTGACAATCGCTGTCGTGATTTCCTGGTTTGGAAGTAGCGTCTTTCTGGAAGGAGACGGTGAGGACGAGGAGGCGGCCGAGGGAAGAGGAGGACAGGCAATCGAAGATGGACGACGAGGTCGAGGAGCTCGATGAGGCCATAAGGAGGCGAGGGGCATCGGGCCCCCTCCTCCCCCCGATCCTCGTCTTCATGATTCTGACATGATCATTCCTCTTACTACCTTTCCTCCTGCTCGTCGCCCGCCCTCTGCATGCTCAATCCCGCTCCTCAGCCCCTCTCCTCGTCCTTCCAGCCCACCTCGCTCTCCTTCCATTCCCTCCCCGTCGCTCTCACCTCCCCCCTCATCCCCCAAGCGGCGCCAAGGGGCCCAAGGCGCCGTGGTGGAGCGTGGCGGAGCCGGCGCGGGTCGCCGACGCGGCGGTTACGAGTTTCGGAGCGGGGGTCGTCACCGTCGCGTCCGTCGCCGATGCTGTCGCCATTTTCCGCATTTCATCCCCTTCTTCTTGTGCTGAACATTTGGGCGTGCGGGCCTCCCCCCTCCAGTGGAGCAGTGGGAGGTGGGAGGGGAGTGAAGGAGGAGGAGGAGGAGGAGGAGGAGGAGGAGGAGGAGGAGGAGGAGGAGGGAGGAGGAGGGAGGAGGAGGAGGAGGGAAATGGAAAACACGGGGGAGGAGGAGGACAATGAGGAGGAGGAGGTGGAGGAGGAGGACGAGGAGGGAGGAGGGACGACGAGGAGGTTGCACACATTCTACATGGATCGCTGACAAGCATGACAGTTAACGAAATGGAGCCACTTTCAGAAACATCGAAGCGAGCGAAATACGAAATGAATTGAACGAGCGTTTTGACGATGTACGATCTATATGAATATGTGTGTATCCGTAAGGATTTCGCCCCCTGCCGCCAGCCCCCTCTCTATCAGAATGCGATGTATCAGAGTCGCGTCTGTGCGTCTCGGCGCTGCCTTGGCGCATCTGGGAACATCGTGCGGGGGCGGATAGGAATCATCAGCGCATATTGAGACGTAAGGTTATCGAAGACGCCTACGGCTAATCACCGCCGCCCCCTGCCCGTTTGGAAGCGCCTCTGTGGCCGACAGCTGGGCCAGAGCTTGGCCAAGCTATCGGGCCAGTTGGCCAGTTGTTCCCCGAGTCGGTTTGGAAAGACTTCGGGGAACGCATGGGGGAGCAAGAAGAGGAGGAGGGGGAGGATGAGGAAAAAAGAGGAGGAGGAGGAGGCCTCTTGGGCGCCTCTTGCGGCACTCTTGGGGCCTCCTGGGAGCTTCCTGGGGGCCACTTGGAGGGTTTTGGGATTGGACCGTCTTAGGGCGTTCCTGGCTTGTCTGACGCCGTCGGAAGCTTCTTGGGGGCCTGTCTGGGTAGTCTTGGGGCCCTCTTGGGGTATATCAGGGGCTCTTCGAGGCCATTTTGGGCGTCTTGGAGGCCTCGTGGGCCGTTTTGGGGCCGGCAGCGCTGCAACATGCACTAGGCGAAGCGGGGGTCAAGCGCCCGCTTCGGGCGCGCGCACCTGGGGCGGGCGCTGGGAGACGGCGCCCCGCTCTGCGCGCGCCGCGACCACGCCCAGGCGACGGCTCCAGCGGACGCGCCCCGCGCGGTCGCCCGGAGGGCCAGCGAGGAGGAGTGAGCGGAAGGCGACCCGGAGCCCGAGTCAGGTGGTGCCGCTGGCCGCGAAGATGCGGCAAGGCATCCGCGCGGGCGGTCGAGGGCTCCTCTGGGGCTTTCACGGGAGGCGAGGTTCGCGGGAGAGGAGCGGGCTACCCTTTCGGAGGCGTCGCCATGGGAACCATTGTCGGACCTCTCGCGGGCGGAGCTCGGCTTGCCGGCGAGCCGCGCGGCAGATGGCGTGCGGGGGCGCGAGGGGCCAGCGGCGTCGGGCATCGAGCACACGAAGAGGCGTTCCCCAGGGGGGCCGCCCCACCACCCGCCCCCTCGACGTCGCGGAGAGGCTACAGCTGTCGGAGGTTTCGACGACACGAGTGAGGCGCGCAGCGCCGTCGGGGAGTCGCTTCAGCCCGTGGCGGATCGGGCCGTCCTTCGGCGCCGGAGGCAGAGGTCGGGGGACGGCGCGTTTCGCCTGCGCAGGGGGGTGGGGCCTGACGGGCCGCGGCCGCAGTCGCGCTGCGAGGCTTCTTGGCGCGGCCACCGGCTCCGCCGGCGGGGCCGCCGGGGATCGGCCGCCCCGCGCCGCCGCCGGCGCTGCTGGGGGCGCCGGGCCGCGAACGCGGGCGGAGGGCAAGCCCCGACAGGGCGCGGAGAACACGATTGCCGTGGCCCCGAGGAGGTCCAGCGTTCCGGGTGACGAGGCGCGTCCTCTCGGGAGCGACGCCGCCACCAGCCTGCTGGCCGACGTCGCGCGCAGCCTGGGCGTCCAGGGCGAACGCAAGGAGGCATCGCAAGCACGCGGCTCATCGCGCGCGCCCAGGTCTGCAGAAGGTCGCGAGGAGGCGCCGCGGAGGCCGCGCCCACGCGGAGCTCAAGGGGGCCGACGTAATCACTGGCCGCAAGAGGACGGCGGGCGCGGGCATGCACGCCCCCGAGATGCTCGACCGCGCGGTCGACGTCCTTATCGAGGAGACGCCGCGCTTGGGCGCGCACCTGGCCGGCGCCCATGCGCGCGGGAGGGGGGGGGAGAGGCCGCCCCCCCGCCCATTTCGCGTCGCCCGAGAAGGTGGGGGAGGTAGAGGTAGGAGGCGCGGAGACTGAAGCGACCAAGGAGGAAGGCGAGAGAGGCCCCCCTAGAGGGCGCCAGCAGCGGCGCGGCGCCGCCTGCCCCCCGCCCGCCTTCGGCCGAAGGGTGGCCGGGGGGGAAGGGGAGAGAGCCGTGGAGGCTGATGGCGCGGTGGGGACCGACCCCGAGCGGGAGGCGAAAGGAGAAGGGGTGGAAGGCGCAGAGGAAGAGCGCAAGGAGAGCCGAAGGCGCCCCCCGCAGGGGAGCGGCCCAGGTGCAAAGTGGCTGAGACGCCGCATCGGCTTGCCCCAGAGGAGGCGAGGACGAAGGCGTGCCCGGGGAAGGTGGCTGGGGTTTAAGGGGAGAACCGCGGAGGCCGAAGGCGCGGCGGGGGCCGAGCTCGACCGAGAGGCGAAAGGAGAGGGGGTGGAAGGCACAGAGGAAGAGCGCAGGGAGAGCCGAAGGCGCCCCCCGCAGAGGGACGGCCCAGGTGCAAAGTGGGTTGGGATCCCGCAGGGGCTTGCCCCAGAGCGGGCGAGGACGGAGGCGAGCCCCCGGGGCCAGACTTTCCAGATCCGCCCGAGATTCACCCGAAGCCTCCACCGCCCTCCGTCCGCCCGCGGCTCGCGCACCCACCCCGCCGGGCTTGACAGCAGCGTCGGGCGGGGTGCCAAGGGAGAGGAGACGCGAGGGAGCGGCAGAGTTGACGCAGGTTGCGAGACAGCCCTGGACGAAGGCGGAATAGTCACCGGAGCACCATCGAGAGAGCTTCGAGAATGTGGTCAAGTTAGAACACCCTCCTGGATGCTGCCAAAGGATGGCAGCAGGCGTTGGAGGCGTTGCGCGGGGCATGGCGAGCGATAGACGGAGACCAGATTGGGTTGATCCACGTGGCGAAGTTCGACGAGCCGGTCGAGCCGGAGCTCTTGAGGTGCTTGCGAGGGGGGGCACGTCGAGGGGTGCCCGCGCGGCATAGAGGAGCGCCTGTCAGGGCAAGTGTCAAGCCGCACCTGTCGGCGGCGGAACAGTAGGATGAGGCGAGGAGGAAGGTGTGGGATGACATCGTGAAGAGGCGGGCCTGGTTGGCGAGCTCGACTTCTCCTGGCCTCATGGAGCCCCGGCAGGGGAGGGCGTTTGCCGAAGGTGGCGGGGAACCGCACGTGGACCCTGCCCCTAGCGTTCGGTGGAGCTCCCTATGGGGCCACGAAACGAGTGAGGGGTATGCCGACATGAGCAGGGAGCCGTATGTGAACTCTGGCACCCGGGCATTCGGTGGAGTTCATGTGGGGCCACGAAACGTTTGAGGAGTGCGCCGAAGTATGGGTTGGGAACCTTATGTTAAATTTGCCACAGGGTCTTCTGGTGAAGCTCCCTATGGGACCCCGAAGCGAGTGAGGGGTGTGCCGAAATAGCCATGCGGAGGGCAGAGGGAAGAGGCGAGGGAGCAGGATGAGGAGAAGGAGGAGGAGGAGGAGGAGGAGGAGGCGGAAGGGGAGGAGGAGAGGAGGAAGGAAACGCGGGGCAGTGTCTCGTCAAGCGAGGGCCCAACACCACGGGATGGGGCGGAAATATTCAGAATCGTGATCCAGCCGTCTCTCGCCAGTTTGTTTTGTGTTGTGTCGTCAGCTTGCTTGCCTCACGTAACCACACAATTTCGTTCCTCGAAGAAGCTTCCTGTCGCTTCCCAGCCTTCTTCGACCTCTTTCAGTCGAGGAACCAAGTTAGAAATTGAAAAGACCCTGGGCACACACCTTTTTCTGGAGAGAAAAAATATGCAAACCGACCTGTGGTTTTCACGATGCCGAGGGGTCTCTGTTCAAAATCGGCTTCCGATTTTACTTGATGCGATCAGGATTGCGATCCAGAGCACCCGACCCCTTCCCTGGACCAGTGTCCATCCCAATTTTTATGGCCCTAGTAACGAGGCGGATCCAGCCATTGCGACGAGGGCGCCCCAGGAGGCCCAAACAATGACGCAGAACGTCCAGATAATTGACTCTATCCCCAAACCTCGATGGCGCGACGCTCCGTCGAGGTCAGGCGTTCGGCTCTTCCGCTCACGCGCCAGCGGGCAGCGGAGCGATGCCGGCGCTGTTGGCGGCCATCGCCGCCCGCGCGCGCGTTTGCCGGCCGCCGGCGTTGTCGGCGCTGGCTGCTGGCGGCCGAAGGTTCGCCCTCGATCTTGCTCGTCGTCCTCGTTTTCCCCGTGTCTTTCTCGTCCTCGGCATGATCCACGCCTCCATCCTCATTCGTATCATCCTCGTCCTCTTCTCCTCTATCGTCTCCCTTCTCGACCTCGTCTTCCTCCCTCCTCCTACTCCTCCTCCTGGTCCTCCTCCTTTTCCTCCTCCTCCTCCCACTCGTGATTATCACCATCTTTCTGCGCGTCAGCCTCATCGCCCGCGTCGTCGTCCTCCTCGTCCTCATTTCCTCGTCATCCGTATCATCCTCCTCCGTCTCCTCACCACATCTACTTTGAATGGCAGGGCGCTGTTGACAGTGGACGCGGCCAGCGAGAGTCCCGGCAAAACCCGGACCCCAGCAGGGTTTCACTTGATGTCAACTTTCTATTTCTCCCCCTTGCCCTACCAGGACATGCAGGTGGGCCTCCAGCACCGCCAGACCACCGAACGTGCTGAGCATCCAGTCGCACGTTGTGTACGGGGCTGCCGGCAATTCCGCCGCAGTCTTCCCGATGCGGCGGCTGGGGGCCTGCGTTTGGCCGCTGAACACCGTGCAATTCAGCAATCACACACAATACAGCCAGCGAAATCGGGGTACACCCTCCTCCCTCCCCCTCCCCCTCCTCCCTCTCTCGGGCCAGTCGAAAGGGGGGGATTGGGAAAGGGGGGGTTACGAAATTTGCTGCATGCAGCTGGTTTCGGCCCCACCGAGGGGCCCATTCCTCGATACATAGCCGCCTCTGGGCGCCGGGAGGCGCCGGGAAAATCAGCTACGTGAGCTGATTCTCAAACCCCCCCTTTGCTATCCCCCCCCTTTCGCCCGACCCGACTCTTCCTCCTCCTCCTCTCCTCCTCCTCCTCTCCTCCTTCCCCCTCCTCCTCCTCCTCCTCCTCCTCCTCCTCTCCCCTCCTCTCCTCCTCCTCCTCCTCTCCTCCTCTCCTCGTGCTCCTCCTCCTCCTCCTCCGCCTCGTCCTCCTCCTCCCCCTCCCCCTTCCCTCCCCCTCCCCCCCCCTCCTCCTCCTCCTCCTCTCCCCCTCCTCCTCCTCCTCTCCTCCTCCTCCTCCTCCTCCTCCTCCTCCTCGTGCTCCTCCTCCTCCCTCTCGCCTCGTCTCTCCTCCTCCCCCTCCCCTTCCCCTCCCCCTCCCCCTTCCCCTCTCCCTCCTCCTTCTTCTCCTCCTCCCCCTCTGCTTTCTTGGATCCTTGTCTTTCGCTCCTTCCACATCGTTTCCGTCTCCATTCCTTCTCCATCCTCCTTTTCCCTCCTCCCTCTTCCCCCTTCGTGTTCCTCACCCTTCCCCCTCAATTTCCCTGCTCTTCCTCCTCCTCCTCCTCCTCCTCCTCCTCTTCCTCCTCCTCCTCGTCCTCCTCGTCCTCTTCCTCCTCATTTTCCCTCCACCTCCTCATGCCGAGTACGAATGAGGATGAAGCAGACGGGGGAGTAACAAGGGGACTCCACGAAGGCAATATATGTTCGGAGGCTTCTCCCCGAAAATGTCGCCGACGACGGCAATGATGACGAAGTTGATGAACATGGTCGGACACTGGAGCATATACATTACCAGTGGCGGGCGGCTTTTCAATCCCAGGACTTTTTGAGGGTCGGGGGCGACGTCGGGGTCGTGTTGTGTATCCTTGTTTCCCCGTTTTCCAGGGGAAACAACGAAGAATGTATACACCAGGATCCCGCATACACCAGGATCCGCTTTCCTGTGCGAGATTCAGTGTGAGGCCAGACAAAGGCGTCGGTGTATAGAGTTTGGTTCCCTACATGGCGGGAATGGAGGTGGTGATGGGTGAAACGACGGTTGTTGCACCGTACGCGTCTCGCCTGGTGTTTTCCATCGTGATGGCGGTGGTGAGGACGATGGGAAAACGAATGGAGATTGATCATGTGGGTGCGGACGGCGGTTCTGATAATGACGGCGCGCGACTTTGATCCCGCGGCATCAGCAACAGCAGTGAACCGATTCTGCCAGCCCTGATGTCGGCGGTGATGGTGAGGTCGGGAAAATTTGAGCAAATTGGGGTGGGCGCCCAGACCCAGGGGCCTTGCCGCCGTTATCTCGCAGCCCATTGGTGCACCACCAGATTATATAGGCTTACGCCGCATCCGCCGACCCCTTGTTTTGGTTTGTTCGGCGACGCACCTCGGGGGCCTTGGGGAGGCAGCTTTGAGACATCTTGGGTGCCGTTTCGGAGCATCCAGAGCCTCTTTTGGGCTTTGGCGGGGCCTCTTGGTGAGTCATGGGAGCTTCTTCGGACGCTCTTTTGCGCTTTCGGGTTATCCTGGTGGCCTTCTGGGGCCTCACGGAGGCGTCTTCAGGCGAACGCCTAGGCGATTCAGTTCGATGATTTCGACGTTTTGGTGGCTCGCGGGCCTCTTGGAGGCAGTTTCGAAGCCTGTTGGCGGCGCATTGGGGCCTATTGTGGGCGTCTTCGGGCCTCTTGGGAACTTCTTGGGTCCATTTCGGAGCGTCTAGGGGCGGAAGGTTCGCGCGTGCAAAAAAAACTAAGGATGACGACGCGGCCCCGGGGAAGGTCTCCAAATGGCTGGGGGGCGACATAGTGAAACAATGCCACTTTGTCGGATGTCAGGGTATGTTTTGTTTTCTCTTCTTTTCCATGTAATGACAAGATGTATCAGGGGATGCAGTGACAAGGAATTGGCGTGAGCCTGCGGAAGAAGGCGGATCGGGCACTGAGGTGGTGGAGGGTGAGGACGACGTGGACATCGCAGTGCTTGTGGCGATGCTGGCAGATGCCGCTCCCGCGTCGTACGAGAGAAGAGCATTTCTAGCTCGGGACCCGCTGGCGGGCGTTGATGGGTTTCGGGTCGTATTGGGCCTGGTATTCGAATATATAATATACCCGGCGACGGGGTTCCCCGGCCCGGGGGCGGCCCACTTTTCCAAAACTCCCCCCCCCGGGTACCCACTGTGTCCCTGGGGGTCTGGGACCCATTGGGAGCTTTTTGGGTCGCTTTCAGGGGGGCTCTCAGAACCCGAAGGCGCTCCCCAGACGGTCCAAGAAGGTTCCGGCACGGTCCAAAAGTATTCCATAGCGTCCGCGCTGGCTTCAAGACAGCCCAAGACGGCCCAAGAGCGCTCCAAGACGGCCCAAGAAACCCCCAAGACGCCCCAAGAGGCCACCCAAGAGAGCCACAAGAAAATCGTCCCATTCCTTTCGGGAAACGTATATTTTTAGCATATTCGCCTCTTGCGTGTTCACAGCGTCCACGACGGCCCACGAAGCTCCCAAGACGGCCCAGGAGGCCCCCAGGAGGGTTCCAAAACGGCCCAAGAAAGGCCCAAGACGGCCCAAGAGACCCCCTAGACAGCCCCAGAGAGCTTCAGGATAGGCCCCAGAGGGGTCCCAGAGCGGGACAACCAAGTTCAAATTTCGAGCCTTTGGCTCCAAGAGACCCCCAGGAGGCCCCAAGAGGCCCCCAAGAGGCCCCAAGAAGCCCAAAGGGGCCCCCAGGGGACCCTAAGAGGCCCCAAGAGGCCCGAAATCTGCCTCCAATACAACCCCGAGAGGCCTCCAAAATGTTTCCAATACGCTCCCCAAGAGGCCCCCAAAACTGCCTCCAAGATGCTCCAAAACGTTTACGTTTAAACACAAGTGATGGAGACCAACTGGTTTTTCATTTAATCGCTTCGCTCATTCCGCTGGCCCCCTGCTGGTGCGCTTGTGGAGCGCTCTGGGGGACTCTCCCGGGCTGCGCCCGGGCGGCTCCCAGGGTGAAAAACCATCTCTGGTCCGAGTCTCTCGGGACTTGGTCGGGACCTGGTCGGGGTACTTTTCGTCCGGGGACCCCCAGGGGCCGCCCCGCGCGCGCGAATTAGAAATATTGTTTACCAGTTACCGGAGATCTTAGCACGTCTCTGGCCCGTTGGGCCGGCGAATTGATGTCACACTCCTTGATGGCGCACGAGAGGGCCACGCGAAGCGAGCATCTTCGATTTTCTGTCGGTTGTTGAAGGGTTTCGATGTTCTCCCCTTCTAAAGTTTCCTGCGGTCCAAAATGGCCCAGGGGGCTCCGACGACCGCCCCGAGACACCTGTGGACGAGGAAGCGGCGTCGAGGAGCAGGAGGAAGAAGAGGGGGAGAGGGGAACGGGGAGAGATAAAACGGGTAAAACATGGAGGATGAGGACGACGACGGCGACGAGGAGGGGGCTGGATCAGATGGATGATAACGATAATGGCGGGGGGGGGATGGTGAGAACGAAGAGGGAAGGGGAGCGGAGGATGAGGAGGACTAGACGTAAGGAGGGACGAGAAAGAGGCGGAGGAAGAAAAGGAGGGGGGGATTCAAAGAGCGAGGAGGACAGGGAGGAGGAGGATGAGGAGAAGGAGGAGCAGGGATCTTCTGCGAAGAAGCGGAGGCGTCGAGGAGGAGGGGGAGGAGGAGGAGGAGGAGGAAAGGAGAACGGGGAGAGATAGAACGGGGAAGAGGTGGAGGAGGAGGACGAGGAGGAGAGGGCCAGAGCAAACGGATGATGATGATTATGTTGATGGTGATGATGATTATGATGATGACGATGACGATGATGATGATGATGGTGATGATGACGATGATGACGACGACGAGGACGACACGTGTACGATGACGACGATGATGTTGATTGCTACGATGGCGACGATTATTTTTCGATGGTGACGACGAAAATGATGATGATGATGATGATAATGATGATGATGTTGATGATGACGATGATGATGACGACGACGATGGCGATTATTATGATTTGGGTGACTATGATGATCATAATGATGACGACGATGATGATGACGATGATGATGGCGATGATGATGCCAACGATAATATCAACGACGATGATGATGATGATGATGATGGTGCTGATGACGATGATGCTGATGCTGCTGATGATGAGCATGATGACAACGAAGTCTGCGGCGACGACGATGATGACGTTGTTGACGATGTGCCTAGGTAGAACCTAAGCGCGCGCGTGGTTCTAGTACATATAGGGCATGCGGCATTGTTCGAACTGCCCAGATTGCGAGTGCGCAGACTTGCTTGGCAGCAACGCAACGGCGGTGGGCGGGTGTTGGGGTCGCTTGGACGGGGTGTACGGCAGCATTGAAGCACAGACGTCGGCTGGATGTCTGCACTTGCGCGTGCAAGTTTTTGCACAGTGTTTGCACCAGCACACTCCGCTGCACGAGCTCATACAGTTGCCGACAGACGCGCTGACGGGACTGGTTGAGGGGTACTGACACAGCAGCCATACGAAATGGTTGGGAGCGGCGGAAGGCGGCGGTAGCACAAGCACGAGCGACGTTGCCGAATGCGCGCCCGCTTCTGAAGGAACAGACAAGGGGAATAATGGAAGCGAGGAAGGTCGAACGCGGCTGCAAGAGCACCTTGGCGCCCGGGCGCAAAAGGGGCAGGGGCGTCGACAAAACCACGTGCACCAGTGGATTCAACGTTTGCGGCGCGCGGTACCGTTGGCGCATTGTCTGACGAAAGAACATGACGCAGTGTACGCGCGCGACGTGGTTGATAGATCGCGCATCGGTCGCGCGCCACGGGCTTCCGACGGCGCGCGGCATGCCCCGGGCAGGGGGGAGGAACATGACAGGTTGCTTGCACGGGCCCATGAATGAGGAGAACCTGAACGGTACGCGGCCTGCGATGCTAAGCGGCGCGGTAGGGTTGAATTTCAACAGCGATCTACAGATCCCGCACAGGTTCCCGGCGACGGAGGCAACGCGCGAAAGTTCGGCTTGCGAAGGGCGGCGCTGGGAAACGGATCGGCCCATGGGCGCGGCGCTGGCAGCGCAGTGAGCGCAGGAGGCAGCGGCGGGGCACGCGGCGGATTACCAGCGCAAGCGGCGCGCCCCGTCGCTCAACGAGGTGAGGGGGATCAAGAAGGGCCACCGCGCGCTGGCGGAGCAAACGATAGAACCGCGGCGTACCGAGCGAACAGGCACATGAAGAGGATTCTCAGTGACATGCACGGGAGAGGCGCGGTGCGTTCGGCGCAGCACAGTGCGAACCTGCGAGCGCACAGGGGCCCGAGAGACGTGACCGGTGCCGAGAGTATCAAGGTTACGAAGACAGCCATGCCCCCGGGGGTAGAAGCACCGCGAATGGCGGAGCGGCCCCGCGCAGACGGCGACGGCGCTGCCGCGGCAGCGTCGGGGATTCTCGAAGCGGACAAACGAGAAGGACCGAAGAAAGCTCGAATTGTTTCGAAGTCCGGCGCGCCTGTGCGGCGCGCCCCCAGCGGGCGTTCCTGGCGCGCCGGACTTGACGCATCTATCTTTGCACGAGTTATTGCGTCACTGGCGCATCGAGGCGGCATGTCCGCGCGGCGGAGCGGAGATGTCGCCCGCGGCCATCAACGAGCACCAGGCGGAGCTGACGCCGTCTGGGATTCGAGAGGTCCGCGAAGCAGGCCGGGAGAGAGCGGGAACAGGCGAAGGCGGGGCGTAGGTGGGAGCCCAGCTGAAAGCTGGCGTGGATTATGTTGTCAAGGAAGGGGGGAGCTCTTCGTGGGTCGCGTTCCCAGCTGTGCCAGAAATGGAAACTCCGCGGCGCGCGTGGGCGGCGGCGCGGAACGAGCGCCCAAGGAACCCGAGTTTTCATGGAGCGCCTCAGCCGAAACGCGGGGCCGGGGAGGAGGATTGGAACGGGATCTCGTTGATGGTTTAGTTTCGGGCGTTCGCGCTGCGCGGCGACGTCGACTGCGGAGCGCCGCGCCTGCGGGATCTCCGCGGAGCGCAGGGCTCGCGGGCGGAGGCGCCCTCAGAGTGGTCGAAGAAAGGCACGCCATGCGAGGAGACAAAGAGATGCGTGCAGAACTGCACGGGCGCGGTGGACTTGCGGCCAGTCGCGGAGGAAGATCTCGCGAAGCACGAGGACGAGCTGCACAGCGACGAAGAGCTGGACCCGAGAATTGTCGACACGGCGACCAGGCGGGAGACGCGCGCGGGGGGGGCGCTTCCACGGGGGAAGCGGACAGGCGGGCAACGCGCAAATGCGGAGTGCGAAAAGGAAGAAAGTCGGGGGGCCACGGCAAGGGGCGACGCCGCGCGGGGAGAGGACAACAGTCGCAAGAGCGGAATGCGCAAGAAGCGAGCCAGGGACGGCGCGTTGAAGAGGGGCGACGCGGCAGCGCAGAAGCCGCCGGCGGCGGCCGCGGCGCGAAGATCCGCAGATGGAAGCGGCGCGGCTGGAGCGGAGGGTGCCCCAGAGGTGGTCGCGAGGAAAATGCGACGGCGCCCAGCGTGCGGAAGTGGAGGAACGGGCTTGCGGAGGGCGGGTTGAGCGCAGGTCTGCGTAGTGTCGTTGAGATGGTGGCAGATCGGGCGTTGGCGCAGGAGTTCGCGGGTTCCGCGATCGGCAAGAGGCCAGGCAAGGGTCGTTCTGACATGGGGCCTCTCATGCGAGTGCCACACGGTCGCCCAGGGACCGGGGGGAGTTTTGTCGTCGACAAAATCCGGCGAGACTTGTTCGAGGAACAGATGGGGTGGGCGCGCGGCGTAGATTTCCAGGCAGCAGCTGTGCAGGCTACGAACGCGTCTGCGCTTGGCGGGAATCCAATCCACAGTGCATGTGGGACCGGTGCGAACAAAACGACGGCGCCAAGTACGGGGGGCGATGCGGGCGCAGAGCCCAGGAAGACGACGAAGGAATTGGCCGCCCAGCGCACGTCACACTGGAAGTGGTAATAGTGGACGAAGTGAGCATGGTGAGCGCGACTTCCTAGCAGAGCACGACTCGCACTTGCGTTCGTGCATGTCAGTTGCGAGTGACGCAAGGGTAGACGGAGACGGCGTGGATAGGCCCTTCGGGGGCGTGGGTGTGTTATTCCGCTGGGACTTCCACCAATTGGAGCCGCGCAGCGACGACGACGACCGACCGACTCGCGACGACCGAACGAACGCAGCGCGACGGATTGGCGCGAAGTTCCCAGGGGGGCCCCAGAGCCCCCCAAGAAGCCCCGAGAGGTGCCCGAGAGACTTCCAAAAGAGCTACACAAGGGCCCCAATAGGACTCCCAAGAAGGCCCAGAGACGCCAAATAAAGAGCGATCGGTCACGCAAAAAGCTCTTCACACCAAGGCTCCCAAGAGCGAACGGCGACGTAAACAAGCCGAAATGACCAAGGCCCCCAGCAGAGAGCGGCGACGCGACGAGTTCCTGACACCAAGGCCCAGCCAAGGCTCAGGAACGGGCGGCAACGCAACAATCTCTGAACACCAAGGCTCGCAAGAGCGAGGGGTGACGTAACAAGCTCTCGACGCCAGGGCTCCCAGTACGAACGGTGATGCGAGTAATTTCGGCGTCTGTTCTGAAGCGCTCTTTCCGTTTCTGTGCCGGGCCAGGTCTATTGGCCTGCGGCCCATCCCGCCACCGTGCCTGGGTTGCGGGTCAGAGGTTTCTTGGATGGTCGCTGGGATATCGTGAGAAGCTTTTTCGGGAATTTGCCCGAGACAGTTTGGAGGCTTCCGTGGGGGGCTGTTTAGGGGCCTCTTGGGGCATCTTTTGGGCCTGTTGGGGGTCTCTTGGGGGCCTCTTGGCGCCCCTTGGGGGTCTCGTGGGGCCTTCTGGGGGCCTCTTCGGGCGGAAAGCTGGAATGTTCGGTTCGTGGTCCTCTTCTTGGGCCCCTCTTGTGACCCTCTTGGGCTGTCTTGAGGCCCTCTTGGGCCGTCTTGGGGCCCTCTTGGGCCGTCTTGGGACCTTATTGGGGGCCTCTTGGGCCGTCTCGGGGCGGTCTCGGGGCCTCCTGGGCCGTCTTCGAGCGCCGGGAGCCCGAAAAGGCGAGAAAGCTAATCATTTAAACATGTGTATGTATGTATGTATGTATGTATGTATGTATGTATGTATATATATATATATATATATATATATATATATATATATATATATATATAATATATAATATATACCGGGCTACAGGGCCGGGGGGGCCCTGGCCGGGGCCGCAACCCTCCATGGCGGGATCGGGCCTCCAGGAGCGCCCTTGTCCGGCCCAAGAGGCGCCGAAGACGGTCCAAGCGTGCCTCGAGACGCTTGCGATCGATCCAAGACGCCCAAGATGGCTCCCAGACGGCCCAAGAGGCTTCCAAGATGTCCCAAGAGAGCCCCAAGAGCATTCCCAAGAGGGCTGCAAGAGGCCGAAATCATGGGATTCCGTTGTTTTTTGCAGGTTGTTGGTTTTCTTGTTTTTTCGTCGTCCCGACCCTCCAAGACAGACCACGAAGTCCCCAAGACCGTCCCAAGATCGCCCAAGAGGCCCCCAAGAGCGCCCCAAGACGGTCCAAGAGTTCCTAAACATAACCCGATAGGCGCCTAAGACCGCCCAAGAGCTTGCAAACACGGCCCAAGAGGCGCCGAAGACATTCAAAGCGTGCCACGACGCGCCTAAGACCGATCCAAGACGCCCAAGATGGCTCCCAGATGGCCCAAGAGGCCTCCAAGACGTCCCGAGAGAGCCCCAAGAGCATTTCCAAGAGGGCTGCAAGAGGCCGAAATCATTGAATTCCGTAGGTTTGTTGTAGGTGTTTGGTTTTCTTGTTTTTGTCGTCGTCCCGACCCTCCAAGACAGACCACGAAGTCCTCAAGACCGTCCCAAGATCGCCCAAGAGGCCCCCGAGAGCGCCCCGAGACGGCCCGAGAGGGCCTAAAAACAACCAAATAGGCGCCTAAGGCCGCCCAAGAGCTTGCAAACACGGCCCAAGAGGCGTCGAAGACATTCAAAGCGTGCCACGACGCGCCTAAGACCGATCCAAGACGCCCAAGATGGCTCCCAGACGGCCCAAGAGGCTTCCAAGATGTCCCAAGAGAGCCCCAAGAGCATTCCCAAGAGGGCTGCAAGAGGCCGAAATCATGGGATTCCGTTGTTTGTTTTGCAGGTTTTTGGTTTTCTTGTATTTTCGTCGCCCCGACCCTCCAAGACAGCCCACGAAGCCCCCAAAACCGTTCCAAGATCGCCCAAGAGGCCCCCAAGAGCGCCCCAAGACGGTCCAAGAGTTCCTAAACATATCCCGATAGGCGCCTAAGACCGCCCAAGAGCTTGCAAACACGGCCCAATATGTCAAAGCGTGCCTCGACGCGCCTAAGACCGCTCCAAGACGCCCAAGATGGCTCCCAGATGGCCCAAGAGGCCTCCAAGACGTCCCAAGAGAGCCCCAAGAGCATTCCCAAGAGGGCTGCAAGAGGCCGAAATCATTGAATTCCATTGGTTTTTTGCAGGTTGTTGGTTTTCTTGTTTTTTCGTCGTCCCGACCCTCCAAGACAGACCACGAAGTCCCCAAGACCGTCCCAAGATCGCCCAAGAGGCCCCCAAGAGCGCCCCAAAACGGCCCAAGAGGGCTTAAAAACAACCCAATAGGCGCCTAAGGCCGCCCAAGAGTTTGTAAACACGGCCCAAGAGGCGTCGAAGATGGTCAAAGCGTGCCTCGACGCGCCTACGACCGCTCCAAGACGCCCAAGATGGTTCCCGGATGGCCCAAGTTGCGTCCAAGACGTCCCAAGACAGCCCCAAGAGCATTCCCAAGAGGGACCCAAACAGCCAAAATCATTGTTTGCCTTCAGACTTTGATTTGTTTTTGGCTTCCTCAATTGTTCGTCGCCCCGTCGCTCCAAGACGGCCCAAGAGGCCCCCAAGACCGTCCCAAGCTGGCCCAAGAGGCTCCCATGACGGCTACAAGAATGCTCATTTGCTTCTCGAGACCACCCCAAGACGGCCCCGGATGGACTCCCGACGGCCCTCGAGGCTGCCCAGATGGTCCAATAACCCCAAGACGGACCCCAGACACCCCAAGACGCTTCCACAACGGCCCACAGACGCTCCCAGAGGCCTCCAGGTACAGGAGGAAGACGCTCCCAAGAGGGCTCCGAGTTGCCAGATTGTTCAAAATTTGTCCACAAGCAGTACGTTCGTAGCACGTCGCCTGTTCACTGCCGATGGGCCTCCGAGGCTGCTGGAAGGCGTCAAAACGCCCTACAGAGCCACCTCAGAAACCCCCAGGACAGCTCCAAGAACGCTTGGAGGTTTCCCGAGAGCGGCCCGAGACCGCCCCAGCTGGTCTGAAGATTGGGTTCGGGCCGTGAAGATTGCCCCAGAGGGCTTCAAGACGGCTCAAGAGGTGCCCAATAGGGCCCCACGGGAGCCTCAACAGTAGAGGGCCCCAGGAAAGAGAGAGAGAGAGAGAGAGAGAACTCGAATTGAGATTTCGAGCCATCCGCCCCAAGGAGACCCCCGAGATCGCCTTCAGGCTCCACGAGGCCCAAAAGAGGAAAGAGGCCCCCAAACGACCCCCAATATGTTTCAAAACTGCCTCCAGCAGGCTCTCCAGAGGCTTCCCAAGAAACCCCAACAGGCATCCAAGAGACCTTGTATGAGCTGGCTTGAGTTAGCCCGCGCAATGTCTAATCGGACTTCGCTCAGCGTAGCTTCGCTACGCTCGTGCAAGGGGGACCCCCCTATGCCACTCATGTTCTTTTCATGCTGTTTCAATTTGTTTCCCCGAATGGTTCCCCCAAGGGGTATGGACTGCCTGGATGGTCGCATGTTTGAACCATCCAGTATCCTTCAGCTCGGCTGTTACCGACACTTCCATAAGCGCGAGTGCGCGAGTGTCCACCCATTTTCGCATTGCTTGTATGTGTACGCGTCTTGGTATTGGCCATTATCGAGCTCTATACATGGATTCTCGAGTTTGGTGCCACGCGTTTCGGTGGTTCGACGCCCAAAGGCCCTTCTTCGGCGCCCAAGTCCGTGTAAAGTGTTTCATTATCCCGGCAAAGCAACCTAACAGCGATGTGTAGGAGCATATCTGGAAGCATTCCCCTTAAGATTCAAATGAGAATCCAGTTGTAGAGTTCTGCTGTTCTCGCAGTCGTAGTCGCATTCGCGATGACAGTCGCAGTGGCAACGGCAGTCGCAGTCACAGCCTCAGCCTCAGCCTGCCTCAGCCTCAGCCTCCGCCTGCCTCAGCCTCAGCCTGCCTCAGCCTCAGCCTCAGCCTGCTTCATCCTCAGCATCAGTCTGCCTTCAGCTTCGGCCTCAGCCTCAGACTGCCTCAACCTCAGCCTGCATCAGCCTCAGCCTCAGCCTCAGCCTGCCTCAGCATCAGCCTGCCTCAGCTTCAGCCTCAGCCTCAGCCTGCCTCTGCCTCAGCCTCAGCCTGCTTCAGCCTCAGCCTCAGTCTGCCGTCGGCCTCGGCCTCAGCCTCAGCCTGCCTCAGCCTCAGCCTGCATCAGCCTCAGCCTCAGCACGAAGCAACCCAGCTAGAAGGACAAAGCGCTGAATGTACACCGATGTGTTCGACGACTGCGTATGTAATGATGTGACGATATACAGACTGAGCCCTTCGTGAATGTCTACATGTTTTTCTGACGCCTACAAACGGCGCTGACGTGTGTGTGAAAAGTGTCCGCGCAGCAAAAGCCGGCGAAGCGTGCAGACAGCCAGCTGCAAAAGGTTGCGAGCGGCTCTTGGAAGACGTTTACGGAACGGAGCTACGGTGTCTGAAAACATTGGCATCGAAGCGAAGAGCCTCGGAGCCCTGCAGCCTGAGAAACACCGCAGGAACTCGCATACTGAAAAGGAATGCATTGCAAACCGCACGTTGCGAACCCTGCAGGCTGAGAAGCACCGCAGGATGTCGCATGCTGAAAAGCACTTGTACTGCAGAGCGCAGGCTGCGAAACCTGCAGGCTGAGAAGCACCGCAGGAACTCGCATGCTTTCGAACACTACTGCTCGAGACCGCAGCTGGAGAGCGGCAGACCGCAGGCTGAGAAGCACCGCGGGCAGAGAGACTTGCAAAACTCAGATGTCCTGATCGTCTTGGAGGAAGTCACGCCAGTCCGGCGGCTGCCAAGAATCGATGATGCGCCTGGAGCCACCGCCCGTGCTGCCGCCGATGTCCAGGTAGTCGCCATCGCCCCTGAACAGACGGCCGTGCCCGCACGCCAGAATCGCTTGGTTGCGGATTTGAAGCAGCGCTCCGCTCTCAAACATCTGCAACACGTCCTGCTGCCTGCGCGTGAAGTTCGGCTTTGCCTGGCCAGCCTGGGCAGACAGATATAGGGAAAGCCGCTCCCCCTCGTTGTAGCGCGCGATGGCCTCGGCCTTCTGGTGGTGCAGCCGGCGCCGCTGTTGCCGCAGAGCTTCCTCGGGAACTGCTGCATCACGGCCCTCACTGTGATCAGCTTGCAACGCTTGCGTTAACCAATCAACGTCGAAGCGCCCTGAGAAGGCCAGCACCTCCCAGATCTGTTTGGTACCGGCCACACGTTGCAAATGGCGATGCCACCGCTTACGCTTCTGGTCTTTCACAAACTTGGCGACGCTACCCAGACCTGCACCCTTGGCCTGGCCACCTTTTCCCGCAGGCTGAGAAGCACCGTGAGAACCTTTCTTACCGCCTGGCCCTTTGTTCGGACCCTGCGGAACCGCATGGCCCCCTTGTGGCGCAGACTTGCCTTTCGCTTTTCCCTTTTCGATATCCCGTTCCTGAAGCGCACGCTGCTGCCGCGACTGCTCGTACTGGTCGCGAGCTACTCTGACCAATTCCTGGCGCTCAGGCTCCGTGAGAACGTAGCGCATGTCGTCGATGTTCTTGCTCCGCAGAAAGTCATGTCGAAGCTTAAGGACAGAGAGAATGGCTCGGCCAGTCTCCTCCTGAGACGCAAAGGCCGTGTCATATTCCGAGCCAGGCTGAGGAGCGCCAGCTGGATCAGTGTCCGCTGGCTCCGTGGACTTCCTCTTTTTGAAAAGCAAGAGACTGAGATGATGGAGGACTTTCGGATCGTACTCCTCGTCGTACCTGTCGTCCCAAAGCTGCCTCAGCTCCCTGTGCAAGTCGTCCGCGCGATTCTGAACGACATCCTCGACGTAGTCGGGATCACCCGGTGAAGTCGGTGAAAGCGGAGGAGCAGAACTCGGCGACCGATCCCAATGCACAGAAGACTCGCGGTCCGCCTGTACGCTGACGTCGGCGTCGGAGACGTTTTCGACGACAATTTTCCGCCTCTTGCTCTCCCCAGGCTGAATAGCACCAGGGAGAGTGAGCACAACCGCCACCGCATCGTGTGCGTCGTTGCGCATGCCACGATCCGTAAAAGACGCGCCAACGGCAATGGAGCAGAAACGGGCGACTGCTCCGCAGACCGCGACGTGGTCGCCTTTGAGGTCGGCCGGAGTGGCATGGACCTCCCATACCTTCTCGTCGTTCTGCTCGCGCTGGTAAGCCTCCCGCGCCTCCTGGAAAGTGAGGTTGTCGTCGCCGACTACAAGCACAACGACTGCCTCGTTAGATTCTCAAGAATCTTGGCCAGGCCGTCCAGGTGCAAGCGGAGATGGCGAACTGTCCGCTTTCGAGTCTGGATGCTCGGCGGTTTCTTGCCGCACACGATGTGCATGTTGGCGATCACCACGTGGAACTTGTCATGGCCTGGTTTGTTCACCTCAAAATGTGAAATAACAGCATCAATATCTCGGCCGCTAGGAGGCCTGTAAACTTTGCTGTCTTCGCACAGAGTCAGTTCCGCAGGCTGAGAAGCACCGCGGAACCCCCAGAGAGTCAAGTAGTTGTCGACCTCCAAGAAGCGAATGCCATCACCGAAAGGCTTACTGAGGATGTCTGTCACGTTGATCCCTGCTCGGCGAAAGCCTTCACGGAACGCACCGACCTCGCAGCCACAGACCATATCAGCATCAGCGGTCTCCACTATCTTGGCGCACAACCTTCCGAAGTTAGCGCAGTGAGTGGCCGCCTGCTTACCAGTCATCATGCCCTGCTCGAACCCGAAATTGAACGAGGCGACCGTGAAAGACGCAGGCTGCACAGCGCCAGAACCAGGCGTCTGTCCACCTTCCTCCGCAGGCTGAGAAGCACCGCGAGGCGGCGCAGGCTGAGAAGCACCGCGAGGCGGCGACACTTCGGACGAGCCTCGCGGAGCAGAGGCTGCGGATGAACGTTGGACATGGGGGTACGGCCAGGGGAACGCCATTGCAATCAAAACTCAGTGGACTGCAGTGAATGAATGTAGTGGCCAATTGAATGCAGAGGACTGCAGTGTCACTAGCAAGTCCTGAACCAAACACAGCTGTGGCGGAAGGAATATGAAGCGTCTGGCTATTCAAAATGTTGCCCGGCAATGTCCTCCTCCTCCTCCTCCTCCTCCTCGTCCTCCTCCTCCTCTTCCTCCTCCTCCTCCTCCTCCTCCTCCTCCTCCTCCTGGTAGTCCTCCCCCTCCCCTCCTCCTCCTCCTCCTCCTCCTCCTCCTCTTCCTGGTCGTCCTCGTTCTCGTCCTCCTCGTCTTGCTCGTCCTCCTCCTCGTGGTGTTCTCTCCTCCTCCTCCTCCTCCTCCTCCTCCTCCTCCTCCTCCTCCTGGTGGTCCTCGTTCTCCTCCTCCTGGTACTCTCCCCCCCCCTCCTCCTCCTCCTCGTCCTCGTCCTCCTCCTCCTCCTCCTCCTCCTCCTCCTCCTCCTCCTCCTCCTCCTCCTCCTGGTACTCCTCCCCCTCCCCTCCTCCTCCTCCTCCTCCTCCTCGTCCTTGTCGTCCTCCTCCTCCTGGTTGTCCCTCCTCCTCCCTGCTCGTCCTCCTCCTCCTCCTCTCGTCCTTCTTCTCCCGCTCCTCCTGCTCCTCACTGCGCTCTGCTCGTCCCTCGTCTCCTGTTCTTGTCGTGTCTCCTCCTCGTCCGTGCTCTTGCCCCTGCGAAAATGTGGCCCAGGGGAATGTGAGTTTCTGGGAACTCGAAGAGCACGAAGTGGCCTACAGTTGGCTCCGGGCATTCAAAATGTGGCCCGGGAATGGAGTTCTGGGAACTCGAAGAGCACGAAGTGGCCTACAGTTGGCTCCGGGCATTCAAAATGTGGCCCGGGAATGGAGTTCTGGGAACTCGAAGAGCACGAAGTGGCCTACAGTTGGCTCCGGGCATTCAAAATGTGGCCCGGGAATGGAGTTCTGGGAACTCGAAGAGCACGAAGTGGCCTACAGTTGGCTCCGGGCATCCAAAATGTGGCCCGGGAATGGAATTCTGGGAACTCGAAGAGCACGAAGTGTGTGACTGTTGCATCCGGCCCCCCAGAATGTGGCCCGGGAATGGCGTTCTGGGATGTCGAAGAGCACTTTGTGTGTGACTGTTGCATCCGGCCCCCCAGAATGTGGCCTGGGAGTGGAGTTCTGGGAAGGCGAAGAGCACGAAGTGTGTGACTGTTGGTGGAAAACGAGCCCGGCTCATGCCGCCCGGAAACGCCCCAACACCTGCCCGGACCCCCCTGTGGAGTGATCTGTGAGCTCTTTTGAGACCACTAGAAACCTATCAGTCTTCGCCGTTAGGTAAAAAAGGCTTTCGTTTTAAAGGAATTCAGAAGTCGTTTTCTTTGGTCACCGCGAAGGCCGGCCGAAGGCCCGCGGAAGCTGGCGGATGTAAATCGAGGGCGATCTGGCTGGCGGAAGCCAGCGGAACCTCGTCTGAAGCCCGCGGAAGGAAATTGATGTTGTAAGAGGTCTACGTTGGCCACCGTGCCGTCTTCAGGCATGCAGAGCCAGCTGCATAAATGTCGCATGGTGTGCACAAAAAGATCCATCGCCCCCTGGAGGTCTCCACACCTTCCCCGGAACAAGCTTTCTGGGGCTCGAATTGAACCCCCACACACCCCAGGACAGCCCCGACTCAGCCACGATAGGGCCCCAAGAGAAGTTCCGGCCGACGCCGCGCAACACCCGAACAATGAGCGTTTAGAGAAGCCCCAGAGTGGCACAAGATGGATCAACGATCGCACGAGCCGACATCCCAATGGCCGCTCCAAATTTTTGATGTGCAGAGCGTTGCGTTGCATGTCATTTGCGCTTCATTTATCCTTGCAGTAGTTTGCGTTGAGTTGCAATACGTTGCATAGCCACTGCATGACATTTCCACGATCATGTCATATGGATTCGCATTGCATGCGTCTGTGTGTATACTTGTCAGAATTCCGTCTCTGTTCGGTCCGCGCGATTGCTACCTCTTCACTTCATGTGCGAGCAATTTGTGTTTACGTGCACGCGTGCATCTGTGAGCTTGTCAAGGTCTGGGGGGTGCTAGAACCTAAGCGCGCGCGAAGCGCACGCGTGGTTCTAGTGTGTATCTATAGAGAGAGAGAGAGAGAGAGAGAGAGAGAGAGAGAGAGAGATCCCTTGGGGGGAGGCCTGGGGCCCACAAACAGGCGCCCCGACCCCCATGGCAGGACGGGGCGGCTGGGGAGGTCCAAAATAGTCCAGGAGGGCTTCCGGAAGCTCCCCAGACGGCCCAAGCGGGCCCCGAGTCGCCGAAAGACCGCTCCAGGGCGCCCCGACAGGCCTCCCAAGGCCGTCCACGACGCTTCCAGACGCTTCTCCAAAGCGGTTAGGCCGAAATCGTTAATTTTACGGAGGTTTTGGAACGATTTTGGCCTTCCGGCTGTCCGACGTTCCAAGACGGCTGGCTCATTAGGCCCCCAAAAACGCCCCAAGACGGCCCAAAGGGCTCCAAGACGGCCCCAAAGGCGCCCAAGAGAGCCCCAAGGCGGCCCCAAGATGCGCCCAAGAGGGGGACCACGACTGCAAAATTCGACCCTCCCGCTTGAAGAGTGCCCCAGGAGGCCCCAAGGGGCCCCCAAGAGGCCCCAGGAGGCCCCCGAGAGGCACCCAGGAGGCCCAAGCAAGGCCTCAAGAGGCCGCAAAACAGCCCCGAAGAGGACCCACAACGGTCCCAAAACGGCCACCGAGAAACTACCATCCGGCCCTTCCAGGCCCGCACAGACAGGCGCGCCCCCCCAGCCACATGACTTGGTCGGTCCTCGGGTCGCGGCGTGTCGTGCCGCCACGACCGCGCTTCCTCGGCGGGCCGATCCCCCTCTTCCTCCCTTTCCTTTTCCTCCTCCTCCTCTCCTCCTCCTCCTCCTCCTCCCTACTCCTCCTGCCCTCCTTCCGCCTCCTCCTCCTCATCCTCTTCCTCCTCCTGCTCCTCCTCATCAATCCTCTGAGCCTCCTCCCCCTCCTCCTCCTCCTCCTCCTCCTCCTCTTCCTCCTCTTGCGTCAAGGAACGTCTCAGGATGAGCCGTCCCCGGGGAAAGGGTCGGGACTTCGGGGACCGCGTATTGACGAAATCAGGACGTCGCATGTCTGTGCCATCCACGTCCCAGTTTCCGCGCGTCAGCGCCCCGAGCTTTCCGAAACAACCCGCCCCGCGGATCGCAGCGACACGCTATCCACTCGCGTGGGCCGTAGCGTGTCGCCAGGACCACCGTCGCGACATGCGAAAGAAACATTCCCTGCCGTAGCCTCTGAGGTGGGGCGGAGGGGGGGGTCAGGGCCTCAGCTGGGCCCCGCTTTGGAGCCTGACCCCCCCTTATTGGGTGCTTTGATCGTGCTCCGCCTCGGGTTTCTGTGTTTCACGTGGTACCGCCGTGGAGCCCTGGGTTTTTGGTCCTGGGCTGAAGGCCGCGGACCGTCCCTTGGGAGAGTTTCTGCGTGGACGTTGGCTGTGGTAGGGTTTCACGAGACCCACCGTTCTCTCGCACGCTGAGGACACTGAGGAGACGAGGAACGCTGCGAGCCACGTCGCTCAGAGTCTGGCCACCGCAAGAGCCAGACATCTGGCGCTCCAGGTTTTCTGATGCGTGGACCCCCAGAGTTATGGCCACCTTCCCTACGGCCAGCTTTTCAGCGTGAGTTGTTTTTTTACGGTCCCGGGGCCCGTTGATGGCCCCCTGAGGTCGACAACGGCCAAACTCCCGTGCGCCCGCGCGCCCCGCCGCATTTGTCCGCCCCTCGCCGTTGTCGACCTCGGCCTCTGTCGTTTTGGGCGAGCCCTAGCTGACCAAAGATGACCGCCGACAAATCGCCAGAGCAACCACAAAAAAGTAGGTTCCAAGAGGCCCCGAATAGGCCCCCAGGAAGCCCCAACCTCCAGTCCCAGGCTTTGGCGTGTCCCCGAGAGCGTTTCCGTGTCCCCTTATCCCTCGCTGTCCGTTCTTCTTGATATCTCTCTTGTTCTTGGGTGTTTTGCGTCTCACGTTCCACATCCTTCTCGTTTCTCTCCACCTCCCTCCTCCCCGCTGCGTCATTTTCCCTCATTCGTCCACCTCGTCTCTCCCTCACGCCTTCCTCTCTCCGCCTCCCTCATGCTGTTTCGGCTCCTCCATCCCTCATCCCCATCTCTCCGTCACTTCTTCCTCTCTCCGGCTACCTCGCCCATCATCCTGCACCATCATGTGGTAAGAGACCCAGCTTGACAAAAAAGGGGAATCCCTCAAACCCTTTTTTCAACGTCCTCCCCCTTTTTGTTCTCCTGTCCCAGAATTTGGCGTGCCCCCGAGTGCGTTTCCGCTTCCCCCCAGTACTCGCCGTCACTTTTCCTTGATCATTATTTCTTGCTCTTGGTTCTCCTGCGCTTCCCGTGTCACATCCACTTCCTTTTCTGTCCTCCCCCTTTGTGTTATCTTCCTTCCTACCTCTTCGTCTCTCCTTCGCGCCTTCCTCTCTCAGCCTCCCTCATGCGTTTCCGTCTTCCACACCCTTCGCTGTTTGTTCTCCCGGATCTCTCCTTTTCTCTCGGTTCTCCTGCGTCTCCCGTTATTCGTCCTCATTCCTCTTCCATTCCCTTCTCCCCGCTGCGTCCGTTTCCCTCTTCCCTCCTCTTCGTTTCTCCTTCACGCTTGGTTGTTCAATGGTGTTGACCTCTCGAGTGCTTACCCGTAGCTCTTGGGAAACTCGTGGAGGCCTCTTGGGGCGATCTTGGGTGTTCTTGGGGGCCTCGCCTTGGAAAAAAGGAATTCCCCCACGTTCTTGTTTTCATGGTCGACCCCCCTCATCCGTTCCCTCCTGTCCCAGGTTTCTGCGTGCCCCCGAGTGCCTTTCTGTTTCCCTGATCCCTCGTTGTCTGTTCTCTTTGCTCTCTCTGTCTCTCTCTCTCTCTCGCTCTCTCTCTCTCTCTCTCTCTCTATCCTGCTCTTAGGTTTCTTGCGCCTCACTTTCCACATGTTTCTCCTTCCTCTCCGCCTCCCTCCTCTCCTCTGAGTCGTGTTCCCTCCTCCCTCCACTTCGTCTCTCCGTCACGCCTTCTTCTTTCCCCCTCACTCATGCGCATCTCTCCTTCACTCCTTCCTCCCTCCGCCGCCCTCACCCAGCATCCTGCCCCACTCAGTGGTGCGAGGCCCAGCTTGCAAAGAAAGGATTTCCCCAATTGTTTGTTCCAAGGCCCTCCCCCTTTGTTTCCTCCAGTCCCAGGCTTTGGCGTGCCCCCGAGAGCGTTTCCGTTTTCCCCATTCTTCGTTGCCCGTTGTTTTTGATATGTTTTTCTTGTTGTTGGTTCTCTTGCGCCTCCCGTTCCACATCCACCTCTTTTTGTTTGCGTTTCTATCCTCCCCGCTGCGTCATTTTCCTTCCTCCACGTTCGTCGTCTCTCCTTCACGCGTTCGTCTCTCCCCCTCCCTCCTGCGTTTCTGTGTCCCCCACCCCTCGCTGTTCGTTCTCCCCGATCTCTCCCGTGTTCTTGGTTCTCCTGCGTATCTCGTTCCACGTCCTCCTCGCTCTCCGTCCCAGGCTATGGCGCGCGTGCCCCCGAGCGTGTTTCCATTTTCCCTGTACTTCGCCACCGGGTTCCTGTCCAAGGCTTTGCCTATTGGCCTTGACGTGAGGCCTCTCCTTCTGTTCCCCCTCTGCTAATTCAGGCTTCGCGCGGCCCGCTTAGTCTCGACCGGAAGAGGTGCGCTCTCGACCCGCGAATCAAAAGTGTTTGCGTTTTCCCCGTCCATCCCTGTCCGTCTCCGCTTGCTTCCTTCCCGTTGCGTCATTTTCTTTCCTCCCTCCCCATCGTCTCTCATTTACGCCTTCCTCTCGCCGCCTCCCTCATGCTGTTTCGGCTTGTCCCCAAGACAGCATCAAGACAGCCCATGAGATCCCCGCGACGGCCCGAATACGACGAAAGAGAGCGCCAAGACGGCCCCAGATGCCGTCATGACGGCCCAAGTGGCCCCAAGACGGCCCTAAGACGGGGGGGGCGGGGCAGTAGCGGGGATCCAAACCGACATTTCGAGCCCAGATGCCAAGAGCCCAGGGGAGGCCCCCGAAGCGCCCCCAAAAAGTCCGAAGATGCCACCAGGAGAGCCCAAACCAAAACCCGAGATGCCCCACCCCCCCAAACCCCCAATAGGCCACCCAAAGGCATCCAACAATACTCCCAGCATGGTCT
Organism: Prorocentrum cordatum; assembly: GCA_963575745.1. NCBI lineage: Eukaryota > Dinophyceae > Prorocentrales > Prorocentraceae > Prorocentrum > Prorocentrum cordatum. The sequence continues at coordinate 129,638 of CAUYUJ010015345.1, forward strand.
TGCCAGGCTCTCAGGGGTTCTCGGGCATCCGCCTGAGCCTGCCTTGTGTCCTTCTTTTGGACGCTTTGCGCAACTTCCTGGAGCGCTTATTCAGCGTCTCCTGGAGCATCCACCAGGAAGTATGCTCCCATATGGTGGCCCTTGCCGGATGATGTCCATCCTCATCCGATCTTGTGAGATTGGTTAGGATCGCGCCAGAACCTAAGCGCGCGTGGTTTTAGTGTATATAAATATATATATATATATATATATATATATATATGTATGTATGTATATATCCGTAAGGGCTTCGCCCCCTGCCGCCGGCCCCCTCTCTCGGAGAATGGGCCATGGAAGAGCTAAGTCATGAGGCCTTGGCGCTGTCGTGAAGCAGTATCGAAACTTCATGCGAAGCCGATTCGCAATCAGCAAAACCAACTGATCACAAGAGGGGTTACCACACCTGGCGATTGGTAAGACGTGTATGGTTTACGGGCTTGGTTACCACACCTTGCGATTAAAGGGCCGAGGGAGTTCTCGCAGTTTGGGTTACCACGCCTTGCGATGGATGTGCGTGAAGGGTGGCACCGAATTTCAGAAATGTGGCAAATCCCCTGTGTTTTTGGACCCTGACCCCGCGGATCTGCGTAAGGGGTGGCGCCGAATTTCAGAAATGTGGCAAATCCCCTGTGTTTTTGGACCCTGACCCCGCGGATCTGCGTGAGGGGTGGCACCGAATTTCAGAAATGTGGCAAATCCCTTGTGTTTTTGGACCCTGACCCCGCGGATCTGCGTGAGGGGTGGCACCGAATTTCAGAAATGTGGCAAATCCCATGTGTTTTTGGACCCTGACCCCGCGGATCTGCGTGAGGGGTGGCACCGAATTTCAGAAATGTGGCAAATCCCCTGTGTTTTTGGACCCTGACCCCGCGGATCTGCGTGAGGGGTGGCACCGAATTTCAGAAATGTGGCAAATCCCCTTGTGTTTTTGGACCCTGACCCCGCGGATCTGCGTGAGGGGTGTCGATTTCGAGCCCCCCCAGCAATTAAGACAACGCGCCCAGGAGGTGCTAAATATCTGGTTTGGGCCTCCCCCCCCTCGCGCGGTCAATCAACTAGTTACAGTAACCAGCAAGAAGCAGAACTGTAACACTGGAAACTACAAGCTACAACTGGCACAGGAAACTGCGAACCCGCGCCTACAGCCTGGTGGCCCCACAAGGGGGCCGGCGGATATTAAAGAGATTTTCTGTGTGTGCTTGTGTTTGTGTTTGTCGTTGTGGTTGTGTGTGTTGTTGTGTGGTTGTGTGTGTGCTTATGTGGTTGTGTGGTTGTGGTTGTGGTTGTGTTTGTGTTTGTGTTTGTCGTTGTGGTTGTGTGTGTTTGTTTGTGTTTGTGTTGTGCGTGTGTGTGCGTGTGCGTGTGCGTGTGCGTGTGTGTGCGTGTGTGCGTGTGTGCGTGTGTGCGTGTGTGCGTGTGTGTGCGTGTGTGCGTGTGTGCGTGTGTGCGTGTGTGCGTGCGGTCTCTTAGGGCCCTCTTGACAGGCCTCTTCGAAGCCTCCTAAGACGTCTTGGAGGCATCTTCGGCTGTCTGGAGGCCATCTTGGGCGTCTAGGGACGATGTTTCGGCGACCCGGGCCCTCTTGGACCGTCTTGGAGGTATCTTGGAGCCCTCGTGGCCCATTTTGAGGCCTTCGATGCCACCTCGGCAGAATTTCTGGAACAGAGTACACCCCCCAGGGCCGCCCAGGGAGACCCCCCCTTCTAAATCGACCGGACCGGGTTCCTGGGAGAGGGCTTCGGGGAGGTGGAAGCATCTCACGCGCCGATGAACCCGAAGGGGCCGGCGGATTGTTCAAAACGATTCTGGCTACAAGAGGCTTTCAAGAGGGCCCCAAGCGGCCACAATCAGTGAAAAGCCAAAGGGGAACCATGCGTTTTTGAAGATCTCGTTTTCTCGTTTCCGATAGGGTTTCTCAGGCTTCTGTGTGGTCGTCAAATGGCTCAAGCCTGCCCCAGGAGGAACCGCACAAGGCGCCAAAGCGGCCCCCAAAGCGCCCCTAAGTCCCGCATGACGGCCCCAAAGACCTCCCACAGGGCACCCCAGACGGTTTCTGAAAGTGGCAAACGGGCCAAGAGTAATCCAGAGGAGCGCGAGGGAGTCCCAAGACGGTCCACCAGGGCCCTTGGGACCCTTCAAGATGGTTCCGAGACGGCCCAAGATGGCTTCGAAACGACTTCCGAGGCCGCCAAGGCAGCTGAAGATGGCACCCAGACCCCAAAAGGCCTAGAGGACTCCAGGAAGCCTAAATCCGCAAACACACAGGCAGAAAACGATGGGTTTCAGAAGACCTCGCCTCTTGCCATCCGATGTGCGTCTGAGGCTTCAGGATGGTCCAACAATGGCTCCACGGGCACCCGAGAGCAGGAAGAACGCAGGAGAAGAGAGAAGAGCGAGAAGGGAGTGACACCGTGTGGAAGGGAGGCGCCAGAGGAAGGAGGAAGTATAGTGGAGAGGAGACGGGACAGTCTGGGGAGGGCGATTGATGGGAGAAGAGTGCGAAACATATTTGAAACGGTCCGAAACGCTTGCAAGACAGACGTGGCGATACGCACCCGCTTTGTCGAGACGATGATTTGCGTTGAATAAGAACCTAAGCGCATATAGGATCACAGGAGGCTCCCGACCCCGTTATCGATCGAGGGTCCGACGTGGGGGCGGCGAGACAATTTGTTTTTCGAGCGGACACGCATGATATACATGTATTATCTTGCACAGGGTGCCTAGAGCTCCGACCACTTTATTTCGGCGTCGTCGCACCGCCCTCACGCATTGATTTCATGTCAGCGTCGCACCGCCCCGACCGCACCGCACCGCCCCCTCCGCCGCGACCACTTTATTTCGCCGTCGTCGCACCGCGCTCCCTCCCCCCCGTCGCACCGCCCTGACCCCCTCTCTGCCCCCTCCCCCTTCCCCAGCAGCCCAGCGCACCGCTCCCTCCGCCGCGACCACTGTATTTCGGCGTCGTCGCACCACCACCCCCTGCCCTGGCGCACCGCCATCCCCCCCCCCGCCCTCCCCTTCCCCAGCAGCCCTGCGCACCGCTCCCTCCGCCGCGACCATGTTATTTCGGCGTCGTCGCACCGCCCTCACCCCCCTCCGTAGCAACGCCCTCACACCGCCACCGCCCTCATCACCTCCAGTCGCCCCCCTCCCCTCCCAGCCCACAGCGCCCACAGCGCACCGCCCCCTCCGCGCGACCACGTTATTTCGGCGTCGTCACTCCGCCCTCACCCCCCTTCGCACCGCCCTCACCCCCCCCCGCCGCCCCCCCCGTCCCGCAAGCCCGCGCACGCCCCTCCGCTGCGACCCCCAACCTTTGTTTTTTTTTATTTTCGGCGTCGTCGCCCCGGGGCCCTCAAACCCCCCCCGCGCACCCGCCCTTACCTCCCCCCCTCCCCCCCCCCCCCTATCATCCCAGCCGCACCGCCCCTCCGGCTCGCCGCGACCACTTTATTTCGGCTCGTGCCCGACACCGCCTCACCCCAGCGTTGCCCAGACATCGTTGACTTCACGTCAGCGTCGCTCGCCCCGACCGCAACCGCCCCGCCCCGCCTACCCCGCCCTCCACACCCCGCTTCTCCCCAGCACCCAGCGCACCGCCCCCTCCGACCGCTCACACTTTTTATTCGGCGTCGTTCGCACCGCCCCCAACCCCCCCGTCGCGCCGCCCTCCCCGCCGCCCCTCCGTGTCCCCAGCAGCCCAGCGCCCTCCTCCTCCGCCGCGACCACTTTATTTCGGCGTCGTCGCACCGCCCTCACCCCCCCCGACCCCTCCTCCCGAGCAGCCCAGTGCCCTTCGGCGTCGCACCGCCCCCTCCGCCCCGACAATTTTATTACCTTGCACAGGGTGTCTAGAGCTCCGACCACTTTATTCCGCGTCGCCCCCCCCCCTTCCCCGCGTCCCCAACGCCAGAGTGGGACCCCCGCGCCGTGCCCTTCTGCCCCGAGCCCCCCCGCGTCCCCAGCGCCCCAGCGGGAGCCCCGCCCACTGCCCCCTCCGCCACGAACGCTTTATTCCGCGTCGCCCCCCAGCGCCCCTGCGGGGGCTCCGCCCCGTGCCGCCCCGACAATTTTTTTCCGCGTCGCGACGCACACCACCCCCCCCAATCTCCCCCCCCGCGCCCCCAGCGCCCCGGGTAGGAGCCCAGCCGAGTCACCCCGACCCCCCCCGCGCCCCCAGCGCTCTAGAATGAGCCCCGCCCACAGCCCCCTCCGCCACGAACGCTTTATTCCGCGTCGCCCCCCAGCGCCCCAGCGGGGGCTCCGCCCCGTGCCGCCCCGACAATTTTATTGAATCGCTTCGCTCATTCCGCCGGCCCGTGATATGGCATCGCTGGTTTTTGTCTGTGTGTTCGTTGCCCATGTTGCGCTCTTGGGGGCGGGTGTCGTTCGGACGCGTTGCGTGGGGAGTTTTGATGGTGAAGCAGTTCCCTGGGGGTCGGCTCTCGATGGGGCGAAATAGAGTCGTCGTCAAGATGCTTCTTTGGGGGGCCTCTTGGGGTCTGTTGAGAGGCCGTTCGGGGGCGCCTGGGAGACATGTTTGAAGCCATCTGGGGCTTCTTTTGGGCCTCCTGGGAGTCTCCTGGGGCCTCTTGGCGACATCTTGGGGCCTCTTGGAGGCCTCTTGGGGCCTCTTTGG
>CAUYUJ010015345.1:134418-339622 GCA_963575745.1 Prorocentrum cordatum
GGCGTCGGCATCTTTACTGCTCCGCCCCCCCCCCCCCCGCAGGAGCGACAGGGGCAGCTGGCAGGGGCGCGGGAAGGGCAGCGGCAGGGGTGACGGCGCCAGGAGCGGACCCCACCATGCCAACATGGCAGGACGCCAGTTCCACTTGTTTTACCAGCGCAGACGAGGCCCAGTGGCACGACACGACGACGAGCGACGGGCGACAGACGCGACATCGGGCGGCGGCGCAGGGGAGGGGAGGGGAGGGGAGGGGAGGGCGGGAGGGGAGGGGAGGGGAGGGCGGAGGGCGGAGGGCGGGCAGGCGGGGGGCGGCCGCGCCCAGCGCCTGGGAGGGGAGGGGAGGGGAGGGGCAGGCGGCGGCGCAGGGGAGGGGAGGGCGGGAGGGGAGGGGAGGGCTGAGGGAGGGCAGGCGTGGGACGCCAACTGCACACCTGCACCGACTCTGGCCAGGCCGATCCCAGACCCGCGATCGGTGCATGGTAGGTTCGCGTCGTGTCGGCTGGCGGCGACCCCGCCGCTGGCGTTCAGCTTTGAACGCCGCCGGCGACCCAGACCCGGTCAGTGTTGGACGATCTGACGCTTCAGAAACGGCCGATCGTCCAAGGTGGAACGGTACCCGCGGTGTCAGAAATTGACGCCGAAGTCGGCACCACACGAACCTGCCGCATTTGCCTTCCTGGCCAAGTCAGGGCGGCGAACACACCGACTCTGGGGCAGGGAGGGGCCTGGCCAGGGTCGGTGCAGCTGTGCAGCCGGCGCCTTCCTAATTACAGCGGGTCCTCGTGCTCGTCCTCGCTTTCGGGCCTCTGGAAGCCTCTGCGTTGGCCCTCCGCAAGCCACCGGAGACCACCTCCTCCTCCCTCCTCCTTCTCCTCCTCCTCCTCCTCCGCTCCTCGTCACCACGGCGGGACTCGCTTGGAAATCCGGGGGGAGGTTGAAGGGGAAGTCCTTCCTAGACCCCCTGGTGTTTTGAAAGAACGAGAGTACGAGGGCAAACGATTCCAAGTTCGGGGCCTCTGGGGATCCGTTCCTTGGCCCCAAAACCATCCGAGAAACGAGCCGCGACGAACAACATCTACAGAAGTTGTCGAGAGTTCCTGGCAATCCTAAGACGACCCAAAGAAGCTCTTGGACGCCCCGAAAGGATCAAGACGGCTAGCACGGGCCAAAGACGACCAGAGATGGTTCCAATTCTGCCGTAAGACTAACGGGCTCCTAAGGTGGCACAAGGGGGCCCGAAGAAGACAGAAGACCCAGCGGCCGCCAAGAGGCAATGCACTTTGGTTTTTGTTAAGGTTTTCGCACGGTTCTGACATGTTCGCCATCTCTGTGTCTTCAGAGCCTTCAAGACGGCACAAGAGACCCACAATGAGATCGTCCGAGATGGCCGAAAAGGCTTCCAAGAGGGCCCCAAGAGGTGCTCAAGGCGGCCCGAGAGCGGCCCAAGACAGCCTAAGAGGAGGGCCCCAGGACGCCCCAAGAGGGCTCCCAGGAAGCCCTGAGACAGCCCATTAGGGCCTCCAGACCGCCCCCAGACAGCCCCAAGAAATCTCCAAGACGGCCCACCCCAAGATGGCCCCAAGACGGCCCAACATGCCCCCTAAGGTTGTTTCTGATCGGCCACAGGGGCCCTCAAATGGGGCACGCTCGCAACTCTGGATAGGCTGTCAAGAATTCGTTCCCAAAGCAGTGCTTGCACTCGGGGGCTTGATCTTTCATCTTTCATCCGTAGGTCGGTGGTTCGGCCCGCCGAAGTTTCGCCGCCTGGTGGCCGCCCGATGGCGCCTCGTTGGCGCCCCGTGCGCTGGCTGGGTCCGTCGAGCGTCTGCCTGGTGGCCGTCCGTGCGCGCTCTTTTTGTTTGTTCTGCCTCCCTTCCTCGTCCAGGTCCTCGTCGTCTGGGCGGCCCCTAGGCCTGGGGAGACCTCGCGGGTGCGGCGCGTGGCCCCTCCCCCGCGGGCACGTGCACTCCTCGCCCGCTGCTTCGCACGCAGGGCATGGCCGCCCGATGTGGGCCGCCAGCGGCCCGTGCTACGTGCGGATGGCGCTCCTGAGCGCGCGTGCGCCCGCGTGCGCTCGCCCGTGCTCCGGCACACGCGCGAGCCTGCGACCGGGCACGCACGCACAAGATCTCCACAGCCCGAGTGCGCTCCGCCGCCCGCGACTTCCTCCCCACCCCTCCGCGCCCGTCCTCTGCCTCACCGAGCGCGTTCCACTACTCGCAAAGTGCCTACTATACTACTCGCAGACGTAGAAGAACACATGTCTGCTCTCATGTAATGTATCATAGATCCCCCGCGGCAGATCCAGGCCACTCGCGAGCAGTGACTTTGCGAGTAGTGGAACACGCGCTCGTCTATTTGCTGTCGTGCCGACTTCGGCTCCGAAGCGCTTCTCGGCTGGCTGCTCCGACCGCGGCTTGGGCGCCCAAGTCTCCGCCGACAGAAGCCGTGCGCGTGCGTCGGGCGGCTGCGCGGCCTGCGCGCCCTGGTGGTCCTCCTCCTTTTGCCTATCGTCGCAGGCCTCGAGGTGGACACCAACACCAATTTCGGCGGTGCCTCCACCGAGGGAAGAAGATCACGATCTCGGTGATGGTGGTAATATTCTGGCTTCCAAGGTGGCCGACATATTGCCGCCAACACTGAAAATCTAGGATCATCCCCCCCCCTGTGGAGGCAGCCCCCTCTGTGTTGGTGTTGGTGCCCATTTCCAGGCCTCCAACTCCTCATCTGGTCTATCGAAGCGCTGCTGCGGCCGCGCCCGCGCCAGCCCGAGGGTCGCAGGAGGCGCCGCGAGCCCCGCTGCCGAGCAGCCCAGACCCCCTCGGGTAAAGAAAAAATCACGACTGGAGGTTTTTTGCTATTTTCGGCCTCTGGGGGCCCTTACCGTCCTTCGGGACCGTCAAAAAACGACTCAGGATGAAAAACCAGTCCAGGGGAATGGGTCGAGACTTCCAGGGGTCGACGTAATGAAAAAACCATGTCGTGGGGGTCTTGGAAAGGTTGTGTGCGTTCGCGCGCGCGCGTGTGATGTGCCCGCCCGCGCGCCCCCTCGCCGCCTTTCGGCCGCATGCCTGCTTCCGCCGCGCTGCTGCGCCGTGATCCGATCGTTGCAGCCCATCTGGACGACGGGGGACAAAATGGTGTGTGTGTGTGTGTGCGTGCGTGCGTGTGTGTGTGTGTGTGTGTGTGTGTGTGTGTGTGTGTGTGTGTATGTGTTTCAAGTGCTACTTCGAGCCCCATGTTTGCTGTTGAGCTTTTCAGTTGGCGAAATGCGCGCCATCGCCCACCTCGAAACATCGCTGCATTTTAGCGGAATGTCTCGGCTCCTGAGCGAGCGCACAGTTTCGACGACTCCCGCAGAGACGCAGGGAGGGCGTTCAATGGGCACCAGAAAAGAGGAGAAGGGCGTAGGAGGGATGCGGCAGCTGTCCCACTCTCTCCTCCACAGTTTGTTGTTCCCCCTTTCCGGCTTGCGCGCCGCACGATAGGAGTCCGCTGTGGAGTTCCAGGTCGGCTCTGACCCGCGGCCGTGGACAGAGAAGCTATAAGCGCAGTGGGAAGGGATCGGAGGGAGGGATATGACGCCAGGCATGGCGCGAGCACACCTACACATTGTTCATTTCTAATCCCTCGGAAGTTCTTTGATTTTTTTCCCCGAAAGGGCGTGGGCCCAGGGTTCTCTTTTAGTGGGTTTCCCCCCCGGTTTTTACTTGAAGGGGGACGGCGGATGACGGGAAGCGTCTTCGAGGTACGAGAAGCAAGCGGGACGTTCTGGCTGAATCCTTGAGTAAATATATCTTTTCTTTAACTATATGGGTTGCCGCGCTGCACGGGATGACGGGAAGCGTCTTCGAGGTACGAGAAGCAAGCGGGACGTTTTGGCTGAATCCTTGAGTAAATATATATCTTTTCTTTAACTATATGGGTTGCCGCGCTGCACGGGATTTTTCGTTGGCGGATGACGGGAAGCGTCTTCGAGGTACGAGAAGCAAGCGGGACGTTCTGGCTGAATCCTTGAGTATATATATATATATATATATATATATATATATATATATCTTTATATCTCTGGGTTGCGCGGCCCGCACGGAGTTTTCGTTGGCGGATGACGGGAAGCGTCTCGAGGTACGAGAAGCAAGCGGGACGTTCTGGCTGAATCCTTGAGTAAATATATATATTATATATTATAAATATATATATATATATTATATTTATCTTTTATCTATGGGTTGCGGGATGCACGGGGTTTTCATTGGCGGATGACGGGAAGCGTCTTCGAGGTACGAGAAGCAAGCGGGACGTTCTGGCTGAATCCTTGAGTATATATATATATATATATATATATATATATATCTTTATATCTATGGGTTGCGGGGCTGCACGGCGTTTTCATTGGCGGATTCCCCAAAATGGCCATTTCGCTCGAGACATCCTCGAAAAATCGAGGTGTTGGAGGCTATCGTTTAAGACGTCTTATGTCAAAAATGACGGTTTCGCTCGAGACATCCTCAAAAAATCGGGATGTTGAAAAATATCAAAAATTTTTGTTATGCATGAAAAATGAGCGTTTCGCTCGAGACATCCTCGAAAAAATGAGATGCCGACAGAGGTGTTTTAGAACCTCTTATGTTAAAAATGACGTTTTCGCTCGGGACGTCCTCAGAAAATGAGCAGGTGGTCTGCCGTGCTCCCGTGTGGAGCACGGCAGACCACGGCCATTTCGCTCGAGACATCCTCAAAAAATCGAGGTGTGGTCTGCCGTGCTCCTGTGTGAGCTGTGAGCTGCGGGGCCTATGAAGGCTAAAAGGAGCCCGAGGCCCGCGGAGCACGTTGGCCCCAGGGCCTCTAGGGCCAACCCAAGGGGCCCCGAAGGAGCCACCGCAGGGGAGGGCGCGAAGCGCCAGACGCGCGAAGCGCAAGATTTCAAAGAAATCAAGAAGCAGAGGAGGCAAAGGCACGCATAGCACGGCCGACATGCCTGCCTCGCTGCAAATGAGACGCGAGGCCCACAACTCAACAAAGGACGATGGGCCTCACGAACCTCGAGGTGAGGCCAGCACACGCATTGCAAAGCCGAACGGGCCTGACCTCGGCGAGAGGGCTGAGCACACAAGAATGACGGTGCCGCCACACCACGAACCTCAAGGGTGATGGCCAGCACACGCGTAGCCAACGCTAACATGTCTGACCTCGACGTGAGGACTGAAACACACAACAAAATGAAGGTGCGGCCTCACGAACACACAGAAAGAAGGTGACGAGAGGGGGCGGACACAACAGGAAGAGGAAGATGATGCGGCATCACGACCCCTCGTCATCATCTGCAAGGCGGCGCCTCTTGCGCCTGTCCTCGCGCGCCGTCTCAGCCGCGGCTGACCACTCGAGGAGGCTCGCCTCGTCCAGGCCGTAGGCGCTCAGCCATGCCTCCCTCGAGGCCCCCGCGGGGCCTGGCACCAGCGGCTCCCCCGCCGCCTCTCCAGCGGCCGCCGCGCCGCTGGGGGGCCCGCGGCTGGCGCTGGCGGCATCGCCACCAGGGGCCCCATCCTCGGGGCGGACCCCCAGCCACTGCAGGAAGCGCACCCTGGCGTCCATCGGCACCACGTCCTCCTTGCGCAGGCTGGGCACTGCCGCGCCGACCCGCTTGCTGCCGCTGTGGGGCGTGCCAGCAGGATGCCGCCCCTGCAGCCAGCGTGCCTTCTGGTCGCGCCTGCCCTTGGGAAGCCCAGCAGACCCTGGGCATTGCTCCTTGAGCTTGGGCGCCGCGCCTGAGCGCCCGCCCAGCCGCGCGTACGCCCCGCAGTGGGTGCAAGCGATCAGCTCCTGCTCGGCGGCGCCCTCCCCGCACCTGGCGAAGGCCAGGACGTGGCCAGCGACGACGAAGGCCGTCGCACCGAGGGATACTCCACCAGCGCGCGCCGCCGAGGCCCACCCGTCGCCCGAACCCGAGTCGGACGGGCGGCTGCTGGCAGGCTCCACCACGGGCGCGGCGAAGGAAACAGCCGTCCGCTCGCTGCCCTCAGGCAGGCCCTCGCAGTCCTTGACCTCGATCCCCTGCCAGATGAGAGAGGCTTGCGCCACCCAGCATGAGAGCTCCCTCACCACCTCCATCGTGCCGAAGAACTCACGCCTGGCCACGGGGCTGGAGCGGTGCAGCTCCGCACCTGCCTTGGCCCAGCGGTCGGCATGACCGTTGCCGCGGAGGTCCGCCTCCGTGATCTTGCCGTCCATCACGTCACGAGCGGTGCAGTGGGCTGCCACTTTGGTAACCTTGAGCATGTCCACGTCTAGCGAAGCGTAGATCCCCTCCCAGAGATGGGCATTGGGCTTGTTGGCTGCCGTCGCGTACCTCTTGCCCAACGTGAGGCAACTGACCGTAGACGCACAATCGATGAGGATCTCGTCCACACACGGGCCCAGGAAGCGGGACAGCATCCAGACCGCGAAATCCTCGCCGTCCTTGGCCGACTGGAAAGGGCAGAGGTCTTGGCGCACACTGCCGTACACCGCGCACTCCATGTTGCCGTCGGAGTCGCACTGCACGATGCTCCAGCCCGCACGCCGCAGGCTCGCGTGTTCGGGGTCGAGCGCCGACCCATCCAGGTAGAGACGCCCCCCGAGGAGACCGTCAGCGGGGCGATTGCGCCACATGACGGCCATGGCATCCGACCTCGGTGCGGCCCTCGGGGGCTGAGGGAGCCAGCAGCGCGCAAAGCATTCCCCCGCCTCCTCACCTCGGCCACGTGCACGGTGTGCGCAGCGCCGAAGGCGGTCGGAGGTAGAGTCGCGCCTCGGCCCCGCGAGGACGGGACACTCGAACAGCCTGTGCCAGAGACTGCCGCGGGGTGCGTCGCAAGCGCAGCAGCGAGCATGCTCCCTCTCCCCCGCCGAGTGCAGACGGGTCTGGGGCCAGTGGGCGTTGGAAAGGAAACTCACCACCGCCGCCTTCTCCCTGTGGCTGAGCTTGCTGCCCGGCCCGAGGACCTCCGAGAAGGCCTCCCAGAACAGGGGCAACGGGGGGAGCGCCCCGTGGCCTAGGCGGGCCAGCTCCGACCTGTCCGAAGCACGCCGCGCCCCTGCCGCTGCCAGCAGGCCCAGCTCGCGCGGCCCCATCATGCGCAGGTCCAGGATGTGGCCGTCGTCGGTGGCGAGGCAGGTGCCTTGGACGAGCCTCCAGCCCACCCTGGTGAGCGAGAGGGCCAGGGCATCCACTGGCGTACGGCAGTGCGCCCATGGGGCTGCTGCTCCCGCGTGCCTCCGCTCCGCCTCCTGCACGGCCGCCTCGAACATGCGCTGCGAGACCTCCCCCGACTGAAGGAGGCTGGCCGCCATCTGCACAGCGGCCCGAAGCAGCGCGGGGCTCGGGTCGAGGTCGATGGACCGCATGACCTCCACCGCTCTGAGCCTCAGCCCGAGTGGGGCGCCCTTGGGGAACTTCCCAGCCGAGCGCACAGCCGCCAAACGCCACGAATGAAGCTCCCTATCAGGTACACCAGTCACAGTACGCCCCCACAGCATCGCTGCGGTGGGCCCAGCACGGTGGACCATCTCGGTCGCCGCCCCAGCTGAGCGAAGCACCCCGAGCCTGCGGCCACGCCGAAGGCCGCCGACCGCACGCCCTGCTCCTTCATGCACGCCTCGACGAGTGATGTTGGCGTCGGTGCCGAGGTTCCTCGCCTGCAGTCCCCTCTTGAAGGCCAGGCCCTGCGCAGCCCACTCCTCGGAAAGCTCCTTGGCGAGCTGCGGCGACGAGGCCAGGAAGACGGACTTACTCTCGTTGAGTGGGAGGTGCTGCTCACGCAGCAGGCGGACCACTTCACAGCTGGAGACCAACATCTGCCGCTTAACTAGTCGGGCCGTGCCGACCGCCTGGAGCGAGATGTCGTCAACAACATTCCTCGGCGTGACCAAAGGGCACGTCGCCCCCGCTGCCAGGAGGGCGCCCAGCACTGGGAGCTTCGCAACTGCTGTCGCACACGCACACCCAGCCAAAACCGTACCCGTAGTGCCGAAAGCGGGGGAAGCCATGCCCGCCGCGAGGATCATCCTAGGGGCCTGGTAGGAGGTGAGGAGGCCGCGCAACAGCCTGAGGTTGAACCCGAAACGCACTGCATTCGCCCAGAGAACATCGTGACGCACGTGCTCGTAGAACTTGCTGATGTCCAGGAAGAGGCTCGCGGCCTCGAACTGCTGGTTCGCCTTCGCGAACCCCGCAAAACAGTTGTGCAGCCACCCAGCCCGCTCACAGTCCCGCCCGTCACGTCCCCAGAAAAAGGGGAAGTCGTGGTCAGCCTCCCAGCGGGCGCAGCGAGGCTGGCGGAGGCGCGACCACAGCCGCAGGACCAGCGGCAGCAACGCAATGAGCCTTACCCCTCCATCTGCCTTCGGGATGAACACCATCAGGGAGACCTGCCCGCTGATCGATGCAGGGGCGTCGTCGTAGGCCGCCAGGATGTCCAGGATGCGCTGCTGCAGCGCCACGGGCAGCAGGAGGATCTGCCGAGGGTGCAGAGAGTCGCACCCGAGCCCCACCGAGGGGCTGTAGCGCTTGCAGGCCGCCTGGAGCTGCTCCAGCGAGATGGGTGGCAGCCGCCACTCGCCAACGTCCCAGCTGCTGGCCCCAGCGCCCAGGGCAAACCCGTCCTGGAGCCACAGCTTCTGCCAGACACTCGTGAGCTCGCCGATCGCTGCCATCCCAACGAGCCTCCTGCCAGAGTCAGCGTCCCTGACCGTCGGCGGGGGCGTCGCCTTCGAGAAGCGGTGGGCCAGACGACCGCCCTTCTCGACCGCTGTCTGTGCCCAGTTGCGCCAGGCCTGGGCGCTCTGAGCCGCATCGCGGCGCTGCGATGCACCGAGCAGCCCTTGGAGGTCCCGAACGGCGTCAGGGCTGCCGTGGACGCCCGCCTGAAACACCAGGTCGCCAAGTCGATCAGGAGCTGCGCCAGGAAGAGCCCCACCGACCGAGTCGGCAGCCTCCTGCACCGCTTCCAGCAGGAGCTGCGCCCTGAGCCCGGCCTGGTGCCCGTACCAGTCTGCATGCCGAGGGTGCCAGCGGCCAGTCCTCTCGGCGCGCAGCCGCTGGAGGGCCACGTCCAGGCAGCTCCTCAGGCGGTGCGTGAGGAGGCTGAACCTGGACCTGGCATCCCGCCTGACCAAGGCACTGAGGGGCTTGAGGGTCAGCCGCGGCCCCTCTCCTCGGCCGAGATGACGGGCCAAGTCTGCCTGGACGATGCCGTGGATGCCGACCAGGGTGCCTTCAGCCGCCGCCGCCCACTCGCTGAAGGCGACGGAGAGGTTGGTCGGTGAAGTGCCTGTGTCCCAGGACCACGCGACGCTCCTGGGCGTGACCTGTCCTTTCTTGCCAACCGAGTAGCAGACAACCTCCGCGTCCTCGTGTGCCCGAAGGAGCTCGGGGGCAACTTCGGGGAAGCGTGCGGGCCTGGACGGAACCTCCACCAACGCATCTGCCCGAACGTCCTGGAGACGAAGCAGAACAGGGCGATGAGGGTGCAGACCGAAGCCCTCGAGCGTGGTGGCGCAGGAGGCCGTGCAGGCTGCCAACGCCGCGGAAGCCACGAACCAGTCGTAGAGGTGGTCACATCCCTCGGCATGGCACGTCGCCTCCGAGGGTCCCAGGACATGCCCCCGCACCGCAGCGGGCCACCCCAACTCCTCCAGCGGCTCGGGCTCCATGTTGAAGTCAGCTTGGAGGACCCACGGGATGTCGGCAGAAGAGCCCGTCACCTCCGAGATGGCCGAAAACAAGTCCAGGTTGGTGCCTCGAGGGCCCACAGAGTGCTGAAAGTACCCAGCAAGCACCAGGACCCGAAGGCCCGAGGCGGCGGCGACCTCCACCCCGATGAGGCGGTGTCGCAAGGCCGAGGGCAAAGGGTACGCAGACTCGTCGGCCTGCAAGCCGTCTCGCACCAGAATCGCCACGCCGCCTGAGGTCGCCTGGGGCCCTTGCTTCTCCGTCGGCGCCGCCTCGTGGAGGAAGGCCGCGTACCCAGGCCGCGGGCCTGAGCCGCAGCACTGGGCAGGCGCTCATGCGGGAGCCTCGTCTCCTGCAGCGCCACCACGTCGGGCCAGTAGTCGTACGCCTTGAAGAAGGCCTCGAGGGCTTCAATGCTCCTGCTCCAAGCGTTGCCATTGCAGCCGAACATGACTAGGCCAGCTCGAAGCTGCTGGCCTCCTGCCCTGCCGACCAGCTGCGCCTTGCCGATGACGGCTGCCTCGCGAGCGGCCCGCCCACCCGCGTCAGACACGGGGCCCGCTGCGCCCCTGGTCGCGGGACCCTCCGCCCCCACCAGGACTGGAGGGGGGCCCTGGCCCCTCGCTCCAGCGCTCCTCATCGGCGTCGGCGGGCCGCTCGCCAGAACGGGAGGTGGCCGTCGCTCCCTCCGCCGCGCGCCATCGGAGGGCTGAGGAGGGGGCCGTCCCTCCGCCCCTCCGGTTGCCAGCGGGGGGTGCGCCTGCCCATCACCAACGGGGCCGAGAGCTGCGACGACGTGGGGCTGAATCCCACCGCTCTCGACCCCTGACTGGCCGTCGGGGGGCCACCTCGGTGATCCCGACCGCGCCAGCTGGCTACCTCGGGCGAGGGCGTTCGGCGCCGCCCGCCGCCTGCGGGGGGCGCGGACGCGCCAGCGGCCGTCACAGCGCCTCCTCCACCTGTCCCAGCAGCTGGGCCCGCGCACATCCCGAGGGGGAGGCGTCCCGCTGTCCCCGACGTCGAGGCCGACTGTGGAAGCTGACCACTCCCACGCTCCAGCATCACCCACGGCGCGGCCCGTACCCAGCAGCAGGAGCAACGACAGCAGCCGCAGCCACCAAGGGGTCGCCGTCCGAGAGGGCCGCCCCTTGCTCGGCGAGGGCCTTGGCGAGGCAGGGCTCCACCTGAGGCCACGCGCCCAGGGTCGCCCCGTGTTGGCCGCGGGCCGCTGCAGGGCCGTAGGGCCCGTCCGCTGGCCTGGCCCGCGTGGCGGGCGGCCCAGCCGCGGTCGGCCCTGCCAGCGGGGCGGCAGCGGGGGGGGCGGCCGCAGGCCCGCCTGAGGCCACGATGTCGATCGGCATGTCGTCATCTTCAGTCGCGAGGCCGTCGTCACCGACGCTGTCGCCCCAACGCTTCCTGGCCGAGCTGCTGCGGGGCCTGAGCACGTCAGCGACCGCCTCCTTCTGCGTGTTGAGAATCTCGACGATCTCCGAAAACCTGGGTGGCAGATCGGCTCCGTGCTGCTTGAGGAGATCCGAAAGGGCGCCGACTTGAGTGAGCAACCCCTGGACGGCGTCCCCAAGCGGGCTCGGCGCGCCTCCGACAGCTGCGTTGGCCCGCTGGATCGCCTGCTGCGTGACCTTGGCCCTGGTCTCTTCCAGCTCAGCAATCTGCCCAGTGACTTCGTCAACCCCCAACTCGGCTGCCGACAGCTGCTCCTGCTTCTCCGCGATGAGCTCTCGCAGCTCGGACGCCTGCAGCTGGAGCTTCTCCTTCTTGGTACGTGCCGAGGCCAGCTGGCGCTCGACCTTCTGGATGGCGTTGGCCTCAATGTGGAGCACCGAGTGAGGCGGGCGCTCCGTCCGCTGGGCCTCCTGGACGGACCGCTCCAGGGCGGCGACCTGGTCCTTGCCCTGCTGGAGGGCGCTCTCCGCCTCACGCTGGAAGTCCACTGAGAGCCCGAGCGCCGAGGCCCCCTGGAGCGTGTCGACGCGCTCCCTGGCCGCCGCGAGCTGCGCCTGCAGCTCCTCGATCTGGGTCTTGGCCTCTCCCCAAGGCCGCGCTCGCCGTGCCCTGCTGTTGGGGGCGCTGCTGGGCGCGGTGCTCCCCGAGAGGGCCCGCTGGGAGGCCGAGCGCCTCGCAGCGCGCTGCTCAGCCCTACCCCTGGGCTGCTGCACGAACCCGTCTGCGTCCACCCGCGGGGGGGGCTTGTCGGAGCGGTACTCCTTCGTCCATGGGGGAGCACTGGTGCCACACGCCTTGCACGTCCACCGCTTGTCACACCAGTTCCAAGCGTTGCAGCCACGCTTAGCACACAACCAGTACGCCCGCCTAGCCAGCCCCGAGGCAACCTCCGACATGGCGGCTCACCGAGGGAAGACTGACAGCTGCTCGGCCGATACACTCGGCCCTGCAGGCACGAAGGAGAACAAACCAGGCGAAGCTTCTGGCTCGTGGCGGGGCGCCCCTCGCGCTCAAGAAAGCCCGACGGACTCGCGGTCGTCGGGTGCGCCATGGCCTTGAGCCAAAATGGCTACGGACCGTGCTCCTGTGTGGTCTGCCGTGCTCCTGTGGTCTGCCGTGCTCCCCACAGGAGCACGGCAGACCAGGCTTAGGAACCGAGAGGAGCACGGCAGACCAAGACGAGGAGCACGGCAGACCAGGCACCAAGAGCGCCCTCAAGACGACGGAAAGGATGACCAAGACGAGGAGCACGGCAGACCAAGACGAGGAGCACGGCAGACTATGCCCTAAGAGTGCCCTCAAGACGGCCGAACAACGGCAGACCCCATAGGAGCACGGCAGACCACAGAAGAGCACGGCAGACCAACAGGAGCACGGCAGACCACACAAGAGCACGGCAGGCCACACAGGAGCACGGCAGACCACACAGGAGCACGGCAGACCACAAAGGAGCACGGCAGACCACACAAGAGCACGGCAGACCCCACCAGAGCACGGCAGACCCCACAGGAGCACGGCAGACCCCACAGGAGCACGGCAGAGCAGACCCAAAAGGAGCACGGCAGACCACACAGGAGCAAGGCAAACCACAGGAGCACGGCAGACCACACAGGAGCACGGCAGACCCCACAGTAGCAAGGCAGACCCCAAAGGAGCACGGCAGACCACCGGAGCACGGCAGACCACACAGGAGTACGGACCGTAGCCATTTTGGCTCAAGGCCATGGCGCACCCGACGACCGCGAGTCCGTCGGGCGTTCTTGAGCGCGAGGGGCGCCCCGCCGCGAGCCAGCAGCTTCGCCAATTTTGTTCTTCTTCGTTCCTGCAGGGCCGAGTGTATCGGCCGCGCAGCTGTCAGTCTTCCCTGGGTGAGCCGCCATGTCGGAGGTTGCCTCGGGGCTGGCCAGGCGGGCGTACTGGTTGTGTGCTAAGCGTGGCTGCAGTGCTTGGAACTGGTGTGACAAGCGGTGGACGTGCAAGGCGTGCGGCACCAGTGCTCCCCCATGGACGAAGGAGTATCGCTCTGACAAGCCCCCCCCGCGGGCAGACGCAGACGGGTTCGTGCAGCAGCCCAGGGGAAGGGCTGAGCAGCGCGCTGCGAGGCGCTCGGCCTCCCAGCGGGCCCTCTCGGGGAGCACCGCGCCCAGCAGCGCCCCCAACAGCAGGGCGCGGCGCGCGCGGCCTTGGGGAGAGGCCAAGACGCAGATCGAGGAGCTGCAGGCGCAGCTCGATGCGGCCAGGGAGCGCGTCGCCACGCTCCAGGGGGCTTCGGCGCTCGGGCTCTCAGTGGACTTCCAGCGTGAGGCGGAGAACGCCCTCCAGCAGGGCAAGGACCAGGTCGCCGCCCTGGAGCGGTCCGTCCAGGAGGCCCAGCGGACGGAGCGCCCGCCTCACTCTGTGCTCCACATTGAAGCCAACGCCATCCAGAAGGTCGAGCGCCAGTTGGCCACGGCGCGTACCAGGAAGGAGAAGCTCCAGCTGCAGGCGCCCGAGCTGCGCGAGCTCATCGCGGAGAAGCAGGAGCAGCTATCGGCAGCCGAGTTGGGGGTTGATGAAGTCACTGGGCAGATTGCAGAGCTGGAAGAGACCAGGGCCAAGGTCACTCAGCAGGCGATCCAGCGGGCCAACGCAGCTGTCGGAGGCGTGCCGAGCCCGCTTGGGGACGCTGTCCAGGGGTTGCTCACTCAGGTTGGCGCCCTTTCGGATCTCCTCAAGCAGCACGGCGCCGACCTGCCGCCCAGGTTTTCGGAGATCGTCGAGATTCTCAACACGCAGAAGGAGGCGGTCGCTGACGTGCTCAGGCCCCGAAGCAGCTCGGTCAGGAAGCGTTGGGGCGACAGCGTCGGTGAGGACGGCCTCGCGACTGAGGATGACGACATGCCGCTCGACATCGTGGCCCCAGGTGGGCCTGCGGCCGCCCCTCCCGCGGCCGCCCCGCTGGCAGGGCCGACCGCGGCTGGGCCGCCAGCCGCGCGGGTCAGGCCAGCGGACGGACCCTACGGCCCAGCAGCGGCCCGTGGCCAACACGGGGCTACCCTGGGCGCGTGGCCTCAGGTGGAGCCCAGCCTCACCAAGGCCCTCGCCGAGCAAGGGGCGGCCTTCACGGACGGCGACCCCTTGTTGGCTGCGGCTGCTGTCGTTGCTCCTGCTGCTGGGTACGGGCCGCGCCGTGGGTGATGCTGGAGCGTGGGAGTGGTCAGCTTCCACAGTCGGCCTCGATGTGGGGGCCAGCGAGACGCCATCCCCTCGGGATGTGCGCGGGCCCAGCTGTTGGGACAGGTGGAGGAGGCGCTGTGACGGCCGCTGGCGCGTCCGCGCCCCCCGCAGGCGGCGGGCGGCGCCGAGCACCCTCGCCCGAGGTAGCCAGATGGCGCGGTCGGGATCACCGAGGTGGCCCCCCGACGGCCAGTCAGGGGCCGAGAGCGGTGGGATTCAGCCCCACGACGTCGCAGCTCTCGGCCCCGTTGGCGATGGGCATGCGCACCCCCCGCTGGCAACCGGAGGGGCGGAGGGACGGCCACCTCCCCAGCCCTGCGATGGCGCGCCGCGGAGGGAGGGACGGCCACCTCCCGTTCTGGCGAGCGGCCCGCCGACGCCGCTGAGGAGCGCTGGAGCGAGGGGCCAGGTCCCCCCTCCAGTCCTGGTGGGGGCGGAGGGTCCCGCGACCAGGAGCACAGCGGGCCCCGTGTCTGACGCTGATGGGCGGGCCGCTCGCGAGGCAGCTGTCATCGGCAAGGCGCCGCAGGTCGGCAGGGCAGGAGGCCGGCAGCTTAGAGCCGGCCTCGTCATGTTCGGCTGCAACGGCAACGCTTGGAGCAGGAGCATTGAAGCCCTCGAGGCCTTCTTCAAGGCGTACGACTACTGGCCTGACGTCGTGGCGCTGCAGGAGACGAGGCTCCAGCGTGCGCGCCTGCCCAGTGCTGCGGCTCAGGCCCGCGGCCTGGGCTACGCGGCCTTCCTCCACGAGGCGGCGCCGACGGGGAAGCAAGGGCCCCAGGCGACCTCAGGCGGCGTGGCGATTCTGGTGCGAGACGGCTTGCAGGCCGACGAGTCGGCGTGCCCTTTGCCCTCGGCCTTGCGCCACCGCCTCATCGGGGTGGAGGTCGCCGCTGCCTCGGGCTTTCGGGTCCTGGTGCTGGCTGGGTACTTTCAGCACTCTGTGGGCCTTCGAGGCACCAACCTGGACTTGTTTTCGGCCATCTCGGAGGTGACGGGCTTTTCTGCCGACATCCCGTGGGTCCTCCAAGCCGACTTCAACATGGAGCCCGAGCCACTGGAGGAATTGGGGTGGCCCGCTGCGGTGCGGGGGCATGTCCTGGGGCCCTCGGAGGCGACTTGCCATGCCGAGGGATGTGACCACCTCTACGACTGGTTCGTGGCTTCCTCGGCGATGGCAGCCTGCACGGCCTCCTGCGCCACCACGCTCGAGGGCTTCGGTCTGCACCCTCATCGCCCTGTCCTGCTTCGTCTCCAGGACGTTCGGGCAGATGCGTTGGTGGAGGTTCCGTCCAGGCCCGCACGCTTCCCCGAAGTTGCTCCTGAGCTCCTTCGGGCGCGCGAGGACGCGGAGATTGTGTGCTACTCGGTTGGCAAGAAAGGACAGGTCACGCCCAGGAGCGTCGCGTGGTCCTGGGACGCAGGCACTTCACCGACCAACCTCTCCGACGCCTTCAGCGAGTGGGCTGCGGCGGCAGAAGGCACCCTGGTCGGCATCCACGGCATCGTCCAGGCCGACTTGGCCCGTCATCTCGGCAGAGGAGAGGGGCCGCGGCTGACCCTCAAGCCCCTCAGTGCCTTGGTCAAGCGAGACGCCAGGTTCAGGTTCAGCCTCCTCACGCACCGCTTGCGGAGCTGCCTGGACGTTGCCCTCCAGCGGCTGCGCGCTGAGAGGACTGGCCGCTGGCACCCTCGGCATGCAGACTGGTACGGGCACCAGGCCGTGCTCAGAGCGCAGCTCTTGCTGGAGGCGGTGCAGGAGGCTGCCGACTCGGACGGTGGAGCTCTTCCTGGCGCAGCTCCTGATCGACTGGGCGACCTGGTGTTTCAGGCGGGCGTCCACGGCAGCCCTGATGCCGTTCGGGACCTCCAAGGGCTACTCGGAGCATCGCAGCGCCGCGACGCGGCTGAGAGCGCCCAGGCCTGGCGCAACTGGGCGCAGACAGCGGTTGAGAAGGGCGGTCGTCTGGCCCACCGCTTCTCGAAGGCGACGCCTCCGCCGACGGTCAGGGACGCTGACTCTGGCAGGAGGCTCGTTGGGATGGCAGCGATCGGCGAGCTCACGAGTGTCTGGCAGAAGCTGTGGCTCCAGGACGGCTTTGCCCTGGGCGCTGGGGCCAGCAGCTGGGACGTTGGCGAGTGGCGGCTGCCACCCATCTCGCTGGAGCAGCTCCAGGCGGCCTGTAAGCGCTACAGCCCCTCGGTGGGGCTCGGGTGCGACTCTCTGCACCCTCGGCAGATCCTCCTGCTGCCCGTGGCGCTGCAGCAGCGCATCCTGGACATCCTGGCGGCCCACGACGACGCCCCTGCATCGATCATCGGGCAGGTCTCCCTGATGGTGTTCATCCCGAAGGCAGATGGAGGGGTAAGGCCCATTGCGTTGCTGCCGCTGGTCCTGCGGCTGTGGTCGCGCCTCCGCCAGCCTTGCTGCGCCCGCTGGGAGGCTGACCACGACTTCCCCTTTTTCTGGGGACGTGACGGGCGGGACTGTGAGCGGGCTGGGTGGCTGCACAACTGTTTTGCGGGGTTCGCGATGGCGAACCAGCAGTTCGAGGCCGCGAGCCTCTTCCTTGACATCAGCAAGTTCTACGAGCACGTGCGACATGATGTGCTCTGGGCGAATGCAGTACGTTTCGGGTTCAACCTCAGGCTGCTGCGCGGCCTCCTCACCTCCTACCAGGCCCCAAGGATGGTCCTCGCGGCGGGCATGGCTTCCCCCGCCTTCGGCACTACGGGTACGGTTCTGGCTGGGTGTGCGTGTGCGACAGCAGTTGCGAAGCTCCCAGTGCTGGGCGCCCTCCTGGCCGCGGGGGCGATGTGCCCATTGATCACGCCGCGGAACGTTGTCGACGACATCTCGCTCCAGGCGGTCGGCACGGCCCGACTAGTCAAGCGTCAGATGTTGGTTTCCAGCTGTGAAGTGGTCCGCCTGCTGCGTGAGCAGCACCTCCCACTCAACGAGAGTAAGTCGGTCTTCCTGGCCTCGTCGCCACAGCTCGCCAAGGAGCTCTCCGAGGCGTGGGCAGCGCAGGGCCTGGCCTTCAAGAGGGGACTGCAGGCGAGGAACCTCGGCACCGACGCCAACATCACTCGTCGAGGCGTGCATGAAGGAGCTGGGCGTGCGGTCGGCGGCCTTCGGCGTGGCCGCAGGCTTGGGGTGCTTCGCTCCGCTGGGGCGGCGACCGAGATGGTCCACCGTGCTGGGCCCACCGCAGCGATGCTGTGGGGGCGTACTGTGACTGGTGTGCCTGATGGGGAGCTACATTCGTGGCGCTTGGCGGCGGCGCGCTCGGCTGGGAAGCTCCCCAAGGGCGCCTCACTCGGGCTGAGGCTCAGGGCGGCGGAGGTCATGCGGTCCATCGACCTCGACCCGAGCCCCGCGTTGCTTCGTGCCGCTGTGCAGATGGCGGCCAGCCTCCTGCAGTCGGGGGAGGTCTCGCAGCGCATGTTCGAGACGGCCGTGCAGGAGGCGGAGCGGAGGCACGCGGGAGCAGCAGCCCCATGGGCGCATTGCCGTACGCCAGTGGATGCCCTGGCTCTCTCGCTCACCAGGGTGGGCTGGAGACTCGTCCAAGGCACCTGCCTCGCCACCGACGACGGCCACTTCCTGGACCTGCGCATGATGGGGCCGCGCGAGCTGGGCCTGCTGGCAGCGGCAGGGGCGCGGCGTGCTTCGGACAGGTCGGAGCTGGCCCGCCTAGGCCATGGAGCGCCCCCCCCGATGCCCCTGTTCTGGGAGGCCTTCTCGGAGGTCCTCGGGTCGGGCAGCAAGCTCAGCCCCAGGGAGAAGGCGGCGGTGGTGAGTTTTCTCTCCAACGCCCACTGGCCCCAGATCCGTTTGCACTCGGCTGGGGAGAGGGAGCATGCTCGCTGCTGCGCGTGCGATGCACCCCGCGGCAGTCTCTGGCACAGGCTGTTCGAGTGTCCCGTCCTCGCGGGGCCGAGGCGCGACTCGACCTCCGACCGCCTGCGGCGCTGTGCACACCGTGCACGTGGCCGAGGTGAGGAGGCGGGGGAATGCTTTGCGCGCTGCTGGCTCCCTCAGCCCCCGAGGGCCGCTCTGAGGTCGGATGCCATGGCTGTCATGTGGTGCAATCGCCCCGTTGACGGTCTCCTCGGGGGGCGCCTCTACCTGGATGGGTCGGCGCTCGACCCCGAGCACGCGAGCCTGCGGCGTGCGGGCTGGAGCATCGTGCAGTGCGACTCCGACGGCAACATGGAGTGCGCGGTGTACGGCAGCGTGCGCCAAGACCTCTACCCTTTCCAGTCGGCCAAGGACGGTGAGGATTTCGCGGTCTGGATGCTGTCCCGCTTCCTGGGCCCGTGTGTGGACGAGATCCTCATCGATTGTGCGTCTACGGTCAGCTGCCTGACGTTGGGCAAGAAGTACGCGACGGCAGCCAACAAGCCCAATGCCCATCTCTGGGCGGGGATCTACGCTTCGCTGGACGTGGACATGCTTAAGGTTACCAAGGTGGCAGCCCACTGCACCGCCCGTGACGTGCTGGAAGGCAAGATCACGGAGGCGGACCTCCGCGGCAATGGTCATGCCGACCGCTGGGCCAAGGCAGGTGCGGCGCTGCACCGCTCCAGCCCCGTGGCCAGGCGGGAGTTCTTCGGCACGATGGAGGTGGTGAGGGAGCTCTCATGCTGGGTGGCGCAGGCCTCCATCATCTGGCAGGGGATCGAGGTCAAGGACTGCGAGGGCCTGCCAGAGGGCAGCGAGCGGATGGCTGTTTCCTTCGCCGCGCCCGTGGTGGAGCCTGCCAGCCGCCGCCAGGTCGACTCGGGTTCGGGCGACGGGTGGGCCTCGGCGGCGCGCGCTGGTGGAGTATCCCTCGGTGCGACGGCCTTCGTTTTCGCTGGCCACGTCCTGGCCTTCGCCAGGTGCGGGGAGGGCGCCGCCGAGCAGGAGCTGATGGCGTGCACCCACTGCGGGGCGTACGCGCGGCTTGGCGGGCGCTCAGGCGCGGCGCCCAAGCTCAAGGAGCAATGCCCAGGGTCTGCTGGGCTTCCCACGGGCAGGCGCGACCAGAAGGCACGCTGGCTGCAGGGGCGGCATCCTGCTGGCACGCCCCACAGCGGCAACAAGCGGGCCAGCGGCGCGGCGGTGCCCAGCCTTCGCAAGGAGGACGTGGTGCCGATGGACGCCAGGGTGCGCTTCCTGCAGTGGCTGGGCGTCCGTCCCGAGGACGGTGCCCCTGGCGGCGATGCCGCCTGCGCCAGCCGCGGGCCCCCCAGCGGCGCGTCGGCCGCTGGCGAGGCTGCGGCGGCGCCGCTGGTGCCTGGCCCCGCGGGGGCCTCGAGGGAGGCATGGCTGAGCGCCTACGGCCTGGACGAGGCGAGCCTCCTCGAGTGGTCGGCCGCGGCTGAGGCGGCGCGCGAGGACAGGCGCAAGCGGCGCCGCCGCGCTGATGAAGACGAGGGGTCGTGATGCAGCATCATCATCTTCTTCCTGTTGTGTCCGCCCTCTCTCGTGGTCTGCAGGTCAGCAGACACCTTCATTCTGTGAGTTCGTGAGGCTGCACCTTCATTTGTTGCGTGTTTCAGCCCTCACGTCGAGGTCAGGCATGTCAGCGTTGGCTGCGTGTGCTGGCCATCACCCTTGAGGTTCGTGAGGCTGCTCAGTCTTTTTGTCGTGAGTTTCTGCCCTCTCGTCCTCTGGAGGTCAGGCGTGTTTGGCGTTTGCAATGCGTGTGCTGGCCGTTTGTGAGGTTTCGAGAGGCTGCACCGTCATTTTGTTGTGTGCGTCAGCCCTCTCGTCGAGGTCAGGCCTGTTTGGCTTTGGCAACGCGTGTGCTGACCTCACCGCGTGGTTCGTGAGGCCCTTCGTCATTTTGTCGTGAGTGTGGGCCTCGCGTCTTGTTTGCAGCGAGGCAGGCATGGTTGGCCTCGCTACGCGTGCCCTCGCCTCCGCCTGCATTCTTGATTTCTTTGAAATCTGGGCGCTTCGCGCTTCTGGCGCTTCGCGCCCTCCCCGTCGGTGGCTCCTTCGGGGCCCCTTGGGTTGGCTCTGGAGGCCCTGGGGCCAACGTGCTCCGCGGGCCTCGGGCTCCTTTAGCCTTCATAGGCCCCGCAGCACAGCACAGCACACACAGGAGTACGGCAGACCCCGCATGAGCACGGCAAATCCCAAATGAGCACGGCAGACCACAAGAGCACGGCAGACCACACAGGAGCACGGCAGACTCCACAGGAGCACGGCAGACTCCACAGGAGCACGGCAGACCACAAAGGAGCACGGCAGACCACACAGGAGCCCGGCAGACGCCACAGGAGCACGGCAGACGCCACAGGAGCACGGCGGAACCCACAGGAGCACGGCAGACCGCGCGCGGGTACAACATAACGCGCCTTTTTGTTGTACCCCGAACGCCGCTGGCGTTTCCCCAACAGGAGCACGGCAGATCTCACAGGCGCGCGGCAGACCCCAAATGAGCACGGCCGACCACAGGAGCACGGCAGACCCCAATTGAGTACGGCAGACCCCAAAAGAGCACCGTAGACGCCTCAGGAGCACGGCTGACCACACAGGAGCACGGCAGCCTGGGCCGGTTCCGGCGCCGGCCGGCGCCGGAAAATTGAATTCCGAGGCGGTGCCGAAAAAAGGCCACTCCAAGACATATTTTTCTTTCGGAAATATTGATTTTCTGCTCCCGGCGCCCAGGAGGGAACCCCTTCCGGGCCGCTTCTGGCACCCGGGCCGGCGCTCGAGCCAAACGCCCGGGCCAGCACCCGGGCCAGCGCCCGGGCCGGTTCCGGCGCCGGCCGGCGCCGGAAAATTGAATTCCGAGGCGGTGCCGAAAAAAGGCCACTCCAAGACACAATTTTCTTTCGAAAATATTGATTTTCTGCTCCCGGCGCCCGGGAACCCCTTCCGGGCCGCTTCTGGCACCCGGGCCGGCGCTCGAGCCAAACGCCCGGGCCAGCACCCGGGCCAGCGCCCGGGCCGGTTCCGGCGCCGGCCGGCGCCGGAAAATTGAATTCCGAGGCGGTGCGGAAAAAAGGCCACTCCAAGACATATTTTTCTTTCGACAATATTGATTTTCTGCTCCCGGCGCCCTGGAACGAACCCCTTCCGGGCCGATTCCGGCACCCAGGCCGGCGCTCGAACCGAACGCCCGGGCCGGCACCTGGGCTGGCGGCCGACGCGCGATGCGCTGCCACAAGCCAGCTTCCCGCAAGTTCGGTCCAGAGTGGGAGGGGACGGAGCTGGGCGGGTGAAGGACCACCAGAGCACTGCTCCAGCCTTCCCTCAGCCCTGGGTCTGCTGACCACACAGGAGCACGGCAGCACACAGGGACTCGGAAACACAAGAGAGCAAGGCAGACCCCATATGGCAGGCAGTCCAACACGTTCGCACCAGGCGACCCCACAGGAGCCCGGGGCAGCCAAAAAATGAGCACGGCAGACCAAGACGGAGCACGGCAGACCACACAGGAGCACGGCAGACCACACAGGAGCACGGCAGACCACACAGGACACGGCAGACCCCACGGGAGCACGGCAGACCACACAGGAGCACGGCAAACCACACAAGAGCACGGCAGACCATACAGGAGCACGCCAGACCACACAGGAGCACGGCAGACCACACGATCGCACGGCAAACTCCACAGGAGCACGGCAGACCCAAAAGGAGCACGGCAGAACACTGGAGCCCCTGGAGACCGCACAGGGCCACGGTTGGCCGCACGTGGAGAACGGCCCAAACCAAGAAGGAGCACGGCAGACCACAGGAGCACGCAGACGCCACTGATGCACGGCAGATCGTCGTCCTCGTCATCGTCGTCGTCGTCTTCGTCAATAACGATCTCAGAAAATTACGACATAAAACGAATGAAGTAAAACGACCAGCAGTGCTCCTGTGGTCTGCCGTGCTCCCCACCTGAGCACGGCAGACCGCGGTTGGACCGAGAGGAGCACGGCAGACCACGCGGAGAGGAATGCACGGACCACGGCCATTTCGCTCGAGACATCCTCAAAAAAATCGAGGTGTGGTCTGCCGTGCTCCTGCGTGGTCTGCCGTGCGTGCTCCTGTGGTCTGCCGTGCTCCCCACAGGAGCACGGCAGACCGCGCGCAGGAACCGAGAGGAGCACGGCAGACCACGGCCTTTCGCTCCGAGAATCCTCAAAAATCGAGTGTGGTCTGCCGTGCTCCTGTGTGGTCTGCCGTGCTCTGTGGTCTGCCGTGCTCCCCACGGAGCACGGCAGACCCGCGAGTAGGAACCGAAGTGGAGCACGGCCCAGACCACGGCATTGTCGCTCGAGACATCCTCAAAAAAATCGAGGTTGGTTCTGCGTGCTCCTGTGTTGGTTGCCGTGCCTCTGTGGTCTGCCGTGCTCCCCACAGGAGCACGGCAGACCGCGCGTAGGAACCGAGTGGAGCACGGCAGACCAAGACGAGGAGCACGGCAGACCAGGCTTAGGAACCGAGAGGAGCACGGCAGACCAAGACGAGGAGCACGGCAGACCAGGCACCAAGAGCGCCCTCAAGACGACGGAAAGGATGACCAAGATGAGGAGCACGGCAGACCAAGACGAGGAGCACGGCAGACTATGCCCTAAGAGTGCCCTCAAGACGGCCGAACAACGGCAGACCCCATAGGAGCACGGCAGACCACAGAAGAGCACGGCAGACCATCAGGAGCACGGCAGACCACACAAGAGCACGGCAGGCCACACAGGAGCACGGCAGACCACACAGGAGCACGGCACGCCACAACCACAAGGAGCACGGCCACCAGGACCACACAATGAGCACGGCAGCATACCCCACAGAGCACGGCAGATGCAGACCCACAGGAGCAGGCTGCACCCACAGGGCGCACGCGGCAGAGCAGACCAAAAGGAGCACGGCCAGGACCACAAGGAGCAAGGCAAACCCTGGAGCACGGCAGACCACACTAGGAGACCGGATTAGGCCCCACGTAGCAAGGCAGACCCCAAAGGAGCACGGCAGCAGACTACCGGAGCACGCAGACCACACAGGAGTTACGGCCAGTCCCTACTTGGAGCACGTCAAATCCCAAATGAGACGGCCGAACAACGGAGCACGGCCAGGCAAACAAGGACTCGGCGGACTCAAAGGAACACGGCAGACCACAAAGGAGCACTGGAGACCAAAAGGAGCCGGCAGAGGGCGATGGAGCACGGGCAGACGCAACAGAGCACGGCGAACCACAGGAGTCGAAGAGCCACGGCAGACCGCGCGCGGGTACAACATAAACGCGCCTTTTTGTTGTACCCCGAACGCCGCTGGCGTTTCCCCAACAAGAGCACGGCAGATCTCACAGGCGCGCGGCAGACCCCAAATGAGCACGGCCGACCACAGGAGCACGGCAGACCCCAAATGTGTACGGCAGACCCCAAAAGAGCACCGTAGACGCCTCAGGAGCACGGCTGACCACACAGGAGCACGGCAGCCTGGGCCGGTTCCGGCGCCGGCCGGCGCCGGAAAATTGAATTCCGAAGCGGTGCCGAAAAAAGGCCACTCCAAGACATATTTTTCTTTCGAAAATATTGATTTTCTGCTCCCGGCGCCCGGGAACCCCTTCCGGGCCGCTTCTGGCACCCGGGCCGGCGCTCGAGCAAAACGCCCGGGCCAGCACCCGGGCCAGCGCCCGGGCCGGTTCCGGCGCCGGCCGGCGCCGGAAAATTGAATTCCGAGGCGGTGCCGAAAAAAGGCCACTCCAAGACATATTTTTCTTTCGAAAATATTGATTTTCTGCTCCCGGCGCCCTGGAAACCCCTTCCGGGCCGATTCCGGCACCCAGGCCGGCGCTCGAACCGAACGCCCGGGCCGGCACCTGGGCTGGCGGCCGAGCCGGATCCAGCGCTGGCGTCGGCTCTGGCCGTCGCCGGAAAAATTGAATTCCGAGACCGGGGCGTGGTGCGGAAAAATAAGGCATTCAGACTATTTTTCTTTCGAAAATATTGATTTTCTTTACTTCAACTATGAGGTGATTGCTCCCGGCGCCCTGGAACCCCTTCCGGGCCGATTCTGGCACCCAGGCCGGCGCTCGAACCGAACGCCCGGGCCGGCACCTGGGCTGGCGGCCGACGCGCGATGCGCTGCCACAAGCCAGCTTCCCGCAAGATCGGTCCAGAGTGGGAGGGGTCGGAGCTGGGCGGGTGAAGGACCACCAGAGCACTGCTCCAGCCTTCCCTCAGCCCTGGGTCTGCTGACCACACAGGAGCACGGCAGACCACACAGGAGCGCGGCAAACCACAAAGGAGCAAGGCAGACCCCAAATGAGCACGGCAGTCACACGTTCGCACGGCAGACCGCACAGGAGCACGGCAGACCGCACATGAACACGGCACAGGACCAAGAAGGAGCAGGCTGACCACCAACAGGAGCACGGCAGGACCACACAGGAGCACGGCAGACCACACGGACACGGCAGGACCCCCCCCCGATGGGCACGACCACACAAGAGCACGGCAGACCATACAGGAGCACGCCAGACCACACAGGAGCACGGCAGACCACACGTTCGCACGGCAAACTCCACAGGAGCACGGCAGACCCCAAAGGAACACGGCAGACCACAGGAGCACGGAAGACCGCACAGGAGCACGGCAGACCACATAGGAGCACGGCAAACCAAGAAGGAGCACGGCAGACCACAGGAGCACCGCAGACGCCACAGAAGCACGGCAGATCGTCGTCGTCGTCATCGTCGTCGTCGTCGTCTTCGTCAAAAACGATTTCGAAAATTACGACAAAAAACGATGACAGAAAACGACCACAAACATAACACAAAAACCAACCGAACACGGAATCCAACAACAAAAAAACAATCAGAAAAACGACCGCAATCATAAATGATAACGACGGCGACAGCGAGAACGGCAACAGCGGACGATTATAATGAAAACGACGACCACGACAAAGGAAAGGCACGCGACGACGACGACGGACAAACAAAAGACAAGACAGGCTGGAACAGAAAAAGTAGGCTGGGCGACAACGGGTGGGGGCCCGCGTGGCCGAGAGAAAAGCACGGTGTCGACACCATGATGTGGCCAGGGCAGCAGACTACCTCGACAGACCAGCGCGGCAGGCCACCATTTAGTCTGTTCTGTTGCGTTTATGGGTTTCTCTGACGTTCTCGCCAATACGGTCTCTGACGCACGTGGTGGATAAAAAACGGCGCTTCCCGTTCTTGTCCGGTCAGGTGGATTCTTCGCTCGAGACATCCTCGAAAAATCGAGGTGTTGGAGGCTATCGTTTAAGACGTCTTATGTTAAAAATGACGGATTTCGCTCGAGACATCCTCAAAAAATCGGGATGTTGAAAAATATCAAGAATTCATATTATGCATGAAAAATGAGCGCTTCGCTCGAGACATCCTCGAAAAATTGAGATGCCGACAGAGGTGTTTCAGAACCTCTTATGTTAAAAATGACGTTTTCGCTCGGGACGTCCTCAGAAAATGAGCAGGTGGTCTGCCGTGCTCCTGTGTGGAGCACGGCAGACCACGGCCATTTCGCTCGAGACATCCTCAAAAAATCGAGGTGTGGTCTGCCGTGCTCCTGTGTGGTCTGCCGTCCTCTCGTTTCCTAAGCCTGGTCTGCCGTGCTCCTCGTCTTGGTCTGCCGTGCTCCTCTCGGTTCCTACGCGCGGTCTGCCGTGCTCCTGTGGGGAGCACGGCAGACCAAGACGAGGAGCACGGCAGACCAGGCACCAAGAGCGCCCTCATGACGACGGAAAGGATGACCAAGACGAGGAGCACGGCAGACCAAGACGAGGAGCACGGCAGACTATGCCCTAAGAGTGCCCTCAAGACGGCCGAACAACGGCAGACCCATAGGAGCACGGCAGACCACAGAAGAGCACGGCAGACCAACAGGAACACGGCAGACCACACAAGAGCACGGCAGGCCACACAGGAGCACGGCAGACCACACAGGAGCACGGCAGACCACAAAGGAGCACGGCAGACCACACAAGAGCACGGCAGACCCCACAAGAGCACGGCAGACCCCACAGGAGCACGGCAGACCCCACAGGTGCACGGCAGAGCAGACCCAAAAGGAGCACGGCAGACCACACAGGAGCAAGGCAAACCACAGGAGCACGGCAGACCACACAGGAGCACGGCAGACCCCACAGTAGCAAGGCAGACCCCAAAGGAGCACGGCAGACCACCGGAGCATGGCTGACCACACAGGAGTACGGCAGACCCCACATGAGCACGGCAAATCCCAAATGAGCACGGCAGACCACAAGAGCACGGCAGACCACACAGGAGCACGGCAGACTCCACAGGAGCACGGCAGACCACTAAGGAGCACGGCAGACCACACAGGAGCCCGGCAGACGCCACAGGAGCACGGCAGACGCCACAGGAGCACGGCGGAACCCACAGGAGCACGGCAGACCGCGCGCGGGTACAACATAAACGCGCCTTTTTGTTGTACCCCGAACGCCGCTGGCGTTTTCCCAACAGGAGCACGGCAGATCTCACAGGCGCGCGGCAGACCCCAAATGAGCACGGCCGACCACAGGAGCACGGCAGACCCCAAATGAGTACGGCAGACCCCAAAAGAGCACCGTAGACGCCTCAGGAGCACGGCTGACCACACAGGAGCACGGCAGACCACACAGGAGCGCGGCAAACCACAAAGGAGCAAGGCAGACCCCAAATGAGCACGGCAGTCCACACGTTCGCACGGCAGACCGCACAGGAGCACGGCAGACAAGCCTCCAAGAGGCTCCCAAAATGCTCCCCACGGGCCCCAATCAGGCCCCCAGAGCCCCACAACAGTCCAAGATAACGCCAAGACAACCCAAGATAACGCCAAGACGTCGACGTCGTGTTCGAATCGCTCTTGGAGTGTTTTCCAACGGCCCAAGGGAGGCCCAAAAGACGCCCCGGAGAGCCCCAGGAGCGCCCAAGAGCGCCCCAAGAAGACCCCCAGAGACCCCCAAGAGCGCTCTACGAGCCACCCACACAGCTCACAAGAACCCCAAGATGGCCCGAGAAGGGCCAAGAAGGCCCCAAGACACTCCCGGGAGCGCCCCAGGAGGCCCCCAGCGCCGAGACGGCCTAAGAAAGCTCCCACAGAACCCCACGACGCGCCCAGACAGCCCAAGAAGACCCCAGAAGCCCATAAGAGGACCCAAGGGGCCCTCAAGAAGCCCCCAACAGGCCCCAACAGAACCCCGCGCGGCGCCAGGAGCAACGTCTTTCTCCAATTGCCTCGTACTGTCCTCTGTCGTCGTCGTCGTCGTCGCCCTCCGCATTCGTCCTCGTACTCGCCCTCGTTCTCTTCGTCATCGTCCTTGTGCTTCTCTTCCTCCTCGTTGTCCTCATGCTCCTCCGCGCTATCCTCACGTTCGCCACGTCGTCCTCGTCATCGACTCCTCGTTGTCCTCGCCTTCCTTTTCTTCTTCGCCTAATACGCCCATTAGACTACAGCGGCGCTTCCCGTTCTTGTCCGATCAGGTTCCCCAAAATGGCCATTTCGCTCGAGACATCCTCGAAAAATCGAGGTGTTGGAGGTTATCGTTTAAGACGTCTTATGTCAAAAATGACGGTTTCGCTCGAGACATCCTCAAAAAATCGGCATGTTGAAAAATATCAAAAATTTTTGTTATGCATGAAAAATGAGCGTTTCGCTCGAGACATCCTCGAAAAAATGAGATGCCGACAGAGGTGTTTTAGAACCTCTTATGTTAAAAATGACGTTTTCGCTCGGGACGTCCTCAGAAAATGAGCAGGAGGTCTGCCGTGCTCCTGTGTGGAGCACGGCAGACCACGGCCATTTCGCTCGAGACATCCTCAAAAAATCGAGGTGTGGTCTGCCGTGCTCCTGTGTGGTCTGCCGTGCTCCTGTGGTCTGCCGTGCTCCCCACAGGTGCACGGCAGACCGCGCGTAGGAACCGAGAGGAGCACGGCAGACCAAGACGAGGAGCACGGCAGACCAGGCTTAGGAACCGAGAGGAGCACGGCAGACCAAGACGAGGAGCACGGCAGACCAGGCACCAAGAGCGCCCTCAAGACGACGGAAAGGATGACAGACGAGGAGGCACGGCAGACCAAGACGAGGAGCACGCAGACTATTGCCCTAAGGAGTGGCCTCAGACGGCCTACCCGAACAACGGCACGACCCCATATGAGCACCGTCAGACCACAGAGGAGCAAGGCAGAACCAACAGGAGCACGGCAGACCACACAAGAGCACGGCAGGCCACACAGGAGCACGGCAGACCACACAGGAGCACGGCAGACCACAAAGGAGCCCGGCAGACCACACAAGAGCACGGCAGACCCCACAAGAGCACGGCAGACCCCACAGGAGCACGGCAGACCCCACAGGAGCACGGCAGAGCAGACCCAATAGGAGCACGGCAGACCACACAGGAGCAAGGCAAACCACAGGAGCACGGCAGACCACACAGGAGCACGGCAGACCCCACAGGAGCAAGGCAGACCCCAACGGAGCACGGCAGACCACCGGAGCACGGCAGACCACACAGGAGTACGGCAAACCCCACATGAGCACGGCAAATCCCAAATGAGCACGGCAGACCACAAGAGCACGGCAGACCACACAGGAGCACGGCAGACTCCACAGGAGCACGGCAGACCACAAAGGAACACGGCAGACCACACAGGAGCCCGGCAGACGCCACAGGAGCACGGCAGACGCCACAGGAGCACGGCGGAACCCACAGGAGCACGGCAGACCGCGCGCGGGTACAACTTAAACGCGCCTTTTTGTTGTACCCCGAACGCCGCTGGCGTTTCCCCAACAGGAGCACGGCAGATCTCACAGGCGCGCGGCAGACCCCAAATGAGCACGGCCGACCACAGGAGCACGGCAGACCCCAAATGAGCACGGCAGACCCAAAAGAGCACCGTAGACGCCTCAGGAGCACGGCTGACCACACAGGAGCACGGCAGCCTGGGCCGGTTCCGGCGCCGGCCGGCGCCGGAAAATTGAATTCCGAGGCGGTGCCGAAAAAAGGCCACTCCAAGACATATTTTTCTTTCGAAAATATTGATTTTCTGCTCCCGGCGCCCGGGAACCCCTTCCGGGCCGCTTCTGGCACCCGGGCCGGCGCTCGAGCCAAACGCCCGGGCCAGCACCCGGGCCAGCGCCCGGGCCGGTTCCGGCGCCGGCCGGCGCCGGAAAATTGAATTCCGAGGCGGTGCCGAAAAAAGGCCACTCCAAGACATATTTTTCTTTCGAAAATATTGATTTTCTGCTCCCGGCGCCCGGGAAACCCCTTCCGGGCCGCTTCCGGCACCCGGGCCGGCGCTCGAGCCGAACGCCTGGGCCAGCACTCGGGCCAGCGCCCGGGCCGGTTCCGGCGCCGGCCGGCGCCGGACAATTGAATTCCGAGGCGGTGCGGAAAAAAGGCCACTCCAAGACATATTTTTCTTTCGAAAATATTGATTTTCTGCTCCCGGCGCCCTGGAACCCCTTCCGGGCCGATTCCGGCACCCAGGCCGGCGCTCGAAACGAACGCCCGGGCCGGCACCTGGGCTGGCGGCCGACGCGCGATGCGCTGCCACAAGCCAGCTTCCCGCAAGATCGGTCCAGAGTGGGAGGGGACGGAGCTGGGCGGGTGAAGGACCACCAGAGCACTGCTCCAGCCTTCCCTCAGCCCTGGGTCTTCTGACCACACAGGAGCACGGCAGACCACACAGGAGCGCGGCAAACCACAAAGGAGCAAGGCAGACCCCAAATGAGCACGGCAGTCCACACGTTCGCACGGCAGACCGCCACAGGAGCACGGCGGACCCCCATGAGCACGGCAGACAAGAAGGGCACGGCAGACCACACAGGCGGCACGGGCAGACCACGCCGGAGCACGGCAGACCACCCACAGGACACGGCAGACCCAGGAGAGCACGGCAGACACACAGGAGCACGGGCAAACAACACAAGAGCACGGCGCAGCACCGGCGCGACACCATAACAGGGCACGGCCAGACCAACAAGTTCGCCGGCAGACCCCACGGGAGCACGGCAGACACACAGGAGCACGGCAAACCACACAAGAGCACGGCAGACCATACAGGAGCACGCCAGACCACACAGGAGCACGGCAGACCACACGTTCGCACGGCAAACTCCACAGGAGCACGGCAGACCCCCAAGGAGCACGGCAGACCACAGGAGCACGGCAGATTCGTCGTCGTCGTCGTCGTCGTCGTCGTCGTCTTCGTCAATAACGATCTCGAAAATTAAGACAAAAAACGATGACAGAAAACGACCACAAACATAACACAAAAAACAACCGAACACGGAATCCAACAACAAAAAACAATCAGAAAAACGACCGCAATCATAAAATGATAACGACGGCGACAGCGAGAACGGCAACAGCGGACGATTAGAATGAAAACGACGACCACGACAAAGGAAAGGCACGCGACGACGACGACGGACAAACAAAAGACAAGACAGGCTGGAACAGAAAAAGTAGGCTGGGCGACATCGGGTGGGGGCCCGCGTGGCCGAGAGAAAAGCACGGTGTCGACACCATGATGTGGCCAGGGCAGCAGACTACCTCGACAGACCAGCGCGGCAGGCCACCATTTTGTTTGTTCTGTTGCGTTTATGGGTTTCTCTGACGTTCTCGCCAATACGGTCTCTGACGCACGTGGTGGATAAAAAACGGCGCTTCCCGTTCTTGTCCGGTCAGGTTCCCCAAAATGGCCATTTCGCTCGAGACATCCTCGAAATATCGAGGTGTTGGAGGCTATCGCTTAAGACGTCTTATGTTAAAAATGACGGTTTCGCTCGAGACATCCTCAAAAAATCGGGATGTTGAAAAATATCAAAATTTTTTTGTTATACATGAAAAATGAGCGTTTCGCTCGAGACATGCTCGAAAAAATGAGATGCCGACAGAGGTGTTTTAGAACCTCTTATGTTAAAAATGACGTTTTCGCTCGGGACGTCCTCAGAAAATGAGCAGGTGGTCGCCCCCCATGCTCCTGTGTGGAGCACGGCAGGACCACGGCCAATTTCGCTGAGGAAATCCTCTAAAAATCGAGTTGGTGGTTCTGCCGTGCTCCTGTGTGGTCTGCCGTGTTGTGGTCTGCCGTGCTCCCCACAGGAGCACGGCAGACCGCGCGTAGGAACCGAGAGGAGCACGGCAGACCAAGACGAGGAGCACGGCAGTCCAGGCTTAGGAACCGAGAGGAGCACGGCAGACCAAGACGAGGAGCACGGCAGACCAGGCACCAAGAGCGCCCTCAAGACGACGGAAAGGATGACCAAGACGAGGAGCACGGCAGACCAAGACGAGGAACACGGCAGACTATGCCCTAAGAGTGCCCTCAAGACGGCCGAACAACTGCAGACCCCATAGGAGCACGTCAGACCACAGAAGAGCACGGCAGACCAACAGGAGCACGGCAGACCACACAAGAGCACGGCAGGCCACACAGGAGCACGGCAGACCACACAGGAGCACGGCAGACCACTAAGGAGCACGGCAGACCACACAAGAGCACGGCAGACCCCACAAGAGCACGGCAGACCCCACAGGAGCACGGCAGACCCCACAGGAGCACGGCAGAGCAGACCCAAAAGGAGCACGGCAGACCACACAGGAGCAAGGCAAACCACAGGAGCACGGCAGACCACACTGGAGCACGGCAGACCCCACAGTAGCAAGGCAGACCCCAAAGGAGCACGGCAGACCACCGGAGCACGGTAGACCACACAGGAGTACGGCAGACCCCACATGAGCACGGCAAGTCCCAAATGAGCACGGCAGACCACAAGAGCACGGCAGACCACACAGGAGCACGGCAGACTCCACAGGAGCACGGCAGACCACAAAGGAGCACGGCAGACCACACAGGAGCCCGGCAGACGCCACCGGAGCACGGCAGACGCCACAGGAGCACGGCGGAACCCACAGGAGCACGGCAGACCGCGCGCGGGTACAACATAAACGCGCCATTTTGTTGTACCCCGAACGCCGCTGGCGTTTCCCCAACAGGAGCACGGCAGATCTCACAGGCGGCGCGGCAGGGGACCAAAATGAGCACGGCGACCACATGCGCACGGGCAGACCCCAAAATGATACGGCATGAGATGTGCAAGGCACGTAGAAGCCTCAGGCGCCGTGCTTGACCACACAGGCAGCAGCATGGCGGCCGGGTGGTTCCGGCGCGGCCGGCGGCCGGAAAATTGGTATTACCGAGGCGTGCGAAAATAGGCATCCAGACATATTTTTTTGCTTTCGTAAATATTGATTTTATTGCGCCGGCGCCCGGGTTAACCCCTTCCGGGCCGCTTTTTGTTTTTTTTACACCGTTGGGGCCAGCGCTCGAGCCGAACGCCTGGGCCAGCACCCGGGCCAGCGCCCGGGACGGTTCCGGCGCCGGCCGGCGCCGGAAAATTGAATTCCGAGGCGGTGCGGAAAAAAGGCCACTCCAAGACATATTTTTCTTTCGAAAATATTGATTTTCTGCTCCCGGCGCCGGGGAACCCCTTCCGGGCCGCTTCCGGCACCCGGGCCAGCGCTCGAGCCGAACGCCTGGGCCAGCACCCGGGCCAGCGCCCGGGCCGGTTCCGGCGCCGGCCGGCGCCGGAAAATTGAATTCCGAGGCGGTGCGGAAAAAAGGCCACTCCAAGACATATTTTTCTTTCGAAAATATTGATTTTCTGCTCCGGCGCCCTGGAACCCCTTCCGGGCCGATTCCGGCACCCAGGCCGGCGCTCGAACCGAACGCCCGGGCCGGCACCTGGGCTGGCGGCCGACGCGCGATGCGCTGCCACAAGCCAGCTTCCCGCAAGATCGGTCCAGAGTGGGAGGGGACGGAGCTGGGCGGGTGAAGGACCACCAGCGCACTGCTCCAGCCTTCCCTCAGCCCTGGGTCTGCTGACCACACAGGAGCACGGCAGACCACACAGGAGCGCGGCAAACCACAAAGGAGCAAGGCAGACCCCAAATGAGCACGGCAGTCCACACGTTCGCACGGCAGACCGCACATGAGCACGGCAGACCGCACATGAGCACGGCAGACCAAGAAGGAACACGGCAGACCACACAGGAGCACGGCAGACCACACAGGAGCACGGCAGACCACACAGGACACGGCAGACCCCACGGGAGCACGGCAGACCACACAGGAGCACGGCAAACCACACTAGAGCACGGCAGACCATACAGGAGCACGCCAGACCACACAGGAGCACGGCAGACCACACGTTCGCACGGCAAACTCCACAGGAGCACGGCAGACCCCAAAGGAGCACGGCAGACCACAGGAACACGGAAGACCGCACAGGAGCACGGCAGACCACACAGGAGCACGGCAAACCAAGAAGGAGGGAGGCACGGCAGACCACAGGAGCACGCAGACGCCACAGTGCACGGCAGGATCGTCGTCGTCGTCATCGTCGTCGTCGTCGTCTTCGTCAATAACGATCTCGAAAATTACGACAAAAAACGATGACAGAAAACGACCACAAACATAACACAAAAACCAACCGAACACGGAATCCAACAACAAAAAAAACAATCAGAAAAACGACCGCAATCATAAAATGATAACGACGGCGACAGCGAGAACGGCAACAGCGGACGATTATAATGAAAACGACGACCACGACAAAGGAAAGGCACGCGACGACGAAGACGGACAAACAAAAGACAAGACAGGCTGGAACAGAAAAAGTAGGCTGGGCGACAACGGGTGGGGGC
The DNA here is from genome assembly GCA_963575745.1 of Prorocentrum cordatum. Taxonomy (NCBI): domain Eukaryota; class Dinophyceae; order Prorocentrales; family Prorocentraceae; genus Prorocentrum; species Prorocentrum cordatum. Next base: position 168,498 of record CAUYUJ010015345.1, read on the forward strand.
CCGCGTGGCCGAGAGAAAAGCACGGTGTCGACACCATGATGTGGCCAGGGCAGCAGACTACCTCGACAGACCAGCGCGGCAGGCCACCATTAGTCTGTTCTGTTGCGTTTATGGGTTTCTCTGACGTTCTCGCCAATACGGTCTCTGACGCACGTGGTGGATAAAAAACGGCGCTTCCCGTTCTTGTCCGGTCAGGTTCCCAAAAATGGCCATTTCGCCCGAGACATCCTCCTAAAATCGAGGTGTTGGAGGCTATCGTTTAAGACGTCTTATGTTAAAAATGACGGTTTCGCTCGAGACATCCTCAAAAAATCGGGATGTTGAAAAATATCAAAAAATTTTGTTATGCATGAAAAATGAGCGTTTCGCTCGAGACATCCTCGAAAAATTGAGATGCCGACAGAGGTGTTTTAGAACCTCTTATGTCAAAAATGACGTTTTCGCTCGGGACGTCCTCAGAAAATGAGCAGGTGGTCTGCCGTGCCCCCGTGTGGAGCACGGAAGACCACGGCCATTTCGCTCGAGACATCCTCAAAAAATCGAGGTGTGGTCTGCCGTGCTCCTGTGTGGTCTGCCTTGCTCCTGTGGTCTGCCGTGCTCCCCCCAGGAGCACGGCAGACCGCGCGTAGGAACCGAGAGGAGCACGGCAGACCAAGACGAGGAGCACGGCAGACCTGGCTTAGGAACCGAGAGGAGCACGGCAGACCAAGACGAGGAGCACGGCAGACCAGGCACCAAGAGCGCCCTCAAGACGACGGAAAGGATGACCAAGACGAGGAGCACGGCAGACCAAGACGACGAGCACGGCAGACTATGCCCTAAGAGTGCCCTCAAGACGGCCGACGAAAACAACGCTAGACCCATAGGGCACGCAGACCACAGAAGAGCACGGCCACAGACGACGTCGTGAGCACGGCAGACACACAAGAGCACACAAGAGCACGGCAGGCACACAGGAGCACGGCAGACCACACAGGAGCACGGCAGACCACAAAGGAGCACGGCAGACCACACAAGAGCACGGCAGACCCCACAAGAGCACGGCAGACCCCACAGGAGCACGGCAGACCCCACAGGAGCACGGCAGAGCAGACCCAAAAGGAGCACGGCAGACCACACAGAAGCAAGGCAAACCACAGGAGCACGGCAGACCACACAGGAGCACGGCAGACCCCACAGTAGCAAGGCAGACCCCAAAGGAGCACGGCAGACCACCGGAGCACGGCAGACCACACAGGAGTACGGCAGACCCCACATGAGCACGGCAAATCCAAATGAGCACGGCAGACCCCAAGAGCACGGCAGACCACACAGGAGCACGGCAGACTCCACAGGAGCACGGCAGACCACAAAGGAGCACGGCAGACCACACAGGAGCCCGGCAGACGCCACAGGAGCACGGCAGACGCCACAGGAGCACGGCGGCACCCACAGGAGCACGGCAGACCGCGCGCGGGTACAACATAAACGCGCCTTTTTGTTGTACCCCGAACGCCGCTGGCGTTTCCCCAACAGGAGCACGGCAGATCTCACAGGCGCGCGGCAGACCCCAAATGAGCACGGCCGACCACAGGAGCACGGCAGACCCCAAATGAGTACGGAAGACCCCAAAAGAGCACCGTAGACGCCTCAGGAGCACGGCTGACCACACAGGAGCACGGCAGCCTGGGCCGGTTCCGGCGCCGGCCGGCGCCGGAAAATTCAATTCCGAGGCGGTGCCGAAAAAAGGCCACTCCAAGACATATTTTTCTTTCGAAAATATTGATTTTCTGCTCCCGGCGCCCGGGAACCCCTTCCGGGCCGCTTCCGGCACCGGGGCCGGCGCTCGAGCCGAACGCCTGGGCCAGCACCCGGGCCAGCGCCCGGGCCGGTTCCGGCGCCGGCCGGCGCCGGAAAATTGAATTCCGAGGCGGTGCGGAAAAAAGGCCACTCCAAGACATATTTTTTTTCGAAAATATTGATTTTTCGAAAATATGTATTTTTGATTTGGCGCCCCCGGTAACCCCTTCCGGGCCGCTTCCGGCACCCGGGCCGGCGCTCGGCCCGTAACGCCTGGGCCAGCTACGGGCCAGGGCCAGGGCCGGGTTCGGCGCGGCCGGCGCCGGAAAATTGAATTCCGAGCGGTGCGGAAAAAAAAGGCCACCCAAGACATATTTTTTTCTTTTCGAAAATATTGATTTTCTGCCTTCCCGGGCCCTAGAAACCCCTTAGGGCCGATTCTTGGCACCCAGGCCGGTCGCTCGAATCTCGAACGCCGGGCCGGCACCTGGGGCTGGCGGCGACGCGCGATGGCGCTTTATTCCGCCACTAGCCAGAGCTTTTCCAGCTTCCAGATCGGTCCAGAGTGGGAGGGGACGGAGCTGGGCGGGTGAAGGACACCAGAGCACTGCTCCAGCCTTCCCTCAGCCCTGGGTCTGCTGACCACACAGGAGCACGGCAGACCACACAGGAGCGCGGCAAACCACATAGGAGCAAGGCAGACCCCAAATGAGCACGGCAGTCCACACGTTCGCACGGCAGACCGCACAGGAGCACGGCAGGACCGTCACATGAGCACGCAGGAGAGAAGGAAAACACGGCAGACACATCAGGAGCACGGCAGAACACACAGGACGCACGGCAGACCACACAGGACACGGCAGGCCCCACGGGAGCACGGCAGACTACAGGAGCACGGACAAAACCACACAAAGAGCACGGCAGACCGACAGGCGCACGCCAGACCAAACAGGAGCTAAGAGGAGACACACGTTCGCACTGGCCAAATCCAACAGGAGACACGGCCACAGACCCCAATGGGAGCACGGCAGACCACAGGAGCACGGAAGACCGCACAGGAGCACGGCAGACCACACTGGAGCACGGCAAACCAAGAAGGAGCACGGCAGACCACAGGAGCACCGCAGACGCCACAGAAGCACGGCAGATCGTCGTCGTCGTCATCGTCGTCGTCGTCGTCTTCGTCAATAACGATCTCGAAAATTACGACAAAAAACGATGACAGAAAACGACCACAAACATACACAAAAACCAACCGAACACGGAATCCAACAACAAAAAAACAATCAGAAAAACGACCGCAATCATAAAATGATAACGACGGCGACAGCGAGAACGGCAACAGCGGTCGATTATAATGAAAACGACGACCACGACAAAGGAAAGGCACGCGACGACGACGACGGACAAACAAAAGACAAGACAGGCTGGAACAGAAAAAGTAGGCTGGGCGACAACGGGTGGGGGCCCGCGTGGCCGAGAGAAAAGCACGGTGTCGACACCATGATGTGGCCAGGGCAGCAGACTACCTCGACAGACAGCGCGGCAGGCCACCATTTAGTCTGTTCTGTTGCGTTTATGGGTTTCTCTGACGTTCTCGCCAATACGGTCTCTGACGCACGTGGTGGATAAAAAACGGCGCTTCCCGTTCTTGTCCGGTCAGGTTCCCCAAAATGGCCATTTCGCTCGAGACATCCTCGAAAATTCGAGGTGTTGGAGGCTATCGTTTAAGACGTCTTATGTTAAAAATGACGGTTTCGCTCGTGACATTCTTCAAAAAATCTGGATGTTGAAAATTATCACGGCAAAGCAACCTAACAGCGTATGTAGAAGCATATCTGTGGAAGCATTCCCCTTAAGATTCAGATGAGAATCCAGTTTTTAGGTTCTGCGTTCTGCAGTCTACGTCGCATTCGCGGATACAGTCGCAGTGGCAACGGCTGTCGCATTCACAGCCTGCCTTCAGCCTGCTCTGCATCAGCCTCCGCCTGGAGTGGAATCGTGTGTGCGGGGTTTGCCTCAGCCTCAGCCTGCCTTCAGCCTCAGCCTCAGCCTGCTTCAGCCTCAGCATCGTCTGGCATTCAGCGTCGGCTCCGCCTCAGTACTGCATACAAACCTTAAGCTGCATAGCTCACCTCAGAGCAGCTGCTCAGCCTCAGCCTGCCTCAGCATCAGCCTGCCTCAGCTTCAGCCTCAGCCTCAGCCTGCTTCAGCCTCAGCCTCAGTCTGCCGTCAGCCTCGGCCTCAGCCTCAGCCTGCCTCAGCCTCAGCCTGCATCAGCCTCAGCCTCAGCACGAAGCAACCCAGCTAGAAGGACAAAGCGCTGAATGTACACCGATGTGTTCGACGACTGCGTTTGTAATGATGTGACGATATACAGACTGAGCCCTTCGTGAATGTCTACATGTTTTTCTGACGCCTACAAACGGCGCTGACGTGTGTGAGAAAATTGTCCGCGCAGCAAAAGCCGGCGAAGCGTGCGGGAGCTCGCATGCTGAGAGACCGCCAGCTGCAAAAGGTTGCGAGCGGTTCTTGGAAGATGTTTACGGAACGGAGCTACGGTGTCTGAAAACATTGGCATCGAAGCGAAGAGCCTCGGAGCCCTGCAGCCTGAGAAACACCGCAGGAACTCGCATACTGAAAAGGAAGGCATTGCAAACCGCACGTTGGGAACCCTGCAGGCTGAGAAGCACCGCAGGATGTCGCATGCTGAAAAGCACTTGTACTGCAGAGCGCAAGCTGCGAAACCTGCAGGCTGAGAAGCACCGCAGGAACTCGCATGCTTTCGAACACTACTGCTCGAGACCGCAGCTGGAGAGCGGCAGACCGCAGGCTGAGAAGCACCGCGGGCAGGGAGACTTGCAAAACTCAGATGTCCTGATCGTCTTGGAGGAAGTCACGCCGGTCCGGCGGCTGCCAAGAATCGATGATGCGCCTGGAGCCACCGCCCGTGCTGCCGCCGATGTCCAGGTAGTCGCCATCGCCCCTGAACAGACGGCCGAGCCCCAACGCCAGAATCGCTTGGTTGCGGATTTGAAGCAGCGCTCCGCTCTCAAACATCTGCAACACGTCCAGCTGCCTGCGCGTGAAGTTCGGCTTTGCCTGGCCAGCCTGGGCAGACAGATGGAGGGAAAGCCGCTCCCCCTCGTTGTAGCGCGCGATGGCCTCGGCCTTCTGGTGGTGCAGCCGGCGCCGCTGTTGCCGCAGAGCTTCCTCGGGAACTGCTGCATCACGGCCCTCACTGTGATCAGCTTGCAACGCTTGCGTTAACCAATCAACGTCGAAGCGCCCTGAGAAGGCCAGCACCTCCCAGATCTGTTTAGTACCGGCCACACGTTGCAAATGGCGATGCCACCGCTTACGCTTCTGGTCTTTCACAAACTTGGCGACGCTACCCAGACCTGCACCCTTGGCCTGGCCACCTTTTCCCGCAGGCTGAGAAGCACCGTGAGAACCTTTCTTACCGCCTGGCCCTTTGTTCGGACCCTGCGGAACCGCATGGCCCCCTTGTGGCGCAGACTTGCCTTTCGCTTTTCCCTTTTCGATATCCCGTTCCTGAAGCGCACGCTGCTGCCGCGACTGCTCGTACTGGTCGCGAGCTACTCTGACCAATTCCTGGCGCTCAGGCTCCGTGAGAACGTAGCGCATGTCGTCGATGTTCTTGCTCCGCAGAAAGTCATGTCGAAGCTTAAGGACAGAGAGAATGGCTCGGCCAGTCTCCTCCTGAGACGCAAAGGCCGCGTCATATTCCGAGCCAGGCTGAGGAGCGCCAGCTGGATCAGTGTCCGCTGGCTCCGTGGACTTCCTCTTTTTGAAAAGCAAGAGACTGAGATGATGGAGGACTTTCGGATCGTACTCCTCGTCGTACCTGTCGTCCCAAAGCTTCCTCAGCTCCCTGTGCAAGTCGTCCGCGCGATTCTGAACGACATCCTCGACGTAGTCGGGATCACCCGGTGAAGTCGGTGAAAGCGGAGGAGCAGAACTCGGCGACCGATCCCAATGCACAGAAGACTCGCGGTCCGCCTGTACGCTGACGTCGGCGTCGGAGACGTTTTCGACGACAATTTTCCGCCTCTTGCTCTCCCCAGGCTGAATAGCACCAGGGAGAGTGAGCACAACCGCCACCGCATCGTGTGCGTCGTTGCGCATGCCACGATCCGTAAAAGACGCGCCAACGGCAATGGAGCAGAAACGGGCGACTGCTCCGCAGACCGCGACGTGGTCGCCTTTGAGGTCGGCCGGAGTGGCATGGACCTCCCATACCTTCTCGTCGTTCTGCTCGCGCTGGTAAGCCTCCCGCGCCTCCTGGAAAGTGAGGTTGTCGTCGCCGACTACAAGCACAACGACTGCCTCGTTTAGATTCTCAAGAATCTTGGCCAGGCCGTCCAGGTGCAAGCGGAGATGGCGAACTGTCCGCTTTCGAGTCTGGATGCTCGGCGGTTTCTTGCCGCACACGATGTGCATGTTGGCGATCACCACGTGGAACTTGTCATGGCCTGGTTTGTTCACCTCAAAATGTGAAATAACAGCATCAATATCTCGGCCGCTAGGAGGCCTGTAAACTTTGCTGTCTTCGCACAGAGTCAGTTCCGCAGGCTGAGAAGCACCGCGGAACCCCCAGAGAGTCAAGTAGTTGTCGACCTCCAAGAAGCGAATGCCATCACCGAAAGGCTTACTGAGGATCTCTGTCACGTTGATCCCTGCTCGGCGAAAGCCTTCACGGAACGCACCGACCTCGCAGCCACAGACCATATCAGCATCAGCGGTCTCCACTATCTTGGCGCACACCCTTCCGAAGTTAGCGCAGTGAGTGGCCGCCTGCTTACCAGTCATCATGCCCTGCTCGAACCCGAAATTGAACGAGGCGACCGTGAAAGACGCAGGCTGCACAGCGCCAGAACCAGGCGTCTGTCCACCTTCCTCCGCAGGCTGAGAAGCACCGCGAGGCGGCGCAGGCTGAGAAGCACCGCGAGGCGGCGACACTTCGGACGAGCCTCGCGGAGCAGAGGCTGCGGATGAACGTTGGACATGGGGGTACGGCCAGGGGAACGCCATTGCAATCAAAACTCAGTGGACTGCAGTGAATGAATGTAGTGGCCAATTGAATGCAGAGGACTGCAGTGTCACTAGCAAGTCCTGAACCAAACACAGCTGTGGCGGAAGGAATATGAAGCGTCTGGCTATTCAAAATGTTGCCCGGCAATGTCCTCCTCCTCCTCCTCCTCCTCCTCCTCCTCGTCCTCCTCCTCCTCTCCTCCTCTCCTCCTCCTCCTCCTCCTCCTCCTCCTGGTAGTCCTCCCCCTCCCCTCCTCCTCCTCCTCCTCCTCCTCTTCCTGGTCGTCCTCGTTCTCGTCCTCCTCGTCTTGCTCGTCCTCCTCCTCGTGGTGTTCTCTCCTCCTCCTCCTCCTCCTCCTCCTCCTCCTCCTCCTCCTCCTGGTGGTCCTCGTTCTCCTCCTCCTGGTACTCTCCCCCCCCCTCCTCCTCCTCCTCGTCCTCGTCCTCCTCCTCCTCCTCCTCCTCCTCCTCCTCCTCCTCCTCCTCCTGCTCCTCCCCCCTCCCCTCCTCCTCCTCCTCCTCCTCTCCTCTCCGTACTCCTCCCCTCCCTCCTCCTCCTCCTCCTCCTCCTCTTCCTGGTCGTCCTCCTCCTCCTGGTCGTCCTCCTCCTCCTGCTCGTCCTCCTCCTCCTCCTGCTCGTCCTTCTTCTCCTGCTCCTCCTGCTCCTCGTCCTGCTCCTGCTCGTCCTCGTCCTCCTGGTCTTGCTCGTCCTCCTCCTCGTCGTGCTCTTGCCCCTGCTGAAAATGTGGCCCAGGAATGGGAGTTCTGGGAAGTCGAAGAGCACGAAGTTGCCTACAGTTGGCTACGGGCATTCAAAATGTGGCCCGGGAATGGAGTTCTGGGAACTCGAAGAACACGAAGTGGCCTACAGTTGGCTCCGGGCATTCAAAATGTGGCCCGGGAATGGAGTTCTAGGAACTCGAAGAGCACGAAGTGGCCTACAGTTGGCTCCGGGCATTCAAAATGTGGCCCGGGAATGGAGTTCTGGGAAATAGAAAGGCACGAAGTGGCCTACAGTTGGCTCCGGGCATCCAAAATGTGGCCCGGGAATGGCGTTCTGGGAGCTCGAAGAGCACGAAGTGTGTGACTGTTGCATCCGGCCCCCCAGAATGTGGCCCGGGAATGGCGTTCTGGGATGTCGAAGAGCACTTTGTGTGTGACTGTTGCATCCGGCCCCCCAGAATGTGGCCTGGGAATGGAGTTCTGGGAAGGCGAAGAGCACGAAGTGTGTGACTGTTGGTGGAAAACGAGCCCGGCTCATGCCGCCCGGAAACGCCCCAACACCTGCCCGGACCCCCCTGTGGAGTGATCTGTGAGCTCTTTTGAGACCACTAGAAACCTATCAGTCTTCGCCGTTAGGTAAAAAAGGCTTTCGTTTTAAAGGAATTCAGAAGTCGTTTTCTTTGGTCACCGCGAAGGCCGGCCGAAGGCCCGCGGAAGCTGGCGGATGTAAATCGAGGGCGATCTGGCTGGCGGAAGCCAGCGGAACCTCGTCTGAAGCCCGCGGAAGGAAATTGATGTTGTAAGAGGTCTACGTTGGCCACCGTGCCGTCTTCAGGCATGCAGAGCCAGCTGCATAAATGTCGCATGGTGTGCACAAAAAGATCCATCGCCCCCTGGAGGTCTCCACACCTTCCCCGGAACAAGCTTTCTGGGGCTCGAATTGAACCCCCACACACCCCAGGACAGCCCCGACTCAGCCACGATAGGGCCCCAAGAGAAGTTCCGGCCGACGCCGCGCAACACCCGAACAATGAGCGTTTAGAGAAGCCCCAGAGTGGCACAAGATGGATCAACGATCGCACGAGCCGACATCCCAATGGCCGCTCCAAATTTTTGATGTGCAGAGCGTTGCGTTGCATGTCATTTGCGCTTCATTTATCCTTGCAGTAGTTTGCGTTGAGTTGCAATACGTTGCATAGCCACTGCATGACATTTCCACGATCATGTCATATGGATTCGCATTGCATGCGTCTGTGTGTATACTTGTCAGAATTCCGTCTCTGTTCGGTCCGCGCGATTGCTACCTCTTCACTTCATGTGCGAGCAATTTGTGTTTACGTGCACGCGTGCATCTGTGAGCTTGTCAAGGTCTGGGGGGTGCTAGAACCTAAGCGCGCGCGAAGCGCACGCGTGGTTCTAGTGTGTATCTATAGAGAGAGAGAGAGAGAGAGAGAGAGAGAGAGAGAGAGAGATCCCTTGGGGGGAGGCCTGGGGCCCACAAACAGGCGCCCCGACCCCCATGGCAGGACGGGGCGGCTGGGGAGGTCCAAAATAGTCCAGGAGGGCTTCCGGAAGCTCCCCAGACGGCCCAAGCGGGCCCCGAGTCGCCGAAAGACCGCTCCAGGGCGCCCCGACAGGCCTCCCAAGGCCGTCCACGACGCTTCCAGACGCTTCTCCAAAGCGGTTAGGCCGAAATCGTTAATTTTACGGAGGTTTTGGAACGATTTTGGCCTTCCGGCTGTCCGACGTTCCAAGACGGCTGGCTCATTAGGCCCCCAAAAACGCCCCAAGACGGCCCAAAGGGCTCCAAGACGGCCCCAAAGGCGCCCAAGAGAGCCCCAAGGCGGCCCCAAGATGCGCCCAAGAGGGGGACCACGACTGCAAAATTCGACCCTCCCGCTTGAAGAGTGCCCCAGGAGGCCCCAAGGGGCCCCCAAGAGGCCCCAGGAGGCCCCCGAGAGGCACCCAGGAGGCCCAAGCAAGGCCTCAAGAGGCCGCAAAACAGCCCCGAAGAGGACCCACAACGGTCCCAAAACGGCCACCGAGAAACTACCATCCGGCCCTTCCAGGCCCGCACAGACAGGCGCGCCCCCCCAGCCACATGACTTGGTCGGTCCTCGGGTCGCGGCGTGTCGTGCCGCCACGACCGCGCTTCCTCGGCGGGCCGATCCCCCTCTTCCTCCCTTTCCTTTTTCCTCCCTCCTCCTCCTCCTCCTCCTCCTCCTCCTCCTCCTGCTCCTCCTCCGCCTCCTCCTCCTCATCCTCTTCCTCCTCCTGCTCCTCCTCATCATCCTCATGATCCTCCTCCTCCTCCTCTTCCTCCTCCTCCTCCTCCTCCTCTTCCTCCTCTTGCGTCAAGGAACGTCTCAGGATGAGCCGTCCCCGGGGAAAGGGTCGGGACTTCGGGGACCGCGTATTGACGAAATCAGGACGTCGCATGTCTGTGCCATCCACGTCCCAGTTTCCGCGCGTCAGCGCCCCGAGCTTTCCGAAACAACCCGCCCCGCGGATCGCAGCGACACGCTATCCACTCGCGTGGGCCGTAGCGTGTCGCCAGGACCACCGTCGCGACATGCGAAAGAAACATTCCCTGCCGTAGCCTCTGAGGTGGGGCGGAGGGGGGGGTCAGGGCCTCAGCTGGGCCCCGCTTTGGAGCCTGACCCCCCCTTATTGGGTGCTTTGATCGTGCTCCGCCTCGGGTTTCTGTGTTTCACGTGGTACCGCCGTGGAGCCCTGGGTTTTTGGTCCTGGGCTGAAGGCCGCGGACCGTCCCTTGGGAGAGTTTCTGCGTGGACGTTGGCTGTGGTAGGGTTTCACGAGACCCACCGTTCTCTCGCACGCTGAGGACACTGAGGAGACGAGGAACGCTGCGAGCCACGTCGCTCAGAGTCTGGCCACCGCAAGAGCCAGACATCTGGCGCTCCAGGTTTTCTGATGCGTGGACCCCCAGAGTTATGGCCACCTTCCCTACGGCCAGCTTTTCAGCGTGAGTTGTTTTTTTACGGTCCCGGGGCCCGTTGATGGCCCCCTGAGGTCGACAACGGCCAAACTCCCGTGCGCCCGCGCGCCCCGCCGCATTTGTCCGCCCCTCGCCGTTGTCGACCTCGGCCTCTGTCGTTTTGGGCGAGCCCTAGCTGACCAAAGATGACCGCCGACAAATCGCCAGAGCAACCACAAAAAAGTAGGTTCCAAGAGGCCCCGAATAGGCCCCCAGGAAGCCCCAACCTCCAGTCCCAGGCTTTGGCGTGTCCCCGAGAGCGTTTCCGTGTCCCCTTATCCCTCGCTGTCCGTTCTTCTTGATATCTCTCTTGTTCTTGGGTGTTTTGCGTCTCACGTTCCACATCCTTCTCGTTTCTCTCCACCTCCCTCCTCCCCGCTGCGTCATTTTCCCTCATTCGTCCACCTCGTCTCTCCCTCACGCCTTCCTCTCTCCGCCTCCCTCATGCTGTTTCGGCTCCTCCATCCCTCATCCCCATCTCTCCGTCACTTCTTCCTCTCTCCGGCTACCTCGCCCATCATCCTGCACCATCATGTGGTAAGAGACCCAGCTTGACAAAAAAGGGGAATCCCTCAAACCCTTTTTTCAACGTCCTCCCCCTTTTTGTTCTCCTGTCCCAGAATTTGGCGTGCCCCCGAGTGCGTTTCCGCTTCCCCCCAGTACTCGCCGTCACTTTTCCTTGATCATTATTTCTTGCTCTTGGTTCTCCTGCGCTTCCCGTGTCACATCCACTTCCTTTTCTGTCCTCCCCCTTTGTGTTATCTTCCTTCCTACCTCTTCGTCTCTCCTTCGCGCCTTCCTCTCTCAGCCTCCCTCATGCGTTTCCGTCTTCCACACCCTTCGCTGTTTGTTCTCCCGGATCTCTCCTTTTCTCTCGGTTCTCCTGCGTCTCCCGTTATTCGTCCTCATTCCTCTTCCATTCCCTTCTCCCCGCTGCGTCCGTTTCCCTCTTCCCTCCTCTTCGTTTCTCCTTCACGCTTGGTTGTTCAATGGTGTTGACCTCTCGAGTGCTTACCCGTAGCTCTTGGGAAACTCGTGGAGGCCTCTTGGGGCGATCTTGGGTGTTCTTGGGGGCCTCGCCTTGGAAAAAAGGAATTCCCCCACGTTCTTGTTTTCATGGTCGACCCCCCTCATCCGTTCCCTCCTGTCCCAGGTTTCTGCGTGCCCCCGAGTGCCTTTCTGTTTCCCTGATCCCTCGTTGTCTGTTCTCTTTGCTCTCTCTGTCTCTCTCTCTCTCTCGCTCTCTCTCTCTCTCTCTCTCTCTATCCTGCTCTTAGGTTTCTTGCGCCTCACTTTCCACATGTTTCTCCTTCCTCTCCGCCTCCCTCCTCTCCTCTGAGTCGTGTTCCCTCCTCCCTCCACTTCGTCTCTCCGTCACGCCTTCTTCTTTCCCCCTCACTCATGCGCATCTCTCCTTCACTCCTTCCTCCCTCCGCCGCCCTCACCCAGCATCCTGCCCCACTCAGTGGTGCGAGGCCCAGCTTGCAAAGAAAGGATTTCCCCAATTGTTTGTTCCAAGGCCCTCCCCCTTTGTTTCCTCCAGTCCCAGGCTTTGGCGTGCCCCCGAGAGCGTTTCCGTTTTCCCCATTCTTCGTTGCCCGTTGTTTTTGATATGTTTTTCTTGTTGTTGGTTCTCTTGCGCCTCCCGTTCCACATCCACCTCTTTTTGTTTGCGTTTCTATCCTCCCCGCTGCGTCATTTTCCTTCCTCCACGTTCGTCGTCTCTCCTTCACGCGTTCGTCTCTCCCCCTCCCTCCTGCGTTTCTGTGTCCCCCACCCCTCGCTGTTCGTTCTCCCCGATCTCTCCCGTGTTCTTGGTTCTCCTGCGTATCTCGTTCCACGTCCTCCTCGCTCTCCGTCCCAGGCTATGGCGCGCGTGCCCCCGAGCGTGTTTCCATTTTCCCTGTACTTCGCCACCGGGTTCCTGTCCAAGGCTTTGCCTATTGGCCTTGACGTGAGGCCTCTCCTTCTGTTCCCCCTCTGCTAATTCAGGCTTCGCGCGGCCCGCTTAGTCTCGACCGGAAGAGGTGCGCTCTCGACCCGCGAATCAAAAGTGTTTGCGTTTTCCCCGTCCATCCCTGTCCGTCTCCGCTTGCTTCCTTCCCGTTGCGTCATTTTCTTTCCTCCCTCCCCATCGTCTCTCATTTACGCCTTCCTCTCGCCGCCTCCCTCATGCTGTTTCGGCTTGTCCCCAAGACAGCATCAAGACAGCCCATGAGATCCCCGCGACGGCCCGAATACGACGAAAGAGAGCGCCAAGACGGCCCCAGATGCCGTCATGACGGCCCAAGTGGCCCCAAGACGGCCCTAAGACGGGGGGGGCGGGGCAGTAGCGGGGATCCAAACCGACATTTCGAGCCCAGATGCCAAGAGCCCAGGGGAGGCCCCCGAAGCGCCCCCAAAAAGTCCGAAGATGCCACCAGGAGAGCCCAAACCAAAACCCGAGATGCCCCACCCCCCCAAACCCCCAATAGGCCACCCAAAGGCATCCAACAATACTCCCAGCATGGTCTTGCCAGGCTCTCAGGGGTTCTCGGGCATCCGCCTGAGCCTGCCTTGTGTCCTTCTTTTGGACGCTTTGCGCAACTTCCTGGAGCGCTTATTCAGCGTCTCCTGGAGCATCCACCAGGAAGTATGCTCCCATATGGTGGCCCTTGCCGGATGATGTCCATCCTCATCCGATCTTGTGAGATTGGTTAGGATCGCGCCAGAACCTAAGCGCGCGTGGTTTTAGTGTATATAAATATATATATATATATATATATATATATATATGTATGTATGTATATATCCGTAAGGGCTTCGCCCCCTGCCGCCGGCCCCCTCTCTCGGAGAATGGGCCATGGAAGAGCTAAGTCATGAGGCCTTGGCGCTGTCGTGAAGCAGTATCGAAACTTCATGCGAAGCCGATTCGCAATCAGCAAAACCAACTGATCACAAGAGGGGTTACCACACCTGGCGATTGGTAAGACGTGTATGGTTTACGGGCTTGGTTACCACACCTTGCGATTAAAGGGCCGAGGGAGTTCTCGCAGTTTGGGTTACCACGCCTTGCGATGGATGTGCGTGAAGGGTGGCACCGAATTTCAGAAATGTGCCAAATCCCCTGTGTTTTTGGACCCTGACCCCGCGGATCTGCGTGAGGGGTGGCACCGAATTTCAGAAATGTGGCAAATCCCCTGTGTTTTTGGACCCTGACCCCGCGGATCTGCGTGAGGGGTGGCACCGAATTTCAGAAATGTGGCAAATCCCCTGTGTTTTTGGACCCTGACCCCGCGGATCTGCGTGAGGGGTGGCACCGAATTTCAGAAATGTGGCAAATCCCCTGTGTTTTTGGACCCTGACCCCGCGGATCTGCGTGAGGGGTGGCACCGAATTTCAGAAATGTGGCAAATCCCCTGTGTTTTTGGACCCTGACCCCGCGGATCTGCGTGAGGGGTGGCACCGAATTTCAGAAATGTGGCAAATCCCCTGTGTTTTTGGACCCTGACCCCGCGGATCTGCGTGAGGGGTGTCCATTTCGAGCCCCCCCAGCAATTCAGACAACGCGCCCAGGAGACGCCAAAAAATCTGGTTTGGGCCTCCCCCCCCCTCGCGCGGTCAATCAACTAGTTACAGTAACCAGCAAGAAGCAGAACTGTAACACTGGAAACTACAAGCTACAACTGGCACAGGAAACTGCGAACCCGCGCCTACAGCCTGGTGGCCCCACAAGGGGGCCGGCGGATATTAAAGAGATTTTCTGTGTGTGCTTGTGTTTGTGTTTGTCGTTGTGGTTGTGTGTGTTGTTGTGTGGTTGTGTGTGTGCTTATGTGGTTGTGTGGTTGTGGTTGTGGTTGTGTTTGTGTTTGTGTTTGTCGTTGTGGTTGTGTGTGTTTGTTTGTGTTTGTGTTGTGCGTGTGTGTGCGTGTGCGTGTGCGTGTGCGTGTGTGTGCGTGTGTGCGTGTGTGCGTGTGTGCGTGTGTGCGTGTGTGTGCGTGTGTGCGTGTGTGCGTGTGTGCGTGTGTGCGTGCGGTCTCTTAGGGCCCTCTTGACAGGCCTCTTCGAAGCCTCCTAAGACGTCTTGGAGGCATCTTCGGCTGTCTGGAGGCCATCTTGGGCGTCTAGGGACGATGTTTCGGCGACCCGGGCCCTCTTGGACCGTCTTGGAGGTATCTTGGAGCCCTCGTGGCCCATTTTGAGGCCTTCGATGCCACCTCGGCAGAATTTCTGGAACAGAGTACACCCCCCAGGGCCGCCCAGGGAGACCCCCCCTTCTAAATCGACCGGACCGGGTTCCTGGGAGAGGGCTTCGGGGAGGTGGAAGCATCTCACGCGCCGATGAACCCGAAGGGGCCGGCGGATTGTTCAAAACGATTCTGGCTACAAGAGGCTTTCAAGAGGGCCCCAAGCGGCCACAATCAGTGAAAAGCCAAAGGGGAACCATGCGTTTTTGAAGATCTCGTTTTCTCGTTTCCGATAGGGTTTCTCAGGCTTCTGTGTGGTCGTCAAATGGCTCAAGCCTGCCCCAGGAGGAACCGCACAAGGCGCCAAAGCGGCCCCCAAAGCGCCCCTAAGTCCCGCATGACGGCCCCAAAGACCTCCCACAGGGCACCCCAGACGGTTTCTGAAAGTGGCAAACGGGCCAAGAGTAATCCAGAGGAGCGCGAGGGAGTCCCAAGACGGTCCACCAGGGCCCTTGGGACCCTTCAAGATGGTTCCGAGACGGCCCAAGATGGCTTCGAAACGACTTCCGAGGCCGCCAAGGCAGCTGAAGATGGCACCCAGACCCCAAAAGGCCTAGAGGACTCCAGGAAGCCTAAATCCGCAAACACACAGGCAGAAAACGATGGGTTTCAGAAGACCTCGCCTCTTGCCATCCGATGTGCGTCTGAGGCTTCAGGATGGTCCAACAATGGCTCCACGGGCACCCGAGAGCAGGAAGAACGCAGGAGAAGAGAGAAGAGCGAGAAGGGAGTGACACCGTGTGGAAGGGAGGCGCCAGAGGAAGGAGGAAGTATAGTGGAGAGGAGACGGGACAGTCTGGGGAGGGCGATTGATGGGAGAAGAGTGCGAAACATATTTGAAACGGTCCGAAACGCTTGCAAGACAGACGTGGCGATACGCACCCGCTTTGTCGAGACGATGATTTGCGTTGAATAAGAACCTAAGCGCATATAGGATCACAGGAGGCTCCCGACCCCGTTATCGATCGAGGGTCCGACGTGGGGGCGGCGAGACAATTTGTTTTTCGAGCGGACACGCATGATATACATGTATTATCTTGCACAGGGTGCCTAGAGCTCCGACCACTTTATTTCGGCGTCGTCGCACCGCCCTCACGCATTGATTTCATGTCAGCGTCGCACCGCCCCGACCGCACCGCACCGCCCCCTCCGCCGCGACCACTTTATTTCGCCGTCGTCGCACCGCGCTCCCTCCCCCCCGTCGCACCGCCCTGACCCCCTCTCTGCCCCCTCCCCCTTCCCCAGCAGCCCAGCGCACCGCTCCCTCCGCCGCGACCACTGTATTTCGGCGTCGTCGCACCACCACCCCCTGCCCTGGCGCACCGCCATCCCCCCCCCCGCCCTCCCCTTCCCCAGCAGCCCTGCGCACCGCTCCCTCCGCCGCGACCATGTTATTTCGGCGTCGTCGCACCGCCCTCACCCCCCTCCGTAGCAACGCCCTCACACCGCCACCGCCCTCATCACCTCCAGTCGCCCCCCCCCCTCCCCAGCCGCCCAGCGCACCGCCCCCCGCCGCGACCACTTTATTTCGGCGTCGTCACTCCGCCCTCACCCCCCGTCGCACCGCCCTCACCCCCCCCCGCCGCCCCCCCCGTCCCCAGCCCAGCGCACCGCCCCCTCCGCCGCGACCACTTTATTTCGGCGTCGTCGCACCGCCCTCACCCCCCCCCGTCGCACCGCCCTTACTCCCCCCGCCCCCCCCCCCCCTCCCTAGCAGCCCAGCGCACCCCCCCTCCGCCGCGACCACTTTATTTCGGCGTCGTGGCACCGCCCTCACCCCAGCGTTGCCCAGCATCGTTGACTTCACGTCAGCGTCGCATCGCCCCGACCGCACCGCCCCGCCCCGCCTACCCGCCCTCCCCCCCGCTCTCCCCAGCAGCCCAGCGCACCGCCCCCTCCGCCGCGACCACTTTATTTCGGCGTCGTCGCACCGCCCCCACCCCCCCGTCGCGCCGCCCTCCCCGCCGCCCCTCCGTGTCCCCAGCAGCCCAGCGCCCTCCTCCTCCGCCGCGACCACTTTATTTCGGCGTCGTCGCACCGCCCTCACCCCCCCCGACCCCTCCTCCCGAGCAGCCCAGTGCCCTTCGGCGTCGCACCGCCCCCTCCGCCCCGACAATTTTATTACCTTGCACAGGGTGTCTAGAGCTCCGACCACTTTATTCCGCGTCGCCCCCCCCCCTTCCCCGCGTCCCCAACGCCAGAGTGGGACCCCCGCGCCGTGCCCTTCTGCCCCGAGCCCCCCCGCGTCCCCAGCGCCCCAGCGGGAGCCCCGCCCACTGCCCCCTCCGCCACGAACGCTTTATTCCGCGTCGCCCCCCAGCGCCCCAGCGGGGGCTCCGCCCCGTGCCGCCCCGACAATTTTTTTCCGCGTCGCGACGCACACCACCCCCCCCAATCTCCCCCCCCGCGCCCCCAGCGCCCCGGGTAGGAGCCCAGCCGAGTCACCCCGACCCCCCCCGCGCCCCCAGCGCTCTAGAATGAGCCCCGCCCACAGCCCCCTCCGCCACGAACGCTTTATTCCGCGTCGCCCCCCAGCGCCCCAGCGGGGGCTCCGCCCCGTGCCGCCCCGACAATTTTATTGAATCGCTTCGCTCATTCCGCCGGCCCGTGATATGGCATCGCTGGTTTTTGTCTGTGTGTTCGTTGCCCATGTTGCGCTCTTGGGGGCGGGTGTCGTTCGGACGCGTTGCGTGGGGAGTTTTGATGGTGAAGCAGTTCCCTGGGGGTCGTCTCTCGATGGGGCGAAATAGAGTCGTCGTCAAGATGCTTCTTTGGGGGGCCTCTTGGGGTCTGTTGAGAGGCCGTTCGGGGGCGCCTGGGAGACATGTTTGAAGCCTTCTGGGGCTTCTTTTGGGCCTCCTGGGAGTCTCCTGGGGCCTCTTGGCGACATCTTGGGGCCTCTTGGAGGCCTCTTGGGGCCTCTTTGGGACCTCCTGGGCGCCTTCTGGGACGGAGGGCTCCATTTTTGAGTTCTCGGTATCCCTCCTGAGTCCCTCTTGGGCCCGTCTTGGGGCCTCTTGGTCCGTCTTGGGCGGCACTTGGGCCGTCTTGAGGGCTCTCTTGGGTCGTTTCGGCGCCGTCTTGGGAGCTTCGTGGGCCGTCTTGGAGCGGTCTTGGGGGCCTCTTGGGCCGTCTTGGAGCGTCCGGAAGCCGAAAAAGCCAGAACACAAAAAACATCTAAAAAACCAATGAAAATCAACGATTTTGGCCTCTTGGGGCTCTCTTCGGAGGCCTCTTGGAAGGCTCTTGGGGCGTCTTGGAGGCCTCTTGGGCTGTCTTGGGGGCCTTTTGGGCCGTCTTGGGGTCATCTTCGGCGTCTTCGAGCGCTCTTTGGGCGTCTCGGGGGCCTCTTGGGCAGTCTTGGGGGCCTCTTGGGGCACTCTGAGCGCGCTCTGGGGAGCCTGAGAGGCCGCACCCAGAAGGAAAACCATCTCTGAGTAGACTTGGTCGGCGGCGGCGGCGGCGACCGGGCGTTGGTCGGGGTACTTTTCGCCGGGGGACCCCCAGGGGCCGCCCCGCGCGCGCGAACTAGAAATACTGTTAATACTGTTAACCAGTTACCGGAGATCTTAGCACGCCCTGGCCCGTTGGGCCGGCGAATTCCGCGTCGCGATGCACGCCACCCCCCCCCGTCCCCAGCGCCCCGGTTGGACCCCCGCCCCGTGGCCATCTGCCCCAAGCCCCGCCCAGTGCCCCCTCCGCCCCGACCATTTAAATTCCGCGTCGCGACGCACACCACCCTCCCCAATCTCCACCCCGCGCCCCCAGCGCCCCAGTAGGAGCCCAGCCCAGTCACCGCGCCCCCAGCGCTCCAGTAGGAGCCCCGCCCACAGCCCCCTCCGCCACGAACGTTTTCTTCCGCGTCGCACGGCCCCCACCGCCCCGCCCCCACAATCGTTCTCCCCTCCCCGCGCGCCCAGTGCACCCCGCCCCCCCTCCGTTCCGACCAGTTTATTTCTGCGTCGCACCGCCCCCGCCGCCCCGCCCCCCCGAGACTTCTCCGATTTCTCGCCCCCTCTCTCCCCCCCCCCTTTCCTCCTCCTCCTCCTCCTTCTCCTCTTTTTTGTTCCTCCTCCTCCTACTCCTCCTCTTCCTCCTCCTCCTCCTCCTCCTCCTCTTCCTCCTTCCCCCTACGTTTTGTGCAAGAGCCATGGCACGCGTGCCACTTGTTTAGCCCCAAATGGGCCAGCACCCCGTAGTAGGACAATCCCGCTGGCCATCCCGCTGGCCGTAGTAGGTTTTTCCTAGAAAAGAGCCCTGCATCCGCGCCTTCCCCGGGACAAACATGACGTCGGATGAGCAGCAGGAGCAGATGGAAGAAGAACAGAAGGAGTCTGATTTCGTTGGCCGTGATACCCGACGAAGTGGACTGGTCACGTCTTCCCGCCCGAGCACATCACTGATATTGCCAACGGTATCGACGCGCTGGGTCGGCTGTCGAGTTGCGATGCTGTGCTGTCAGGACACTGGGCGAGGAAGCGTGCGCGTGCGGACGCCAGTGCACGGTCCTGTCGCCTTTCAGGGGCGAGGGGCGGCGTGCGAAGCTGCAGGCGATGTGTCCTATGCCTTGCTTATGCAGTTCCTTCTCCTTTTCCTCCTCCTCCCCCCTCCGCTACTTCCCAGGATACCTGGGCTCCGAAGCGCAGGGCTCTGCCGTGCTGGAGGTCGTGCGCCGCGTCAAGGAGCAAAACAAAGCGGCGCTGTACTGCTGCGACCCCGTCATGGGCCACCCCGAGAAGGGGTGCATCGTTGCGCCTGGCGTGGCCGAGTTCTTCGCGCGAGAGGTGGGGGCGGGGAGGGGGATGGAATGGAGGAGGAGGAGGAGGAGGAGGAGGAGGAGGAGGAGGAGGAGGAGGACCCTGGATGATGTGTGTGATGTCCGATCATATCACCACTTATATCATCATGCACCGCTAACACATCGGCTCAGGTATCGGTATG
This sequence comes from Prorocentrum cordatum, assembly GCA_963575745.1. Taxonomy (NCBI): domain Eukaryota; class Dinophyceae; order Prorocentrales; family Prorocentraceae; genus Prorocentrum; species Prorocentrum cordatum. The sequence goes on from CAUYUJ010015345.1 coordinate 188,220, forward strand.
CATGCCACGCTGCTCTCCGCGCAGCGCCCTGGAAAAGGAGTAGCTCACCTCTTCCTCTCTAACCTTCACCCACGGACATACGTATAGGATCGACTCCTCGGTCGTATCCCTTTACACAGGTTCTCAGCCTATTATGTTACGTTGTTCGCCGCTGCGATTCGCGTCGTCGTTGACCCCGCCGCACGGTTCTGCACCCGTCGGGGAGCAGTGTCTCTATGCGTGCGGCGTCCTCGACGGCGCGCGATCGCGGCGACATTACGGAGAGGACGAGAGAATCCGTGATACCCACATCCCCCATCTTAGGAGAAGGTAGAACCGCCTCGCTCGCGGCTGTTTTTGGCGAGCGTCTGTCAGACTCTCCGCTGCAGCCCCCCGCGCGCGTTCACACGCCTAGGAACTCATATTGCCCCGGCGCCCGATACGTCCACTGCAACCTTCCCTGGCGCCGCCTTTGTTTCCGCATGTTGGTGGGGACACTTGCAGTAGGCCTCGGAGTCACCGCTGGATTCGCCGCACCCCCGTGCTCTTCTCCAACCTTCGCTGATGAACGTTGCGCCGGCGGGAACACCCGCAGCGGCGGCGCCAGTGAAACGTATCCAAACAACGCGTTCGCGCGCCCCCGCCGCTGGGCTAAGTTTACATCACCCATTAACGCGTCTGTATCCGAGCATGTGCGTGTCATCGAGAACCGCACAGGACGGACATTTCAGCGAAGGCTTCCAGAACGGTATCACGTTCGCTCCTCCATTCGGGACAACAGCCGCAGCCCTTCCCAGAGGTGCTCACGGCACAGTTTCCTACCACGGAAAGAGCGTGTTCTACCGCTGCTGGCGGAAAACCGGGGGGGGTCACTACCGGTTCGAACCCCTCCCCCCCCCCCCCTCTCCGGAAAACCGGGGGGGGGCGCTACCGGTTCGGACCCCTCCCCCCCCACCTTCATCATGAAAGGGGGGGGGGGTCCTTACCGGTTCGAACCCCCCCCCCCCCTCCCCCTCGAAAGCCGGGGAGGGTCACTACCGGTTCGAACCCCCCCCGTCGAAAACCGAGAGGGGGGGGCGGACAGTGGTGGGGACGGCGGTGATGGGGACAGTGGCGAGGGGACAGCGGGACAGTGGTTGGGACAGTGGGACAGTGGTGGGGACGGTAGTGGTGGGGACAGTGGTGAGGACAATGGAGGGAACAGTAGGGACAGTGGACAGTGGTGGGGACGGTGGTGGTGGGGACAGTGGTGTGGGGACAGTGGGAATGAGGTGGAAACAGTGGGACAGTGGAGGGTACAGTGGTGGGGACAGTGGTGAAGGCGGTGGCGAGGACGGCGGTGGGACAATGGGACAGAGGTACAGTGGGGACAGTGGTGCGGACAGTGGGGACAGTGGTGGGAACAGTGGGACAGCTTACTGGGACAGCGGAGGAGTCAGTGGGACAGTGGGGATAGTCGGGCAGTGGTTGGGGCCGTGGAGAAAGTGGGGGGGAGTGGAACCCTGGTGGGAACAGTGGCGGGGACAGTGGGGACAGTGCGACAGTGGTGGGGGGCACTGGTGGGGAGAGTAGGGACGGTGGTGGAGCCAGTGGGGACAGTGGTGGTGAGGACAGTGGTACTGGGAACAACAGTGGGGGATGTGGTGCGGACGGTGGTAAGGACCGGGAGTCGTTTGCTGGCGGTGAGCGGGGGGTGGGGTGGGGAGGGGTTCGAACCGGTAGTGACCCCCCCTCTGGTTTTCCAAGGGGGGGGGGTTCGAACCGGTAGTGACCCCCTTCGGTTTTCGAGGGGGAAGGGGGGGGTTAGGGGAGGGGCGGGGCTTTGCTTGGGGAGGAGGTGTGGGGGGGGGAGGGGTTCCAGCAGGGGGGGGGGATTTTCGGAGGGGGGGGGGACCCCCGGGCTCCGGAGGAAAAGTGCGGCAATTTTCCGCAGTAGAGCGGCGGTGGATCACGCTCTCTCCTACCACGCGACATGGTATCGCGTGCCTCTCCAACCGCCACTGAGATGGCTGAGCTCCGAGACCAGGTTGAAATTTACACGACCCGACAGTTGTTACACGACCCGACAGTTGTCGGGTCTGGCCGCACAGACGGCCACCTTCAGACAGGAGTTTCATCAAGCTTTTGCTTTGGTCGACTCAGGTCCAGTATCAAGTTGACCAGATGGAGTCACGCCGAGGTTCCGATTCCAGCACAATCCAGACGTTCCACGGTTACTTCCTCTGGATGGAGGCCCAACATGTGAGCGTCAGAAACACCAGCACTGCCGTCATCAGGACGCTTCACGATGAGCTCCTGACGGCCCGACAGATCCCGCTATGGAGGTGCATGGACCCACGAATCAATAACTATTTGAGGGCATCAACACACTTCGTACCCAGGTTGAGATGACCAGTGCAACACGACAATTTCAACATACCACACGCACGTCTGAATTGCACGGCAAGTTACGTGGTGTTGAGATGGCCCTCGCTGAACGTCTTGACGCTTCTGATGGACGTGCGCCAAACCTTGAAAAACGATCATCCACGGTCGAGCAGTAGTTCAATGAAACAAAGACTGCACTGGCTGAGTTGCGCGTTGTACGGGCCAAGAGTGATCAGCTGGGCACCCCGACTTCGGTTTACGATTTCGGACCCCTCGAAGCCCGATTGGCCGAGGTACGGATGGTTGCGGACCACACGCAGTTACGACTCACCCAGATCTCTTGCGAAAGAGGCCGAAACGAAGGCACGGGCTGAGGAAACACTCGCCCGGTTGGAACAAGAGCGCGAAGCACACCAACGACGAACCCAGGACTTAGAGCATCGACTGGACCAGTACTCCCAGCGAACCCACGACACTAACGGTGAGATCCGTGGCATACGACAGAGTGTTCACAAGATGCACATCACGACCAAGGAAGTTACACTGACAGCCCAAGTGAGCAACAATCAGATCCACCATCCGACCCCGCCTCTTGACCATCGAAATGACATAGTTCCACACATGCCGATGGTGACATCCGCACAAGACCCACGCGACGTACCTCACCAGGTGCCGCTTCTGCAGGGGCTTCCACACAGACACGTCACGTTTCCCTTGCGCGACCACCATCACCATCCCAACCAGTTCCATCACAGACTTTGCCACATCTCCCGTTCATTGGTACCATACCAATCAAGGAAACAGACACCGCACGCGCACCACAGCTTCCACGCACTACACAATCACAGGAGTGGCAACACATGGTTCGCAACAACTGTGGTAGCGTTTCCGGGCCCCCTGCCAAGGTCTATGCACTCCCACGCATCGCTGAACACCCAACCACCACCTACGAGGACCTCCAGAGCAGCGGCGACTTCGAAAGCATCGACTGCAAACTCGCTGCTGGACCCACGGCAGTCCTCAATACTGAGCTCCAGTACCGCATCAAGAACCTCACAGCCCAGAAGCACAAAGCTGGCCGCATGGTAAAAAGGTAGGCAGGTGTACTGGACGGACGATACTACAACCCTACAAAGTCATTGCGGTCGACGACCCGACGCATGACTCTGAACGTGTACAACTGATACGCATGCGGGGCGATGACTTACACCGGCTTATTGTGGACTGGGACAACCTATTGTTGGAATGCCGCGAACCACCCGATACGATGATTGTCGAGTCGTTATTCCGAGCTCTGATCCGCCGACACCGCTTGACGAAGCCGGAGATTCACGACTATAACAAGATGACAAAAAACGACCCCAATGGAACATGCGAGTGGTTTCGAAAACGTGTTCTCGCCAACCTTGAATTACACCAACTCGAACGCAATCAGCACCACCTCAAAAACGAATCGATTCGCCATGCTTCCGTTATATGTGCAGCGTTTACGTCTGGACGGTGCAAAGACGGAGAAAGATGCAAGATGTTGCACACTGGATCCAGCTGCCGTTCCACACGACGTCCCCCACCATGATCTTCGACCCGCGGCAGAGACGCCCGCGACAAACGACCCTCCACTGGCTGGTCCTCCAGCCCACCACCGAAGGACAAGGCCAAACAGGACTTTTGCTTCGCCTTCGCGAAACACGGCCCGTGCCCTGCCCACTAGAAGATTTTTCCAAACGCCCGCACATTCCCAAATGCACTTCCCATGCGGACCCGAAACTAACATGCAAGCGTAGAAACAGCCGCAGAAATGCGCACATCGACCTTGGCGCAAGGACTCCCGAGAGGAGCCCCAGTCGGTCTTTCAGCCAAGACAGCCGCCACAGGACACCCTCCCCACGACAAGAGGGGGGCCGCGAACCTACACCCTATGAGGGACGGCAGAGCTCACGCAGTCCGGGGGGCACGCGTTGGTCACGACGAGGGCCACCGTCTTTTGGGCGCGGGGGGCGATTTGACTCACGTGGTCCGGGGGGTAGTGGGTGGTCACCCTGCTCCCCACAGCGTTCTCGACCTGGTCGTACACCTTCCGCCAGTCGAGTGCGGCCCCAGCGACTTCCTCTGACAGCGCGTCGGCGGCCTCCAATTCGAGGGCTAGCTCCCAAGCCTGCTCTTCGGCACCACGCCGCCAGGCATCGCCCTCCCAGCTGCACCGCCATTTGGCAAAATCCACGCGCGACTGGCAGTCCAGATGCGACAAAGGACTGGGAGCAGCCAAATCGGCAGGTTTCGGCAGCAGCGGCCCTTTTTCCTCCTCCAGCTCCCGCGGCCAACCGCCCGCCGCTTCCACCGCCTCGAACAGCTGGGCGATCCAGGTGCACAGCTCCGCTGGCAGCAGCCTGAGCTCGGAGACCGTCCACGCGTCGAGGCCAGGCTTCTTCCGCTCCGGCATCTTCTGCAATAGCCAGCTCACAGAATCCCCTGTCCAGGGAGTCCTGTCTGGGAAGGGCGGCAGCCCGTCCAGCTCCTGCTGCCATACTTCCTGCACTGTTGCCGCAGTTGGCTGCTGCCAGAGAGCGCGCCAGGGGCCCTCGAAGTAGCGCAGCCGCGCGGCGGGGCCGCCCTGCAGGGCAAGTGCCCAGGCCCTGTGGCCTAGGACTGGCGCTGGCGCCGCTGCAGCCCCGGCAGCGGGGGGCGCCGGCACGAGCTCGGCCTCCAGCGTCCCGCCCCCGCGGATCCAGCGGTACAGCGTCCTTCCCACACCGTCCTCACCACACCGTCCTCCTGTCCTCGTGCGCATCCCCGCATGCAGGAATTGGTCGCACAGCGTGCGCCACATAGCTTGCACCGCATAGCTTGCACATGGATTACACCACACAGCTTGCACCGCATAGCTTGCACCACCTAGCTTGCAAAACGTAGCCTGCACCACATCGCTTGGATTCACTTGTCCTCCACCTTTCATTCCGCCACACATGTCGCCAACTGGAGGGATCACGCGGCGGCGACGAGCGCAGGCTACGCGCGATCCCTGCGAGGTGATCCCCCTGACGATGTTTCGCTTGGTGCACGTCAGTTGCAATGCAGCTTCTGCATTCAACCTTACAACACTCAGCTTAGACCAGAGGTTGCGCCGCATAGTTAGCACACAAAGCTAATGGCATGCATAATATAGCTTGCACTGCAAAGCTTAATTACAACGAAGGCCTACACACATAGTTTATACCACGCAGTGGAACTCGCACGAGCGAAGCTCGCGCGGACGGAACTCGCACGGGTTGGAACTCGCACGGGCGGAATTTGCACAGGCGGAATTCGCACCAACGAAACCCACACGGCACAATTCGCGCGAGCGTAATTCGCACGCGCGGAATTCGCACGTGGCGGAATTCGCACGGCGGAATTCGTAGGAGCGCAACTCGTGCGAGCGGAACTCGCGCACGGCAGAGCATCGAGCGCGTTCGACACACATGAGTGCGTGTTCTGCTTCGTCCGAGTTCCGCTCGTGCGAGTTCTGTCCGCGCGAGTCCCGCCTCGTGCGAGTTCCGCTTCGTGCGAGTTGCGCGCGTGCGAGTTCTGCGCGTGCGAGATCCGCCTCCTCCTTGGGTTCCTCTTGGGAGCCTCTCTTGGCCCCCTTGGGGCCACCTGAGCTTTCTGGGGGCCGTCTCGGGGCCCTCTTGGGTAGTTGGGCGCCTCTTGGGCCATCTTGGGCCCGTTTTTGGGCAGTCTTGGGCCCTCGTTGGGGCCTCTTGGGCAGTCTTGGGGACGTCGTGGTGGCCGCTCGAAACGTCTTACGTCGGAAGCTCGAAAAGGTGAGAAGCCGAAAAACACTTAACAAACGATGGGAAACCAATGAAGTTTGCCTGTCGAGGCCCTCTTGCCGAGGAGATTGGGTGCGACTACCGGGCCTTTCAAATTGTTATGCACAACCCTGTCGTATGCTTCAATTGATTGGAGGAATTAGCCTAAAATATACGGCAGTTGTTTGGTAAGCAAGCTATTATTATCAACGGACTCGTTGTGAGTGGTGACGAGGACGAACGCAGACAATGCATTCCATGCCAGATGTGTCCGGTGAATACTGGGGACACCATGCCTTTTTGTATCCCGAACTAGAAATGCAGATGTGCACCAGCGAGTTGGTACAGTGGACTTGCCCCAGACATCATTTTCAAGGAAAATCAAACTTTAAAAGAAAATTGCTTCCCCTGGCGAGGATTCGTCGGTTTGTCGAGTGCTCTGCAACGCGGATGGCACGCCAAAGAATTTGGTCTTCCATCACAAATTCGACCAGCCCCGCCAGCAGTGGACCAGAGAAGTACGTAAGTTGACGCAGCATTTGTGATATCACAGTCGGGCGCGCCATTCTTTGGTTCACAGGCGTGATGCGTTCCGTTTTTTCGTCTCTGTTTCGTATTTCTTGAAGAGTTACCAATCGCGCACTCTTCTGCCCATGCGTCCTTCAGGATGCTCGGTTCTGCTGTTGTTGCAGGCCCTCTTAGGACGGCTTGTGGGGTTCTCGTGGGACGCCTCGACAGCCTCGTGGGCCGTTTTGAAGACATCTTGGGCCGCCTTCAGGCCAAAGTGGCTAGTCTTGGAGCCATGTTGGGCAGTGTGGGAGGCATCTGGCCCTCAGGAGCGCGAGTACGCTGCATTTTGCGAGAGGGTGCAGCTTCGGGGCGAGAGGGGCGGCGCATGCGCCTGGGCGCGGCCCGAGGGGAGGGGGGCGCCTTGGAGGATGATAGAAACCCTACCAGGCAGCACCCGGCATTATAGCACGACCCCCCGTGACGGGGGCACGGTGGCGAAGTTGTACGCTTGGGGGGGAGGGGAAGCCGCCTCCACGCCGCTGCTAGCATCAGCAGGCACCAGCAGCGGCGCAGGTCAGACGGACGACGACAACTACAACGACGACGACGACGACGACGACAAGAGCAGAAGGAGGAGGAGGAGGAGGAGTTGGAGGGGCAGGCGGTGGCCGCCGCAGACATCATCTGCCCGAACACGCTGGAGCTTGCGCTGCTGACGGGGCGGGCAGGCCCGTGGCTGGTCGGCCACCCCAGGGGCGGCCCGTGGGTAGGGGAACGAAGGATGACATCAACATAAAAACTCGGAGGTCCGCGCCGATTTCTCGGATCCGCGCTGGGACCCCCTTGGCGGCGCCTCCGGCGCCGCCTCTGGCGCGCTCCGCTCGCCAGGGAGGGGGGTCCAACGCGGATCCGAGAAATCGGCGCGGACCTCCGAGTTGTTACATCTATGTCATCCTTCGTTCTTCTGAAGGGGGGCCCAGGGAAGCGCCAGACGGACACTCGCAGAGGCCAGCGACCGACCCAGATCCGCTGCTTCGTGGCCACTTTCGCTACTCCCTGGGCCCTGGAGGGTCTGTCGGGGCGGGTTGTCGGAGGCTTCCGAAGGTCGTCGGAAACTCCCCATACGCCCCCGGAGGCTTCCGTGGGCTGAGAAGGTCACAAGCACAACTCTTCCTCCTCCTCCTCCTCGTCCTCCTCCTCCTCCTCCTCCTCCTCCTCCTCCTCCTCCTCCTCTTCCTCCTTTTCCTCTTCCGTTGCCATTTTGGTTCAAGACTCCAGGTTCCTTGGGGACCAAGTGGAGACCTCGGATCCGAGGCTATTCCACAGGATCTTGCAAACTCAGGGCTTCGCGAGGCCCAGAGTCCTCGTTTTCTCTCCGGGCCGTGGGCACGGCTCCCAGCACTTCGCCCGCGATGCCGGCTGCAGAGCCCGACGAAGAGGAATCGGATACCTTCGACGATGAGCTGTCCCAGCGAATGCCTGTATCGGCGCTAGAGAGGATGGCCAAGGCGATGAAGGAAAACGCGGCGGTCAACAAAACAATTATGCTAACGGAATTCCCCACATAAAGATATTAACGGTCTCGTGGGACCCATGGGGTACGACAACATCAACACGAAGGAGAAGCTGGAGAGGTGGGGGCCTCCCTGGGGAGGTGGGAGGGGCACGAAACCATGTAAATAGTATGGTATTCCGATACCCTCCTCGCTCAGGCGGGGCCTCCCTGGAGGGGTGGGAGGGGCACGAAACCATGTAAATAGTATGGTATTCCGATACCCTCCTCGCTCAGGCGGGGCCTCCCTGGAGGGGTGGGAGGGGCACGAAACCATGTAAATAGTATGGTATTCCGATACCCTCCTCGCTCAGGCGGGGCCTCCCTGGAGGGGTGGGAGGGGCACGAAACCATGTAAATAGTATGGTATTCCGATACCCTCCTCGCTCAGGCGGGGCCTCCCTGGAGGGGTGGGAGGGGCACGAAACCATGTAAATAGTATGGTATTCCGATACCCTCCTCGCTCAGGCGGGGCCTCCCTGGAGGGGTGGGAGGGGCACGAAACCATGTAAATAGTATGGTATTCCGATACCCTCCTCGCTCAGGCGGGGCCTCCCTGGAGGGGTGGGAGGGGCACGAAACCATGTAAATAGTATGGTATTCCGATACCCTCCTCGCTCAGGCGGGGCCTCCCTGGAGGGGTGGGAGGGGCACGAAACCATGTAAATAGTATGGTATTCCGATACCCTCCTCGCTCAGGCGGGGCCTCCCTGGAGGGGTGGGAGGGGCACGAAACCATGTAAATAGTATGGTATTCCGATACCCTCCTCGCTCAGGCGGGGCCTCCCTGGAGGGGTGGGAGGGGCACGAAACCATGTAAATAGTATGGTATTCCGATACCCTCCTCGCTCAGGCGGGGCCTCCCTGGAGGGGTGGGAGGGGCACGAAACCATGTAAATAGTATGGTATTCCGATACCCTCCTCGCTCAGGCGGGGCCTCCCTGGAGGGGTGGGAGGGGCACGAAACCATGTAAATAGTATGGTATTCCGATACCCTCCTCGCTCAGGCGGGGCCTCCCTGGAGGGGTGGGAGGGGCACGAAACCATGTAAATATATGGTAGGTATGGTATGGTACTGGTATGGTATGGTACTGGAGGTATGGTATGGTATGGTACGGTGTGGCATTGGTGTGATATGGTATGGTATGCTATGGTACGCCATGGTATGGTATGGTACGGTATGGTACGTATGGTGTATGGTATGGTGGTATGGTATGGTATGGTATGTGTGATAGGAACTATGGTATGGTATGGTGTGTGTGGTAGGAATAATATTGTGCTGTATGGAAGATGGAGCGGGAGATGGGTGGGAAGGAGAGGGTGTTCTGGGAAAACAAGAACCCCACTCAGGATGTGGGGAATAAGGGAGAATATGAGCCTGCTGACGTCCAACCACCAGAACGTGATAAACGAGATCATGAAGATCGGTGTCCTTGAGGCAAGGGCCATCAGCATCGAGTCGGCGCTGTCGAAGATGCCGCAGCGGTCGAGTCAAGGTGACGTCACGATGCGTAGTCAGTTCGCAACGTTCGCCCGGAGCATCAAAAGGGACATGGACACCATGAGGGCCGAGGTCAAGGTGGCCCGCACAGTAGCATCAGTGGGGTCGGCTGGCAACGCGCCCCGCCCAGCCAAGATATCTCGAGCCTCGAGTTCCGCGCCTGCGCCGAGAATTGCCGTAGATGGTGAGCCTGATGATTGCAGGGGGTGGATCAGTGGATTTCCTCGCCCGCTGCTGGCTGCTGCGAGGGTGGCCCATTTTGAGCATTCGAAGAAGCACGTGGGTCCGCACATGTCAACGCCAAGTTCGCGAGGGCCAGCCAGAGCTACAGCGTGCACTTCGAAGCAGAGGTCCAGGAAAGAGAGACTCACGATTTCATGACGGATCATCCCAGGCGATGGCGCGATGCACGTGTCCAGTCGTTGCAAGACGTGCCAGCGAGAGCAGATCTGCCATGTGATGTTCGAAGCCGACAGCGAAGGAGCTGCTGATGAATAAGGGAGTCTGGTCGCAATCGGCCAAGATGGGTGCGACTGGCTTCAGAAATTAGTTCTACATCATCGAAGATGACGACATTTGGATATTGCGCCCGTGGCTCGATCGACCCGCTGATGAGAATGACGCGCGAGGCCACTGGATCTAAAGCAGTTCAACATAGAGCAGTCCCACATTGACCGAATGTTGCGGCTGCTGAATGAGTGGGAGCGCACGCGAACAGGAAATGCCCAGAATTCACATGGTGCAAGAAGTCGAGATCTTGATGGGCATTGTGGTGATTGGGAATTGTGTCTACGTTCCTCCTCCTCCTCCTCTCCAGTTTCGTAGGATTCTACTTCCTCTGGCAGCATCTGCATGTCCGAAGATGATGGGTCCTCGGGAGATGGGTCGGCCGGTGGTTTTGAGGACGAGTCCATGTATCCCTTCCGCCACCGGGCACAGGACTTGCTCGCATGGAGCGCGCTAGCCACCGACATGGGCAGCGCTAAACACTGCGCCGCCATCATCCTCAACCTCGGCGGGGCCGCCCGCGAGCTCGCGCGGCCCACGGGCCTCGCGGAGGTGACAGGAGGAGGCGTGGTCAACGGCCAGCTCGAGGACGCCGCGCCCTAGCGAATCGCGAACCTCACCACGCAGTCGAGCCCACTCGGCGAGGAGTCGTGCATCGAGGCAACCCACGAATTATGTCAGTTCTCGGGCCGACGCAGCCAGACCACCGACGCGCTGCTCGCGCGGATTTTCGCGCTCCGGTTTTCGAGCTACGCACGGCGGGGGAGCTGCGATGTTTCGCGGCGGCTACAGCCAGCTGCTCCTCCGAGCGGTCGGCACCACAGCTAGCCAACTCACGGCGCCGCCCCAGCCACGCGGCGCCCGATACCCAGCCAGAGAAGCCGACCTTAGGCGTTTCCAACTATGCTCAGGCGCTTGGGGTCACACTGTGGAGCACGCACCAACCAACGTCGCCAGCGCACTTCGCGCGCCGCTATCGTTCGGAGGATTCGCGGGCATTACCAATGACAACAGCAATGACACACATGGCCCCCGGCACGCTCAAGGTCACGGCCCTTGGGCTGCCAGCGCCGCCGAGCTTCCCGACGCAGGAGGTGCCATGGCGCGCGCTACAGCCCCGTTGCTGAATACCATTCCATCGCAAGCAGCCTATCCGGCCACCGCGGAGGCGCCCGCGCACGGGGCCGATATCGACAGCGGGACCTCCTCAAGCGACGCATGCCAGGACCCAGGCGGAAAGGTCGACCGCCGAGCGCCCGAGCTCCGAGGTCTCAGCCTTGCCCAAGCAGGCAGCGGCGCAGACGCATGCAGCGCCCCACTCGCCAGGCACGCAGGTTCATCAAGAAGAACGACGGCACCATCCCCGGGGAAGGCAAAGGCAGAGGCGCGGGCTTCCAGAAGCACGCGTTCCTCATGGAGCCCCCCGACACCCATGTAGATCGGCTTTTCTTCGGCGGAAAGGGACAGGACAAAGGCGGGCGCTCGGCGGGCATAGAAAAGGGCAGACGCCGCAATCCGCAAGGCTATGGGCGCGCCCGTCGCGACGCGCAGCATCTGCGGGAGCGAGCACCATTTCCGCGCTGAGTGCCAGCGAGGCACCGCATCATCACCGCAGGGCAGCGGCAATAGCGACCGGTTCGGGGGCCACGCAGACCCCGGACCCATCGGCCATAGACGGCGCCCTTGACCCCGGCTTTCTTGCCGGGATCTCGGAAGTTGTCTTCGCGACCACGGAGGGCCCCCATCATCCGCAGCCAAGCCGCAACACCACGCGTTAGCGCAGCCATCCGCCGACGGCTCCTGGCAGATGCTGAATCATTCTTCGGGGCGCGGTCAGTCTCGCTCGCCGCGGCCCAGATCCCCGCGTGCACCGACGCGCCAGACGTCCTGCCACCACTTCCGATGTTAACATTGCATCGCGAACTTCAGGATCAACCCAACGCCCGGTGCCGCCGCCGCCCCCTGGCACGGCCACCGCCGCCACGGAGCTGGCAGAGGCTGCCGACGAAGCTTGCTTTCCTGTCAACGAACCACGGAGGATTGCAGCTCTATGGCGCCCTGGCCAGATGATCAGCGCATCACCGTATTTCGCATCGGCGGCCCTGGCCAGCGCGCGCGCTTACGACGGGGTCAGCCAGCGCAAGTCGCCCTGCCAGACGCGCGGCAACGCCGCTGATCCTGAAGCGCCGACCGCGGCCATCAGGAGCACCTTTGCATGCGACCTGGCCCCTGTGACCCCCATCTGGCTGTCATCCACGGCCATATTGGAAGCCAACCGCGACGCTCATATGGAAAGGCGGCGCGCTCACCGACGCGAGTTCGCCCGACAGACGATCGACATGTCCATGGCTGGACCTCCGACCGTCGCAACACCGCGGCTGCCATTGGACCTGCGCGCAGAGTCAGAACTCATTGGATGTGATGCCGACGCCGATGAGATGTGCGTCATCTGTATGAACCACTACACCAATTTGAATCTCGCCGCCACCCTTCAACGCGGCCATCGCTTCCATCGGAGCTGCGCCGACGCCCGGGCCGCCACTGGCTACAACGACGCCCAGATGAGAGCCGCAGAAGGAGCACGCCCCGCGGCGACCAGGCCCGAGCACCATTCTCACAGCGCCCGACATGTCGGCGACATATTGTAGCGCGCGGGATTACGCAAATCCACATTGAAACCACGCCCCGCGAAGCGCCCGATGAAGACGCGCCCTCTGGCGCCAACGGGGCCCTGATCACACCGCGAGACGCGTCGATCGGCGAGATCGCCTTCGGCGCCCCTGCGCCCGCCCGGGGACAGCCGTCACCTCGAGGCTCACCACAAGGCGGCGAAGCCGATGTGCTTCCCTGGTGGCCAGCCTCTGACCCAGCAAACGAGCGTGCCACCCGGGTGCATTACAGTCGCACAGAGCTCCCGTCGGGTGAGCTGAGCGCCATCGTGGACCCAGGTGCGTGGACCAACCTCATGGGTGACAAGCTCGCGCGCCCGCTGCGTCGCCGAGCCGTAGAGGCAAGGCACCAGCCGCAGCAGCTCCTCACGAGCAAGCCCTCGAGCACCCAAGGCGTTGGCAACGGGGCCCGCGAGCGCGCCCATCAGGCGAGCACCCCCCTCGCGGATAAACAAGGCAAGGCTACCACCCACAGCTTCGCAGCACCCATTGTCCGAGGATCAGGCAGCGACCTGCCTGGCCTGCTTGGCCCGTGCAGCATGAAGTCCATGCGCGCGGGCTTGGACATGGGCAAACGCGAGCTGGTCTTGCCCGTCGGCGGCGATGCCCAGATCCAATGGCCCGCAGGCACGGTTCGCACCCTACTGCAGAAGGCCCCGAGCGGACCTTTCGATGATCACCGACAACTTCGACGAGTGGGCAGTGCAAGCAGCAGGCGGCGCACCCGACCGCGGCGTTCATCGGCGCGCCCACACCTACGAGACGGAGACGGAGACGGAGGACACGGCAGCGGCCGCTGCCCGCCCCAGCCACGAGGCTGAGCAGCGGTCGAACTTCGGCACTCAATGAGCTGAGGCCCCTACGGGGGTCCTAGCCGGGCAACCAGCGTCGTGTGTCAAGCGCGTTCTAGTGCTAAGGCTCGCGCTTGCATGGTCTAGGGCCTAGGGTTCTTGGGCAGCAGGGATGGCAGATGCGAGCGCTCCGTCGTAGCGAGCCATATCTGTCCACTTTTCCGTTCGCCGTACGGAAGTCGCCCGACGCGAGTGCCAATTGGCTTAGATCCAGATGTTTCCCGGCCATATCTGACCAGGAAATAACTACACAATTACTAGTTACGTGCCGAACACGCGACATACCCTGTGATGCAGCTTAGTTGGCAAACAAGTTGAACCGCCCCATCGAAGTGGTCACGAATTCAGCAGCTGGCACGAAGTCATTCATTATCAGTCTCTGCCGGCTATGGCTCACACCGTAGCCCGACAACGAGTCGCCTGCCTTGGCGCACCGAGCATCATGGCACTGTGCGACGGGGCGCCCTCCTGGCATGGAAAGCACCTCAGTGATTTCCCAAGCAAAGCGTACCAAGCAAAAGCATTGTTCCAATTCCATCTACGACTGGTCACACATTGGTTTGGCCCGAGCTGGATCTTCTGTTCCAGCGGAATCAAGGATTGTAATTCCCACCAACACACCAGCTGCTCTGCTTGGCGAGAAGGCTTCGGCAGCTGCATCGAGCACTTAGCGCTCTCCACCACGGACTGCTCGCAGCCCGGTAATTTCGATTCAGACCGGATAGTTGACAGGTGCAGGAAGGTACGACGTTACAGAACCGCAGGACACATAAGACGATAAGTCTATCAAGGCACGAGAAGATGAAGGATTCAGAAGAAGCGACCAACAGTGCCACGGAATAAGATTACCCGATCTCCGACCTGAGTAAGAGCACCGTGGCACGAGTCCACGCGCGCGTTGATCCAGAAGTTCTTCACGGCGGACAAGACTTATTCCCTGGTCTCTCTGGCTTCGCGAGCAGATGAGACTACAACCCACGCCAACCCTCAACGCGAGCCAGGCAGTCTCGTCGTCAACGCCTCGAGCTGGAGTCAGCGGCCCACTGCACATGAGGTTTCGCCATGCGAATGGACAGACAGAGTCACTTTCCTCGCTGCCCAGATGCCCCCGTCTCTTGCTTCCCTTGCCGAGGAGGCAGATCGCGCGAAGGCGCGCAAGAAACAAGGCCATGCGCCAGTCAAAACCTCCAAGAAGGTAGAAGATGTTCGGCGACATCGACGACGACCTCTCTGGCCTTGGCACGGAGGAGTAGCTCAAGCGACTGTTCCAGGACACGGCCAATCAAGGCGCCAGCGAGCTCCAAGTCGGTGGGCACCCGGCGGAATCATACGCAGCAGGGACCAACGTTGGTCAGCGCGCCGCGCTCCCAGCGCCCACCTCCCAAGCCACAGACTCCGCGCGTGCCCGGGCAACGGTCCGCGCCTACGGAGCAGGGGCGGACCTGCGAGTGCTGCGCTGCGGCCAGGCCCGCACCTCACAGATGGCCATTCGACGACAACACGATACAGGCGACAACTTAGACCTGGCTGCTGCCCATGACCTGGGCAACCCGGCAATCCAACAACACGTCCTACAGCACCGCGCGTGCAACAATTCACCGGCGGTTATGGCATTGTCTTGCCGCAGCACTGGGCCGCGGAGCGGTCTCAACTACCGCGTCAATCATGAGACCTGGCGGGCGCGCAGCACGGTGGAGGCACCGCGCGTGTCTTGTTGAGGGCATGTTGCGCTGTTACACACTCACCATGGGCGAGATTTCTTCGTCGAGCAACCGAGCGGTTGCGTTCGAT
Organism: Prorocentrum cordatum; assembly: GCA_963575745.1. Taxonomy (NCBI): domain Eukaryota; class Dinophyceae; order Prorocentrales; family Prorocentraceae; genus Prorocentrum; species Prorocentrum cordatum. The sequence goes on from CAUYUJ010015345.1 coordinate 203,735, forward strand.
CCATGGGACGCGGTTGCGTTCGATCAATATTGCCTTGAAGCCAAAGGCTCACGCGGTCTGCCAGCCAAGAAGCCGCCCGTAGCTATCGCCAACCCATGCCACCTGCTTGCACCCGCCAGAACGCCGAGGTGCAGCCGTCGCCACGACCACGACGTCATTTGGGGTCACAGTCAGCACGCCAAGAAGCTCCCGGTCTGGCCCTGGCGCCTAGCTGAGCGCGCGGCGCAAGGCATTGCCACTCTCAAAGACGCGGTGGAAAGCTGCTTCACGCTGATGGCAGATCTCTACCCGGCCACGCGGGTCCACATCAGCCCAGGGGTTCTCCAAGTACGCGATCGCGTGGGAGAAACCGGCGCACGACAAGCACCAGCACCAGCACTAGCACCAGCAGCCACGCCAGCACCAACAAGCAAGCCGCATGCCCGACCGAAGGCGTCTGGAGCTCCCAGGCGCGCCGCGGGCGCTTAGACGGCTGCCGCCAGGCCAGCTGCAGAACAGGCCGCCAACGCACCAAACGCCAAACGGTATCCAGAATGTCTTGGCCGCCGCGGGAATTGTGGCCATCTGGATCCACGTCGCACGAAAATTCCCGCGGGAAGTGCGCCACCCCTCCAGGAGTCGAGCCACCATACTCTTGTCCAGGATGCCAACGAGACCCGCCGCGAGAAAGAGCGCACGTCGACCACAACAGGCAGCCAGGTCAACGCCGCTGGTTCGACGAACCACACAGGGCTACCCAAGAGCGCCGCACCAGCCAACGCATAACCTGTTCCCCGCGAGGCCCGAGTGCAGCAGTCTCAAGATCCCGCGGCAGGAACCCTTAAATCACTGGCGAGTACTAACACCAATGGGCCGCCTCGGAATCGAGGCTCCATCGAAGGCCCTGCACCGCCAGCTCCAGTCCGCGACGGTCTCTTTGATGGCAACGAGTCACAACCGCCTGACCCATCGGCGCCCCGAGCCCCCAGAGCTCCTCGACCACAGCCTCGATTCGCGGACGCTGCCACGGGTCATGCGCCAGAACACCGGGCCAGCATCGGGGTCACTCAGAGCTTGCGCACGCTGCGAACTAGTGATTCATCGCAAGTACGCCGCGAGATCCGCCAGCTACACTGACTCTGATGGATAAGATGTTTCAAAGCAGCCCACTGCCCAAGTACAGTCATCCAAGTCATCGCCCGCGCGGTGGATACACTCCGCGAGCGCAGGGCCCGGGCCAGCCACGCGCCACATATCACAACTTCGGTCGAGCTGGTCACGGCTCCCGATCAGGAAGTCGAAGGGGACATTTGTGTTACCGCCAGTACCGATAGAGCCGACCCATGGCACGCAGCGGAGTTTCTCCAGCGACACTGGACACCGATCGAGTGCGTGCTTGTGGTCTGCCATCCTGGCATGTTGGATCTCGATCTTCGGACCATGTAAGACATTGGCATAGATGGCGAACGCGGTACCCTTGGTGCCGCAGCTAAGCCATTCTCCGATCGACGCGGCATCGTGGTCCGAGCACGAGCCCCCAACCAGCGCGCCCGAACGACCGAACGACGTGGGGCAACCTTACGACAAGCCGTGAGTTGGATGGAGGACGTTTTACGACATGCTGTCTTTCCCGGAGGACGCAGCACGCGTGGCCCGCAACTCACACAAGCCAAAAGCGATCGCCCTGCAACGGGCTGCAGAAGTCTCGGCCATCCCTCGTATCAACCGAGCCCCGAGGACCAACCCACAGTCGCAATGCAGACCCTGGATTACAAACTAGATGAGCTGGTCGACTTCTATCGAGCTCCATCCACCAAACATGCGAGATCGTTGTATGGCACAGCCGCAGTCGCCAAGATGAGTGCCCAACAAGGCACCGTAACCATCAACAACGAAGGCGCCGAACAGACATGCCGCCTCGGAGATGCACGGCGATTCGTGGACTTGGCGGCTTGGTAAACGGAGTTGCGAAATATCTTGGTACACCCCACGGTCAGGCATGGATGAAGGCAGAGCAGTACATCGTGAGCCTAGACCCTTCAACGCTATGACCTTGCTAACACCGGCACGGCCATCACCGTCACCGCCAACGAGTGCTCTGTGGCCCTGAGCCTCGAGTACTTAGCCAGAAGCGCCATTATTCACAGCAGTGTCACGGCCATCCAAGTCTGCCGCGGCCTCGAGCGCATCGTGACCGAAGAATGTCGAGACGGATCACTCTTGGCACGGTGGCGGCCAGGCCATCGCGAAGTGGGTGTTTGGTGGGGGTTCGAGGTTGGCAGACTAAGCTTGATCGAGCTCCTCGGTTCCGACCACAGCAAAATGTGATATCTGATTCATACATGGAGAGGTAGCTGGACTTTGCTTTGAAGATCTCGTGGAAGATGAGCTCTAAGTGGCAGACAATAGGGGAAGTCGTGCCGAACCCTCGGACGTTGGCGCACGCCCCGACGAGCCCACGCACGGCGACGGGAGGCTATCCACCATAGAGAAGAGGTCCCACGAAGACCCCGCGAGCTCTCACAACCTCATCGACACCACATGGTTGACCTCCTTCACGCATGGCCAACAGGCAGTCATGAAGGATGCGTTGTTCACAGTATTGGTCACCATCGAAGAAATCTTAGAGACGGAGACCCAACCTTCTCCGCCATACCCACTGCCACAAGTCCTGTCCACAGAGGTGCGCCTGCACCACCGCTACTTTACAGTGGGTGCGGCACCTCTCGAGATCCCAGAGGCCATCGACATCGATGAAGCCAGGAACGCCTACACGGACATGTTGTCCCCGGACGAGATGCACAAATTCATGCTTGATCGCCTCGTTCCCGACGGACACTGCGCACGCCTTCGGGTCTACGCGGCAGGGACCAAGAAGGCAGCGGTCGAACATGACGCTGACTTTCTCGCCCCCGAAGAGTTTCGAGAGCACGCCGCAGCCGTCGCTGCCGCGGTGCTCAAGAAACCGCAAGCATGGGTACATCGCGACTGCTTCTCAGGGCATCCTCGCTGCGGAACGCGCAACATCTTTGACTTCAGGTGGGTGGGCAAGTGGCAGCGGGTAAGGTCACCGCGTCGACGACGCCGAGGTCACGGGACCACCGTAGGAAAATTCCACGTTGCGTCAGTGCTTAGAGGATGCCTTTGGTCAAGGTGAGCTGGATGTTAGCGAATGATTTGTCACCTGCTGCGGGACGCACCATTGCCCCACGCGCAACGGCGGTTATGAGCTGGACAGGTCAAGTGCAGTCATGCTCTGAAACCAAGAGGAAGCGCTGAGCTGGCTGGCAAGTCGTCGCAGTTGCGCTTCAGTGCCACACAGCGGCGGCCACGCGCGGAAGCTCAACGCACTCGGGAAATGGGCGCAGGCCACGCCATTACGGATCCATTATCCACCAACGCGTTGCGCCCTCAAGCTCGATTTACACAGCGACGCAGCATTCTGACAGGAACAAAAGGAAGGCCCCGACGCGGGACGAGCCCGACGAGGAGCCACCTTCCCTCGCATCGGCGCCGGAGACACGGATATTCACCAAGCGTCCGTTGGCAAGCAAGCGCGTCATTTACTGGACTGGCAGCGCGGGGCGCTCAAGATGGTTGCGCGAAGCTTTTTTATTCTTGAAGCGATGGCCGCGGCCAGTTCAACTCAACAGATCAAGGCCTCGCTCTGGCCGCCACACCCCACGCAGCAATCAAAGGGCCGAGTGGCCTAGAAGCTTCGCATCGCCAGCGAGATCGTCAGCAGCCGCTCACACTGCAAATTGAGCTCTGCTTCGGCTCGATGGGAGCGGCCACAGCCGCCACAACTACAAGACCCAAGCCTCCGGCGGAACACTCGACACAGCCGCGCGCGCTCTGGCTCCGCGACCTCCTGAACCCGGGCCACCGATGAGCCCTGAGCTGGAAAGACACCCGCGATGTGATCGTGGATGGACTGACCAAGAGCAGCATGGGTAGATCTGAACTCCGCGACGCGGCCGGTGGATCTCGTCACCCGCCACCCCCGCGTCGCCTGAGAAATTCACCGCACTGTCAGGGCACAAGCGCTAAAACAGATTATCATGCGAATAGGAACTGCATGTTCCATTCTCTTCGGGACCATCGGCCCGCTCTCATCCCCATCTTTCGGAAGGTCTGTCACGCGACGCATGGTGGTTGAGAGGAATGTTGCAGCACTGCAGTTCTGGACGGCATGTTGTCAACAGCGTTGTATCTGCAGCGGCCCGCATGCGCTGCATCGCGCGCGTGGGCGAGCATATGCACGGACATATAGGATGTGGAAGTAGCAAAAAGGACCAGGGATAAGCCTTGACGGCGCCGCTGCTTCTTTTTATCAGCAGCGGGCCCCCGAAGCGCGTCGCCGAGCGCTGGCGGCCGCCCGCTGCCGCGCGCGCACGTGTCAACGCGCCTCAGAGCCAGCCGCGGGAGCCCCCAGGACCGCCGCCGCCTCGCCGCTCGCTATCTGCGCCCTCGCCTGGCGCAGCAGTCCAACGAGGCAAGGCGCGTCATTTCAACTTCGTTTTGATGTCAAGGCCACGCTCGGGCCCCAGAGCTTCCGCCCCCGCTCGCGCCCGCCGTCTCCGCAGATGCCGCGTGGCTGCCATGCCTCGCTCTCGGCTGATGCCCGCCAACAAGGCATCCGCAGTTGCGCCGAGCCCGCCGAGTGCTCCACCGCCACCCGAAGCGCCGGCCTCGGCACTCGCGGAGGACACCCAGCCGCTCGCCGCGAGCGAGGAGGAGAATGCGCACATCGCTCGCTAGCGGCTCGTCGCCGAGCCTGCCCCGGAAGAGGCGCCCCGCCGCAGCCTTTCCAGCGCCGACACCATGGACCCATAATTTCGCGCGGGATACCCGTTCGAGACGCGCAGAGCCATGGGCTGGACTCACGACGCGAGGCCAACGCGCGCGAGCGCCCCCCGCTGAGCATCGCGCTCGTGATGTTCACGACGAAGCTCCACCATCTGGCGTTCGCGGGGCCTTCAGCAGCGGCGCGACTTGCAGGAGCTACTGGGCGCTCGCAGACGCAGGTTCACGGCTTTTTTCGGCCGGGACCCGTCGGTTGCGCACATCGCTCGGCGCGCCTTCTTCCAGGAGCAGGCCGCCCGTCTACTAACGGCCACCGGCGCTGTCGCCGCGCGCACCGCGCCCCCCGTCACCCCTGTGCGAGCGCGCGCCTCGCGTTCCACCTCGTCATCACGTCTCTCCAGAGGATCAGCCCCAGTCAGAATGCGACGAAGCCAGCGCGGCTCACGGCTCGGGCTGGAACGACGCTAGATCGCCCGTCGCCTCCGCGCCGTTCTTGGACGAAGACTGAGACCACGGCGCCCATCGGCCCCCGCGAGCACGCTGCGGCGATAGCTGGCAAGGGCAAGAGTAAGGACAAGAGCGAGCTGACGACGAACTTCCAAGAAAAACACGAAGACCCGCAGGGCTGGGGAGAGAAGGTCGAGCGCCGGCGCGGCCCTCCGAGCGGTTAGCGCCGACGAGCCACGCCCGCCACCCTCGCCCATGGGGCAGCGCCAAGCCCAGCTCGCCCAGCGAGGAGATCGCCCACGGTGATCGCGATCGGAGCGGCCCCCGCGGATCGCGGCCGCTGTGAAGTCTCGAGGCGATGCGCCCAAAAGCACGCGCACATCCCTCAAGGTCCATTTCCATCCATCATCTTTTCTCCCACCTACCAGGTCAAGGCACTATACCCTCACTTCGAGGTGACCCTGGGGCATCATCTTGGTTAAGTCTCAGGACAGGTTGTCAGATATCACGTCCGCGGCCCGAGGGAACTCACGCCATAATCGCTCACGCGCGCGAGCTCCTCCAGTGCCGTTCAGAGCACGAGCGATCTACCATCTTCAGAGGGTGAACCGGCACCCTGCCGCGCCGCGCGCCCGTGAGGTCATACAGCGACGCCGTCTCCCTGCCGAGTCTAGAATGTGTTTTTGGTTGGACAGTTATGGTTCCCTCCTTCCATTGGCCCCCTTCTCCGCCAGAGCTGTTCGATCGCCCGCACAACCCCGACTCAAAAAGGAGGGTTTGCCGCAGTTTGGCCCGAGCGTCGATGCAGAGATGTGTACGTATACCTATAGATAAATGTAATATATATATATATATATATATATATATATATATATATATATATATTCATATTGCATGATGAGTTAAAACTCAGCAATCGTCCTGTTTGTTGCCGTCATGCTTTCTCTCGTACAGTTTCCAACCTCCCGCAGTTTCAGGTCCTCCTGTTCCTCCTCCCCTTCCTCCTCCCCTTCCTCCTCCTCCTCCTCTCTTCCTCTTCCTTTTGTCCTCCTCCTCTTCCTCCTCTTCCTCCTGCTCCTTCTTTTCCTACTCCTAGTCCTACTCCTACTCCTACTCCTCGTCCTCATCCTTCTTCTCCTCGTCCTCCTCGTCCTCGTCCTCCTCTTCCTTTCCTCCTCCTCCTCCTCCCCGTCCTCCCCCTCGTCCACCGCATCCCCCTCATCACTCTGGCACCGCGGCGGCGCGACATGCGCCAGACCGCGTGAATCAGAGCTGCGAGCTGCGACCTCCTCCTCCTTCTCTTGCCCTCTGCGGGGATATGTCTGGCTAGTCCTCGGGCCCGCCCCACGTTCCTTGGGGCTTGGCCCACCGACCACGGGGGCCAGACCCTCCCGCCTCGCTGCCCGAGGTGCGCGACGCGGTGGCGGACCTTCTGCGGGCCGGGGCCGGCACGGTCTTCGTGAAGCACCTCGGGGCCGCTGGCCTCGAGGTCGGGGGAGAAGAATATGCCGATGCCGATGCCCTTCCCCAAGGGCCGCACCCACGAGGGCGCGAAGCCATTTGCGGTTCGCGAGTCGCGATCCTTCTTCGTCATCTTCCTCGCCTTCGTCCTCCTCTCCCCCAGGGGGGGGTGACGCGAGAGCGCGAAGTAAGATATCCGTGTTCCGCGCAGCGCGAAGTGCGAACATGGCTGCCCGCGCTTCCGTGGTGTTCTCCTTTGCTGGGCATCGGCCTCTCGTCGCCACGGCCTGTGTTCTCATCGGAGTCTTGGTCAGAAGGCGCCCCATGGCGTGGTCTGGGAGAGCAGCGACATCGGCATCTGTGTTCTCACGGCGATCGGCGGTTTCCATCCAGTCGTTGCCCTCGACTGCGGTCCTCTAGGGCCATTTTCGGGCACCCAGGCGACAACGGATTCCATCCGCGCCTAAAGACTACAGGCCTCGGAAAAAATAGCAAACACTCATGCCACATTGAGCTGTCAACGCCTCCCCTTCCCCATAAATGTTCAAAGTTGGCGGTGGGTCTGATGAGTTGCACTTCGACCGCAGTCTCTTCCGCGCGTGCCAACGTTGAGGCTGGAGGGGAGGGGGAGTGTTCGATAATTGCTTCCCTCTTCTGTATCCCGAGGGAGGGGGGTCGGATTGAAAAGATCAGAGCGTCGGAGGGTGGCCGGAGCTTCGAGATGCTCCTGGCGACCGCCTCCGGCACCTGGCACGTGGCCGCCCCCCTGCTGCCCTTCGACCGGCCACCGGTGGGCGTCGGCGACCTCACCAGTGGCGTCTTCCTCGCCACCGTCCTGCGGGGGTCCCCAGAGGGCCACAAAAGGCACAATTCATCGATTTCCATTCGGTGTTTGAAGGATTTGGGCATTCTCGCCTGTGCGGCTTCCCGACGCTCAAAGACGGCCTCAGAGGCCTCCAACATCGCCCCAGGACGGTCCAAGAGGCCCCCAAGCGGGCTCCCACGGAGAAGGCCCGCTCGCACCGTCCTGCGGGGGTCTCCCGGATCAGTTGCCTGCTGAGGCGCGTGACGTTGCGCAGAAGTCGGACAGCTCAGATTAATTTGTTGTTATCTTCCCCCCTCCTGATTTTGGTTGGGGAGTTCCAGCCTAGGCTGGACAGCAATGCAATCACCTGCCTTTGCATTGCTGAGAGTCCAGCAGAGTGGGCGTCGAGTCCCCCAAAAAGGTTTCCCATGGAGAAGGCCCTGGAGCACACGGCCGCCGCCTACCACGCCGTCATGAGCGCGACGAAGGCGCTGGGCGAGTTCGAGCTGCAGACGGTGGCCGCGCAGGACTCCATCGCCTCACCCCCCGAGTGGTTTCCGGCGACGCGGCTGGACTGAAGCGGGGCTCGCGCCCGCCGTGCGTGAGAACGGGCACGGCGGTCGCGCGGCGCTCGGCACAGCGCCAGGTCGCCGCCAGCCTCGTGGCCTCGGGCCCGCCCCATGTGCAGCCCGGGCGTCGGATTCAGGCAGGGGCCCTGACAAGATCATCCGCGCCTTGACGGTTGCAGCCGGAGGGGCCAGACAGCGGGCCTCCAGAGGCCCACATGCGGCAAGATCAGTCGTCTTGGTTCTCAGGACGTCGGGGGCATGTTTGGCGGCAATTGGAGTTCTCGGGGTGTTGCTTCGGGGTCGTTCGGTGATCTTGCACGGTCCTCGTTCTGATCGTCGTCCTACCCATATCCCATCCTCACTCATCCTAGCTCTCCCTCCTCCCTCGTCGCCGCTCCCTCCCCCTAGGTACCCCTCTCCTCCGTCGGAGGACATGTGGCCAACGCGCCGCTAATCATCGTGACCCAGGATCGTCTATTCATGTTCTTCCTACCTCTCATCGCTATCGCTGGGAAGCCGCTTGTGCAAAGAGGTCAAACTTTATCGATTAGGATTGAGTGCGCAAATTATATCTTGTAAGGCAAGGTGCGTGAGCACAGATTGGGAAGGCCTTGCGGCTGGTGCCGCCGACCCTGAAGGGGGACAACGACGACGATGCAGACGCTTTGGAGCCCTTCTTGGGACTCTCTTGGGATCCTATTGGGCTCTGTTGGGGGGCCTCTTGGGGGACTTCTTGGGAAGCTCTGTGGCCACTTGGAGCCGCCTCGGAGCGGATCTGAGGCCTCATGGAGGCATGTGGGAAAATACGCAGCATCCCGCAACAGCAGATAAGAGTAAGGAGGGTGCCTCCAGGGATGGGGTCCGGGAGGACGGGGGCTGGTGGTAATCCCTTATTGGAGGCGGGGGCAGGCTCTTGAGGTCCCCCTGTCCACGAGGGGGCCACCCCCTGTCCCCCTCGTCCACGACCCCTGGCACCTCCCCCCGCTACCCCCTTTGTCCACGACCCCTTCGAATCAATTACGACGTTTTTGATTTACGTCTGGCTGGATCGCACGATGAGGGCCCAGGGAAAGGGGGAGAGCGGCGACGACGACGACGATTCCAACGGACCGGATGAACGTCTCACACACGCCGACAGTGTCAGCGGATTTTCGGAGGTCCACGCGAATTTCTTGGATCGTTGTTGGACCTCCCTCGCTGGCGCGCGAAGCGCGCCAAGGGGGGCGCCTGAGGCGCCGCCAAGGAGATGCAGTACCAATCCAAGTGATCGATGCGGACCTCCGAAAGATTATGCTTAGACATATGTAGCTCGTTGTTCCTGCACGTCTGGTTCCACAGGCGCTCTCGGCAGTATGTTGGGGAGAATAGGGAGGGCAGCAGCGGAGCGGACTCTTCGGGTTCGCTTCAAGATTGGCGCATCTTACGCCGAGGCGGCGAGGCGACGAAGCAGGGAGGATCAAGCTTGAGGTGATAAATGCAGCCTTTGGTAGGCGGGTTGGGGAGGACCGTGCTGCCAGTGGTGCCTCTACAAGGCTGCGTCGAAGGCGGCCCCATTTTGCGTCTTCGCTCTGACACCAGTCCAGTGTTGCCGTTTTCCCCATGTTCGCGTCCGCTACAGCATGAGTTGCCCGATCGCGCGTTCTGTGCTCGAAGTGCGGGCGCCATCTTAGAAGGGTTCCTCCTCCCCCTCCTGCTCCTCCTGCCCCTGTCTTTCATCCTCCCCATTATTCTTCCTCAACATAGCGTCCTCTTTTCGCCTCCTGCCCCTGGGGACCCCCCCCATCCCCGCAAGGACGCTCTGGGCCTCAACGATCCTCCGAGGACCCTGTGAGAACACCCTTCACCAGTAGTATCATCCTTCTCCTGCCTCCGTGTGCCAGGCAGGCCCAGGAGAGAAAGATGAATAGCTCCGGAGCGTTCCCGAATTCTCCCAGAGCGTATCGAAACGCTCTGTTGAACGCCCATAGTTCTTGGCGTATCTTGCGGGGAACCTGTTGGCTCCCAGATATCCCGTGTTCTCTTGGCCCGTCGCACCTTCGCTCACCACCCACCTCACCACCTCACCACCTCACTCGGTGCGTCTTCCGCCTTCACCACCTCACTCGGTACGTCTTCCGCCGTCGCCACCCACCTCACCACCTCGCCACCTCACTGGGAGACTTCCACTCACCACCTTACTCGGTGCGTCTTCCGCCCTGGTCACGCCAGGGGGGCGCATGCATTGATCGCTTGGCCCAGGCCAGGATCGGTGAGGTGATCAGTAGTCGTCCCCCGATGCCTGGCCCTGCCTCTGTCCTGCCCCTGTCCCGTTTGCGTGCGCCGCACGCCCGCGAGGCGGCGCGGACGAAGCGCGGCCCCATGGCGAAGTCTGCCCGCCTGGAGAGGCTCCTGGGATGATGGCGACCGCACGGGAGGGTCGGTGGGTTGCCATTCGTCGGGCAGGTCTGGCATGAGGGTAAGCCGTCGCAGAGCGTTTTGGAGCTTCGGAGCGGCAGCAGTACCCGACGCGTCTTCCAGAACCACCGGTTCTCAGACATTCTAGATGTAACCTCGGGAGGTCTTTTGTTTTGGTCCCCCCCCCCGACCCTCGTTTCCCTCGGCGGTGAATAGGACTCGTCCTCAAACCGGCCCCTCCTCTTCCTCCTGCTCCTGAGGCATAATTAGTGGAAGTATCGTAGTCGTAGTTGTAGTCACAATCGTAGTCGTAGCTGTCGTCGGCGTCGTCGTTGTTGCGCGGCGGGTGCCGCGGAAACAAATGAGAAGTTACCCTTGTTGGTGGGACCCCAGTCCTTGAATACGGCCGCGAAAAAAATAAAAAAACAAAGAAAACAAAAAACAACTGGCGACGTACCCAACCCCTGCGCAATGTGGGGATTGAGTAGCCTGGGACACGTTCTACAGAGGTGATGACGTGACACGGGCGCATATAATTATGCGAGCGGCAGTTGTGAGGCTCGCAGACAGTTCCGCAGTTCCGCAGATCGCAGCCCCCAAAGGACGGCGAGGTCCCGCTCAGATCTGCACCGTGCCTCATTCCGCTGGGCCCACCCGCAGCCCGCGAAAGTGGCGACAGTTTCCCAGATCGCAGCCTGGGGGGGACGGCGAGGTCTCGCTCAGATCCGCGCGGTGCCTCACTCCGGTAGACCCACCAGCAGCTCCCGAAAGTGGCGACAGGGACGGCGAGGTCTCGCTCAGATCCGCGCGGTGCCTCACTCCATTGGACCCACCAGCAGCCCTCGAAACTGGCGACAAAATCGCAAATCGCAACCCTCCCTATGGGGCCACGAAACGCTGTCCTGGGCAAGGGGGAACGCATGCGAACACCCCCACTGGGGCCTTCGGAGGAGCTCCCTATGGGGCCACGAAACGCTGCCCTGCGTGGGGGAAACGCATGCGAACACCCCGATTGAGGCCTTCGGTGGAGCTCCCTATGGGGCTACGCAACGCTGTCCTGGATGGGAGAAAATCATGCGAACACCCCCACTGGGGCCTTCGGTGGAGCTCCCTATGGGGCCACGAAACGCTGTCCTGGGCGGGGGGGACGCATGCGAACACCCCCACTGGGGCTTCCGGTGGAGCTCCCTATGGGGACACGGAACGCGTTCCTGCGTGGGGGAGACGCATGCGAACACCCCGATTGAGGCATTCGGTGGAGCTCCCTGTGGGGCTACGAAACGCTGTCCTTTGTGGGGGAGACGCATGCGAACACTCCGATTGAGGCCTTCGGTGTAGCTCCCTGTGGGGCCACGAAACGTGTGAGGGGTGTGACGACATGGGCGGCGGGGACGATGATGGTGACGATGATGAGGAGGATGTAGATGAGGATGATGCTGCAGATGATGATGTTGATGGATGATGGGTGACGGTGGTGATGGTGACGATGGTGTAGGGAGAGGGAAGCGATGATGATGATGATGATGATGATGATGGTGATGGGAGGGGAGGAGGAGGAGGAGGAGGAGGAGGACGAGGAGGAGGACGAGGAGGAGGACGAGGAGAAGGAGGAGGAGGAGGAGGAGGAGAGGAGAGGAGAGGAGAGGAGAGGAGAGGAACGCGGGGCGCTGTCTCTTCAAAACGAGGACCCAACACCACAGGATGGTTGGGAATCAATGATGTGGCTTCCGCGCCAAGGCCAACAAAAGACGCCCCAGCGTTTCGCAATCCCCCCTCCAAACCCAACAGGAAGGGGGAGGGGGAGGGGTAAACCCTCCCCCGAAGGGGAAGAAGGGTGGTTGGAAGAGGAAACGCTCTAAACGCTCTAAACAATTCACGCCCAGAGGGGCCGGTGGGAATCAACGCATCATCCAGCAATCGCCCCGACGTTCATCGCAACTTACAGGGCTGCAGTGTCCTGCTTGTTGAGCTGAAAACCTCCACACGGAAAGGCTGCAACAGATGGCTTACCCAGCCCAGCTGCCGCACGCACAGTATTTCGACCGCCCCCGTTCGTTGTACCTGCATACGCATTATGGTTTCATATATGCGGCTGTTCCTCCACTTCCTCTTTCTACGATGGCTCCCAGTTTAGTCCACCCTGTCTGAGCCCCAGCGGGCCCGCTTGATTCTTGTCAGTTCTCTATGTCATTATGGATTCATGCGCTTGCTGCCGGCCGTGCTGAGGCCACATCGCCTAAGTCTGGTGCCTCCGTTGTTTACCAGTGTTGCCGCAAAGACGCTTCGATCATCTGACATTATTTGCGCGACGTAACATAAGGAAAAAACAGTTAGGAGAGGAGGGGGAGGAGGACCAGAGTAGACCCAGGATGCATCCACGATGCTGCAACGCACCCTCCCGCTCCAAGCTTCCCATTCAGAAGTCACTACAACTGTTCTGTTCCACTGCGGGAACCGCGTCATTGAATGACGAACGCTTGGTTGGCTTGACACGCCGGCGAGACCCCGATGTGTGAAATATTCACCCGTCTTAGCTACAATCAGCAAAACAGGTACGATGATAAAGATCAAGGAAGTGTCAAGCGACAGCCCAAAGTTTGAGCTGGAGCGGCTTCCATCAGTGCAAGTGGTGCACTACTTCAAAGGTTTGGCATTGAGTATCTCGGAAGTCTCACATGGAGCCCCATGTTGAAAAGAGGCCGCTCTCCATCCGCATGACTGTAGCACAGAGTGGACCATCGAGTGTGACGAAGTCCCAAGCGATAATTGCATGTTGGAGACGAGCAAGAGCGAACAACACACACACTAACAAAAAGTGCACGGGTGGATGTGGCGAGAGTCTTATTTTGAACAACCAGAATTTTCCCATCCGTGTAAACCTTGGATATCTTTGACACGAGAGTGCGCACGATGCTGAAGCGAGAGCCGCACTGTGAAGACAAAGCGGGCTCCAAGTGATTGAAGTTTGCAAAGATATGTGTGTTGCTTGGGTGTGGCGCGAAGGCGGCAGTCACATGTTGGCAACCACCGACCCCCCTGTTTGTATCGTTGTCAGTGTTTGTTGCCCTGGGCTTGGAATTAGTAAGAGTCACAAGCAAAGCACGGCCCAGTTTACGGACATGTTTGGTGGTGCGAACGGGTGTGTTAGAAGGAGGAGGAGGAGGAGGAGGAGAGATGTGACGAACTCGGCGCGCCTTCGGCTACGGTATTCAAGAGGAGGAGAGATGTGACGAATTCGGCGCGCCTTCGGCTACAATATTCGATGGGATTATAAAAGCGCTACAGGTGACGTAGCCGAAACCCTTACAACAGCACACCAGGGGGGTGAAGATCCCGACGGACCTCGATCCGTCGAGCCCGTGAAGGTCGCAGAAGGCCCGTGATGGCGGGGGTGTTTGCCCTGGCGAATTCGAGCCAAAATCTCATGGCCCTCCTGAGAATGAAGGGCGTAAAAGACGCCCCTACCCTGGTGCACGAGGCTGACAGGGTAAACCCTGCATATCGCGCGTGTCGCGCGGCGTCCTGGTGGCTCTCTGGCCTGTGGGAGCTCCCGGGAGGTTTACAGACCACGCACTTGTAACCCAGGGTAGGGGCGTTTTTGCATGCCTCAATAGAAGGTGTGCACGGCCCAGTGAGCCGACGCGGGTCCGTCGATGCGGATTTGCCACAGTGGCAATGACAATGCAAGGAAGACCGAGGCCAGTGAAACGAGCGATGGGACTCGTGCAGCTCCTCACCCCTCACCACCGCCCCACTGGCCGCCCGTTCTATGAGATGGAAGGCCTGGTCGTCGCGCGATTCGGCACCTGGACATTCGGTCGAGGCAGCTTGGATTATATCTTGATCGTTCTGGATGCAGTGGCAGCGCAGACCCATTCGCTGTGAGCCCATGTCCAGCAGTGCGCACTGCTCAGGAGCGCCTTGTCGCGCTCACTCTTGGCGGCTCGGCCCGTGAGCTGCGCAGGGGGCAAGCCCCGCAGCCAAAGAGATGGTATCGATTCGTACTGTATCTGAGCCTCGTACACAAGCGACTACGACGCTGTGTACGCGGGCTTGTCTACCGTATACACGGGCAGGTAAAGATGTTGTGGTAGCACGAGTCGGGGGTTGTACCGCATCTGGGACATTGAGCCGAGGCGGAATACCCCACCTCAATCTGGCGGTCGTGGCGCCATTGCCCTCCTGCCATGACTGTGACAAGTTGATTTATCTGATCGTAGGCCTGGTCCACCTGCTCCGTGATGAGCAGGGCCTGCTCCACGGCGTGCACCCACTGCGCGTATTCTACCGTGACCTCCTCTTGCTTGGTCCCGCCCGGCATCGCCCAAGCCTCGCATTGCGCCTGCAGTTCTTGCGCAGAAGCTTTGGGGGCGGCCGCCAGTTGCTGCGCCTACGCTGGGATCGACGTGGAAGGGCACCGTCGCCTGGGTGGCCGGGCTCTCGACCTCTGGCTGGTGGATGTCGTCGAACTCTTCGCGGAGGTGAGACTCGAGGCGATCGTGCCGTCGGGCCAGCGCAGCGGCTCGTGCAATCGAGCGCTTGCTGTTGGGCCTGGGCGCCGCCCCTGGCCGATTTCTCGAAGTGGGCGGCGACGTCCAAGGCCTGGTGCCACCACTCCACGTAGCCACCCTTGAGGGCCACCGAGAGGCCGACGTGGGTCCGCCAAGGGGCCATGGGGCACAGGGTGGCGACGGGGGGCGCGAAGCCACGCTTGACCACCAGGTAGCCGATGGTGGCCCCACCGCCCGCAGTGCACGTGACGTTGCTGCCAGCGGTGGCGATGACCCCGTCGGTCACGTCCAGCCCAGTCCCGCGCAGCTCCCCAGGCTCGATGTTGCAATCGGCTGCGATCAGCCATGGGTCCGCCAGCGACCGCACGAAGTCGGAGAGGGCAGAGACTCGGCACGCGATGTCGCCTCCGATCTTCTCGCCAGGGCGCAGGTAGCAGTAGGATCCCGAGCAGAACTCAAGAGAGGAGGAGGAGGAGGAGGAGGTGTTAACATGCAAGCGTTCAGGTGACTGGGGAGGAATAGTAACCCTGTTACCTTTGGCCCAAGTGTTTAACGGCTGAAGCCACCGAGACTCGCTTCGCCGTGCGGGAGTATAAAAGTGACCGATCATCATCACTGTTACTGGGCTCCCGTGCAGAACCCTCCTCGGGGTTTTGCATGGTAGCGGAGCGCGGTTGCCATGGCGGCGGCGGCGGCCGCCGCAGCTAGGCCTTGGCAGGGCGACCCGCCGGTTAACCTCAATGTACCGGCAGACAGAGATGCATGGGTCAATATGGACCCTAATCGCTTCAACGACCTGTGCGAGCAGGCATGCCTGAACGGAGACTTCAGTTACGTTCAAACAGCCTTACTTGCAAATCATTATGGACTTGCAACGTTCATCAACGAGCGAGTGACACAGGACCGAAGGGAAGTATCGAACGCCGAGGCATTCCAAATGTTGCAGAGCGCTCAGAAGACCAACAGCATGTTGTTAGCGATAACGAAGAGAAACGCTGCGCTTGAAAGGGATGCTCGCAGGTCGGTGGAAAGAGTCACCGAGTTGGAGACCAACAGCGAGGTACAAGAGAAGTTGATTGAAAAATTTGGTCAGCTTTCGGAAGCAATCAAAGGAGGAAGTGGAAGCAAGCACGGGAGCGGTAAACCGATAAGCGAGCATAAAGCATTACAGGCGTTAAAGAACTTCAGTGGAGAAAGAGCAAAGTTCAGAGACTGGAACGACAAGTTCTTAAACGCGCTGGCCCAAGTAAAACCGAGTTACCGACCGGCACTGAAAATGCTGAACAAGAAGTTGGAGACACTCGACGGAGTTGTACCAGAGGAGGAGGAGGATGACATCATACGCATAATGAACGGTCGATTAACAGCAAGCGAATACTTGAAGGCGAATCCAACTAAACAAGCAGAGGATGACAACAAAGGAGAGCACGAGTTTACCGAGGGAGACAAAACTCAAATGGAGGAAGACTCATGGCACATCCTTAACGAAAAGCTCGAAGGTGCAGAAGCAAGAGGAAAATTGAAGGGACTTATGGATGGTGATGGAATTATGGCTTGGCAAAAGGTTTACAAGTGGCACTCGGCTGTTACCGGAGCGACCCTGTCCTCAAAGATGACACACGCCATGAACCCTGAGCCGCCCAAGAAAATTACTGATACTGTTACCCGACTTGAGGAGTGGAGTGCATTGGCAGAGAATCTTGAAAAGTATGGTAAAGATTACTCACTGCCCCTCCCCTTTAAGGTCACCGCACTCAGGGCAGTAATGGTGCATGCGAACGATTGGTTTGACGAGTGGCAGCAAGCGTGCTGGCGAACGCCCGACGCGCTTAACATTGACTCATTCCAGAAGCTATACTCCAAGTGTGAAGATTGGGCGCGTAAAAAGAAACTCGACTCAGACACCAAGAATAAAGATGCGATGGACATTGGAAATATCAACGAGACGAGTCAAGGGTCCGAAAATGTCTGGGACCAGACAGGATGGGCTGACGAGGACGGAAATTGGTGGCCAGAAGATGGGTCTTGGAGTTACGGGTCCTGGGCTAATGAGAGTAACAGCGGAGATCATGAAGAAGTCGACGCCGTAAACAAAGGCAAAGGTAAAGGCACAGGCCCCAAATGTTACAATTGCGGAGGCATGGGTCATTTAGCCAGGAACTGCACAAAACCTAAACAGTTCACCAAAGGAGGCAAAGGTGGCAAAGGCGGAAAAGGCAAGGGTTACCGGGCCACCTACGGGTCCTACATGAAAGGTAAGATTGGAGGCAAACAAGGCGGTAAAGGGAGTGGCTCGCGGGGTGGAAGTTACGGAGGCCAAGGAAAATTTACCCCCCACAGCGAGCGCGAGTGCTACAAGTGTGGTGCCAAAGGGCATATCGCCGTTAATTGCCCGGGCCCCAAGAAGACCGCCAACGAAGTTGAGCGAGAGAGACCGACGGTGAACGCGGAAAGTGAACAAACCACCTCATTTGGCCAACCGCAACATGTTCTCAGCGTTGAAATGAGGGATGTAGCGAACGTGCCACCGGACCAACTCACAACTGAGGAGGCTAACGGGCAATGGGCACTGCCCTCATTTACCAGAAAGAAATGGCGCGTAAAGTCGCAATGGACCTGAGAAGAGCTTACCATGAGCATCAATACAACGGGAACTGCAATCATGTGAATCAATGGGACCAGAGGATAAGTAAAAGTGTAAAACGGGAAAAAAGTTGGCTGGAGAAATGCAGAGAGATTGGGCTAATCGAGATGCGAGACTGTCATCCAGAAATTAACGCGGTGCCACCTCAGAGTACAACGCATGAGACAATTGTGGTTACCGTGGACTCTGGGGCGTGCAACACGGTGGGACCCCCTAAAGTAGGCACCTATTTCCCCATTAAACAAACGGATGCGTCAAAGCAGGGAAGACATTACAGCGCAGCAAATGGAACGACGATAAAGAATTACGGGCAGCGAGTGGTCACCGGCAAGAATGAACATGGAAACGCAGTCAGCATGCCGATTCAGGTAGCGGAAGTCAACAAAGTTCTGGGATCCGTCAGAGAAATGGTAAACGCTGGAAACTGAGTTGTGTTTGACAAGGATCTTAACGGGAGGTCCCTGAGTCACATCATGAATAAGGCCACGGGTAAATGCACAACCATCCACGAGAAGAACGGCACGTTTCAGTTCAACATCATGGTGCCGAAGGGACCAGCGGAGGCCGTTAATCCCAAGAGTGAAGTGAACGCAGCTGAGGGTTTTCCGCGGCCGGGAACCCTGGAGGCGGACCTGTTCTACTAAGCCCCTCATTACCCGTAAGACCAAGCGAAAACTTAAACGTCTTTAGCGCCGAAGAAGGCGAAGGGGGTGAAAGTGGGGGCAGCGAGGGTGAGTTGAGTGATGTGGAAGATGTATTTGTGAGCGACGAAGCGGAGTTACCGAAGAAAGTTTACTGTGACATGAGGCCCTCAAGGGAGGAAGTTGAGGCGCACAACACAACGCATTTACCTTACCGAAGCTGGTGCCCACATTGTGTTAGAGGAAAAGCACGCAGGCGCAATCACCGGAGACGTAAAAGGGAAAGGAACGGAAGCGCACCAGTAATTTCAATGGACTACATGTGGCCTAAAGGGAAAAAGGAAGAAGGCGAAAGTGCCAGCAATGGCAACCCAATTCTGGCCATGCATTGCAGGGAGACCAAATTAACGTGGAGCCGAGTGTTGTTGAAGAAAGGAGTGGACTCATGCTCAGTGAAGGTGGGATGTCACATGATCAGCTTTACCGGATATAAGAAGGTTATACTCAAAAGCGATGGAGAAGCGGCAATCACGGCGCTGGCCAACAGGATTAAAGCGTCACGTGACCTCGACATGGGCGTTGAAGTCAGTCCTGTAGGCGACTCAAAGGCCAACTGTGAAATCGAGAGAGCAGTTAGGACGGTGCAAGGGCAAGTTAGGACATTAAAGAGCGCCTTGGATGCCAATTACAAGACCGAGTTTAGTGAGAGTCACACGATTATACCATGGCTGGTGAGCTATGCGTCTTCTCTGGTTAACAAGTTCACGATAGACACGGATGGAAAGACAGCCCATGAGAGATGCAGGGGGGGAAAGTTTAACAAGCAAATTCCTGAGTTCGGCGAATGTGTCATGCACTTAAAGACGCCTGCGCACAAGGGCCGCGAAAAGCTTGAGATGAGATGGGAAAGTGGAGTGTTGTTGGGAATAAACGAGAAGAGTCAGGAGCTAATTATTGGGACACCAAATGGAGCAATCAAGGCGCACGAGTTCAAACGGAAAGGAAGTGAAGCGGAAAGATGGAACAGCAACGAGATTACCGAGATGAAGGGGTTACCTTGGCAGCCTGACCCCAGTACGGCGGGAATGGAGTTACAGTCTAGAATTATGGTGCCCATGGACTTACCAGAGCAAGAGTTAACGGCACCTGAGACGAAGCCGCCGATTGCGCGAGGAATAGCAGCAAAGAAGCACGAACATTTAAAAATGGGACCGACACCGGGATGTTACGGGTGTAAATGCCTTGTTAGAGGAGACAAAGAGCACAAACCACATAATGTTGATTGCAGAGCTCGCGTTATCGAGTGGTTAAAGAAACAAGAGAGCCCAAACATACAGGCAAGGCTAGCATCGGCCCAACTGAGACTCGAAAGTAAAGGCCGTGCGTCGGAAAGTCAAAATCAGGAATCAGAGAGTCAAGCGAAAAGACTGAGACCCAACGTGCCACCTCCGCCGAACGCCAAGGTTGAGGATGCAAAAGATGAGTGGGTGGTGAAAGGGAACAAAGTTATATGTCAACACCGGCGACCAAGAAAAGAGTTAGCCTTTCCCACCAATGGTGGATGTCCTGTAGATTGGGATAAACTTAAACCCAGGAGATTTACCCATGCCATCCTAAATGACAGCGGTGAAATACGTGAACATGGAGACGCTTGGTACGGCGAAAAGGGAGATGACCAAACATGGGCAATGGGAAACCCCTTTAACGGTTACTGGACCGGGTGGACCGAGTTCGAAATAGAAGATGAAGAGATGAAAGACCCCCCAAGTGAACCAATTAAACGAAAAGCAGATGGTGACCATGATGAAGAAGATCAACAGGCAACTTAACATCGCCAACTTAACCCGGAACAAGATGAAGAAATGTCAGAAGTAAACGAGATCAGATTGGGACTCAACATGATGGGATTTGACTCTGAGCTGGTTGAGTGGTTGATGAGCGGGGAGTTGAACGTCGTGCATCAATTAAACGAGGTAAGGAGGGCCACCAAGCTTTATGGCGCAAGTCAACATGAAACTCAGGCGCACGTGACTGAGGCATATTCGCCAGTGAATGTTACAGGCATGGCAGAGAAAATGGGACTGATACCTGGGTTAGCGATGGACTTAACAACGCGCGATCAACATGGTAGCCCATGGGACTTTAATGTGCCAGCCATGCGAGCGAAAGCAAAAAAGATAGTCAAATCCAAATCAGCCCTGTTACTGGTGGTGAGCCCCATGCGCGCAGCTTTTAGCAGGCCCCAGACGCTCAGCTTTAAAAGATTAGGCGCTGACCGAGTAAATCAAATGTTGGATTACGGGATCGAGCATTTGACGTTTGCGATGGAGCTTTGCGAAATTCAACGGCGAAATGGTTTATACTTTCTATTTGAACACCCCGCGGGGGCGACCAGTTGGAGCGCTTCAGCAGTGCAGCGGTTGCTCAGAAACAAAGATGTTAAAGTTTACAATGGAGACTTGTGCTGTTACGATTTGAAGCAGATGGTCAAAGGTGAAGAGATGTGCATTAAGAAACCGACCAAGTTCATGACAAACAGCCCGGCCATAGGTCGTGAGTTAAGTTGGAGATGCAAAGGGCAACACCGACACATGGAGCTACATGGTGGCGGAAGAACCCGCCGATCAGAAGTTTACCCAGACAAATTGCGCCGAGCGATATTGAGGGGGCTTGTGCAACAAATGAAGGCTGACGGACGTCAAGGGGGTACGTTTAAAGAAGAGGAAACAACAAACATGGAAGTTGATGAAGAGGAGCAAAGTGAAATGCAGATAAGCGAAACCAACTGGGCATGTGAACATGCGGACCAAGATAGAAAGTACAAGCACCAGTTAACGTGGACGAGAAAAGATTATATGGAACCCAAAGATTGATGCTGCCAGGGCCAAGTGGACCACAATGGAGTTCATGCACTAGGAGACTTACCGTTGACTTGGACACAGGGAAAGTTATCGAGGACAGGCCCGTGAACGAAATCATGGGTAGAGAAAGAAGGAAAACGTTCAAGAAGGGACCGGTTAACACTTCTACCACCTTTACGCATGAGGCTGTTGGCGAGATTGCCCCACACAAATGGAAGCGCAGTGCACGTGAACCTGAGGGCTGGCTCAAGACGCCCAGCACCTGTGCAGCGTGTGAAAAGGTTGGCACAGTTAAACCTCTCCCCATGAATATGATCAACGTTGTTCACAAGGAAAATGGAGAGATAACCCAAGCCTGGGACGACGTTACTGGAAACGAACTCGATCCTAAACTAACAGTGAAAGCGCGCCAGGAAGAAATGGAACAATTTAGAAAGCACAAGGTTTACAAGAAAGTGAAAGAAGAAGTGTGTTGGCAAGTCACGGGGAAGGCACCCATCGGAACCAGATGGATAGACATTAACAAAGGGGATGAGTTAAGCCCCGACCACAGGTCAAGGCTAGTGGCCCAGCAAGTTAAATACAATTCCAAGGGAAGAATATATTTGCGGCCACACCTCCACTGGAAGCACAGAAACTGCTCTTCTCAATGGCAGTTGCCGAAGGAGTGGGATTCAAGAAAGGCGAGCGCGAGAAAGGATTAAAGCTGGCATTCATTGACACTAAACGAGCTTACTTTTACGCCCCTGCAAAGAAAGACATATTTATCAGACTACCGGACGAGGATTACGAACCAGGCATGTGCGGAAAGCTACTGAAGTCAATGTACGGAACAAGAGATGCAGCAAGCAATTGGGAAGATTGTTACATGGACTTTGCCATTGAAGTTGGGTTCAAGAGTGGAGTTGCGTCACCATGCTTGTTTAAACACGAGATCCGGGCCTTATGGTTAACGGTTCATGGGGGTGACTTTACGCTACTAGGGGGTGACCATGATCTCGATTGGTTTGAAAATAAAATAAAGGAGGAGTTTGAGGTAAAAGTGAGAGGACGACTTGGACCAGGAAAGGAGGACATGAAAGCAATCAGGATTCTTAACAGGATCGTGGAATGGACTGAGGAAGGGTTGAGATATGAGGCAGGTCAAAGGCATGCGGAGATAATTGTGAAAGAGCTTGAGCTTGAAGGAGTAAAAGTGAGGACTGAGGTACCAGGTGAGCGCATTCCAGTTGAAGAGGGAGACGAGGTAGAACTTCCGCCCAACATGACTAAGAGATATCAGGCATTGACGGCCAGAGCAAATTATTTAGCTCAAGACAGATCGGACATACAGTATTCAGTGAAGAAACTTGCTAGAACCATGTCAAAGCCAACGATGGGTTCTTGGAAAGGCCTAGTCAAGCTAGGAAAGTATTTAAAGTACCACAGCAGAAGCAGTTATGTGTATCAATATCAAGAACAGCCCCGAGAGTTGACGATTTGGACTGACACGGATTACGCAGGATGTAAGCGAACTAGGAAGTCTACGAGTGGAGGAGTAGTGATGTGGGGTAAACACCTTATAAAACCTTGGAGCACAACTCAAAGTGTGATTGCGTTATCGTCAGGGGAAGCAGAATATTATGGGCTCGTGAAAGGAGGATCAGTTGGTCTAGGACTTCAGGCCGTGTTGAGAGATTTTAACTTGGAAGTTGAGATCACCCTGAAGAGTGATGCCACGGCTGCAATTGCCATTGCGAGCAGACGAGGTTTAGGGAAAGTGAGACACATTGAAGTATGTCAACTGTGGTTGCAGCAGAAGGTAAAGGAGGGAGTACTTCGAATTGTGAAAGTAGGCACACACGAGAACACAGCAGATGCATTAACCAAGTATGTCAGTCGTGAGAGCATGAGCACACACCTACGAAACACGAACCAATGTGCATTAACAGGTCGGCATAGTCTTGCGCCGGCTACCGAATGTTGACATTCGCAGCTCATTTCTGTCATGCAAGCAGTCTCGATTAAGGCCTCCTCCATCCATTACCTCTTACTCTTGAGCGCGAACGAAAGCACGGCGGGCCACCAGGTCAACGTCACGATCAACGGCGCCGTGGTCGACCAGAGCCCGCCTGGGGAAGGACCGGTTACGCGTGAGAACCTCAATCGCCGTGTTGACGATATCGTCAACGTGGCCCATGCGTTTACCGTGACCCTCACCAACATGGCCATTAACTTTCACGGGGCCCACGACAAGCACGTTGACGAAGCGCAGAGGGCTGCCGATGACATGGCGCGGAGGATCGAGGACTTAACGCGGCAGAACGCTGCATTGCTTCACGCCAGTGACGACGTCAACGAAAACCTCAAGAGGGCGCAGGACGAGGTTAACGCCCTTGTGGCGACGATTACAGAGCTGAACATCAAGAATCGCGACTCGGAGGTTAACACGGCGGAGAATGCGACCAAGTACAGGCGCATTAACGAAAATATTGGTTACCTCTTGAACACCGCCAGGCGTCTTACCGAGAACATCACGCCTCTGCAGGACTTCGAGGGCAAACGGGATGCGGCACTACGCATGTTAGTGGGAGGTACCGAGAGGTTTGAGGGTTTACAGAGGTTCTTGAATGACCCGATCAGCTCCTCGGTTACCATCATCCCGCAGGTGCCTCCGCCGTTACCTGAGCTGCCCCCAACGGCAGCACTCGCCAAGGCGCCACCCGTTGCCGTCGCCGCGGCAGCCGGGTCCATGGCCACAGGCGCGCCCCCAGTGAAGCAGGTTAACGTGGCTCCATCAGGGAAAGGTCCCCCGACTCAGGACCTGGCCGGCGCAACCGCTAAAGCCGGGGGGATCCGACGGTCCATGTCACCGAACAAGATCCCGCCGTCAACGATGAGCCGGCAGAGCGGTGAAGAGCCACAGCCTGTTTACAAGAAAGCGCCGAAGGCCATGCATGAGCGTAAACGGGAGTTGGAAGAATTGATGCAGATAGGCATGAAGATGGACGAGGATCGTGCGATGGGCAGTCAACGTGACGAGGTACCAAAGGGTCCTGCCCCTGCCGTGAACGCGAGGCCGGCCAAGCCGCCCCCTCCGGGGCTTGGCGAGTCCAGAGCATCAAGCAGCGTTAGCGGCATGAAGCCCCCGCCTCCGGAGCCCAAGAGGTTACCGGTCCAGCACATCCCGCCACCGCAGCCTCAAGTCGTTAACCGCACGAATGATCAGCTTGCGGGATACTCCCGGAACGTCGCCAAGGCCGTGTACCGCCCGCTGTGCCACGTCAACGGTCACATGCCCATGCTGAACGACAGGAGCGACGACTACGACGTTAACTACAAGGCGGAACCTGACCCCAGGGAAGTGGTCGCATTAACGATGAAGACGCGTGACAACTGGCGCAGGTTTGAGGGCAACTTCGTCGGGCACGTGGCGAAGGCGGGGTTAACGACCCCTGGCGGTCGGTCTATTCAGGGCAACACAGGGCGGGAGCTTAACGATTACGATGACGTGTTCGTTGACATCTATGGCCAACGTGCTTACGGTTTCATCTGCTATGCCGTGTTGAAGGGCCCGAGCAGCTGGAGATCTCAGTTGACGGAGAAAGAGTTGACCAAGCATGATGAATGGGTTGACGCAGTTGGGCACGTACAGTCCCTATTTGACGACGAGTACGTGCCACCACTCCACGTTGGCGATCTTCACCCATCGTGGTTTGAGCTCCACAGTTGCCCGGACACGCAGGTGTACGTCAACAATGTGCCGGAGATGAACGAGAAGCAGCTTAACGGTCTTCTCTTAACGTGGGCAGGAATGCTGCCCCACGGCAACCCCACCGTGATCTCCGTTAAGCACCTGGTGGAAGACACCCGTGGGCCGCACGGTTACATCTCGACTGGAGTTACCGTAATTCGGTTTGCGACGCCTGATCTCGCCAAGCTCTACTGCCGTTACATGAACGGGCTCCAGGTGCATTACCGCAACTACTTCATCGAGGACCTCGAGGTCAGGAGCACCGAGGAGTTAAAGGGCAGCATCAACAGGCCTCCAGTCTACTGGCACCAGACCATCTTAGATGTCGCTCTTAACGATCAGGGATCCATGAGGGCACTTTACCGTGACAATTGGCCTGCTGATCATATCACCGAGCGTAAAAGCGATCATCGTGAGAAGCTTTGCTGGTTTGGCTGGTTACCGTGCGACGACTTCCCCAACTGGCTTACCGATCCGACCTGGACTGTGAACCCGTTTACCGGCGCTGCGGTCGAGGAGCACCTCCGTAACAATCCAGGCGGTGGGCCTCTGTTGAAGGCTCCCCACGCCAGTTACTGGAGGGCCATCGGCACCTACCACAACATCGCTGACGGTTCCATCAAGAGCTTCGATGAGGGGTGCTGGCTCGACGACGAGGAGCGCATTAACGCGTACCTGGACACCGACTATTACAGCCCGATGCAGGCCCTTCACAGGGTGTCGTCCTACACAGCAGCCAGTGTGGGACATCGCGGGTTACCGAGGTCGAGGGGCGCACGGGCCCCGTCGGCGAGGCGCCCGCGCCGCTCGTGAAAGACGGCAGGTGACCAGCATGCTGCAGTTTACGCTCTTCCTCATCTCCCCTCTTAAATTGGCTTAACAATCGAGTGGCGGTAGCTTGTTGAGCTGAGCTTGTTTGCATGCGCATCTTTTGTAGTTACCGCAGGTATTGGCGAATAAAAAGCGAAAGCCATCAAAATCATCCAAATGCTAGCCTGCCGTGTAATTTTTAGATGCTCCGTTTGAACTTGCGACTGCAAGAGCGTTTACTCGAGCTCACGTTACATGTGTGAGAAACGTGGTGCTCGTAAGCGCTGTCACGAGACCTTTCGAATTCAACGATATGACGATTTGCGTGCGGCGCGTTGCGCAGTTTAACCTGTTTTTTTATGTTTGAAGACACCTCCCCGTCAGCCCGTACGGACTAGCGTCCGAGGGGGGTGTTAACATGCAAGCGTTCAGGTGACTGGGGAGGAATAGTAACCCTGTTACCTTTGGTTCAAGTGTTTAACGGCTGAAGCCACCGAGACTCGCTTCGCCGTGCGGGAGTATAAAAGTGACCGATCATCATCACTGTTACTGGGCTCCCGCGCAGAACCCTCCTCGGGGTTTTGCAGGAGGAGGAGGAGGCGGAGGCGGAGGAGGAGGAGGATCATCTCTGATGTGCCCTTAGGCTGCGGGTCGGACCCTGCGCCTCAGCCCCTAGGGGAGCGGGGTCTGGCCGATGCGGGCGTCCGCCGCGCAGCCGCAAGTGGGGGGTGACGGATAGCCACGATACTGAGGTGCTTAGTGAGGAACACCACTCCATGTTCCACCTCTGCATCGATTTCGTTGGCCGCCATCCCCTCCGCACCCCATGCCGCCAAATGATCCTATCAAATAGGGCTCCTACGGGGTGGCATGCCGAATCGGGGTAGCGAACTTGCCGCAGCAGTGGTCCGCAGATTGCCTCCTGACGTGCACTGCCCAGCGGCTCCCCTCTGGGGAGCAGTCGGATCCCAAGATGGGTCCGCGCGCTTCTCCCCGCCGCTGAATTTCGAGGTCCCTTCGCTTGCGCGTGGTGCAGGAACCCCGGCAGGTCAGGCAGACGCCGGGAGCTGCAGCCCCAGCGTCGGTGTGGCAACGCAGATGGGACCCAGGCCACTGCAGGCTGCGTACGGGCCTTGGGCTTGCAGCATTTCCGAGTCCCTACGGCTGCGCAAAGCCCGACCATTGCCGCGGGACAGACGTCCCAGGGAGGGGCCCAGGGGCCGACCCAAGAGGGGGGTCACCTGAGGACAGGATTTGGGCCAATATGCTTGCTTAGGTGACCCTGGGCCCCACAAGGGCGCTGGAAAGGTATGAGCCAGGCGGCCACCCGGCAGCATCGACCACTGCATGCATCGACGGAACGCTTTTGGGGCCGAGGTTGCTACAGCCCCCCTGGGGACCAAATTGCTACAATCCCCTCTTGGGGTTTGGGGTGATAACGAACGTAAAAATCAACATGAATGGATCCTCTGGTGTGCTAGCCCTGCAAGATAGCTGCGGACGCTTGCGCCGAGGAGGGGTGTCTGAGATCGGTGGGAACCTCTGTGACGAAGGCTGCCTCTCGGCACCTCAGCCGCACGACAGCGACGTAAAGGGGTGCCCCAAAACGGAGTGTAGCTGCCCCTGAGCACCGTCTGGTGTTGACTCACAGCTCGAATCCCAAGGGTGGCAAACACGACAGTCCCCCCTCCAGAACGTCCCCCGGGCCCGGCCTGCCTAAGCAGGTGCTGTTCCGCCGCCGAGGGTATGGATCCCTCTCTCCAAGATACAGACCCTACGATGAGAGGGGGGATATGATCTGCCCCACTTCATGGGATTGTGCTTTGAAGAAACTGGGAGCCAGGGGGGACTTCATTTTGTTGAGTTACTGGGCTGGCCAGCGTAGCCCTTTTCAAGCCAGGGGGAGAGAAAGGAGGAGGACGAAGGAAGAGGACGCGCATGCTGCCCTGTTGCCGAACGCTCTCAAGCCTGGGGGGGAGGGAAAGGAGGAGGACGGAGAAGGAGGATGCGCATGTTGGTCTGTTGCCGATCTGAGGCCCCCTGTATCTGTCAAGACCCGCCCGGGCACCAGCAACAATAAACATGAAGGAATGTCATCCTAGCATGGATGTGAATGTGCATGAGGGGCCTTAGCCCCATCAAGCGCATGTTCACGCATAGAGGGCTGAAGCCCCAGCATGAATAATGCGTTGCATGAGGGCCCAGAGTCCCACCATGCTTCTGACGCGCTCATCCAGTCGAATCGGGGTCACACGCATAGGGGCCAAGGCCCCGGCGTGAGGGGTCGACGCATGAGGGGCCGAACCCCCAGCATTGGGGGTCGACGCATAAGGGGCAAGGCCCCGGCATGAGGGGTCGGCGCATGAGGGGTCGAAGCCCCGGCATGAGGGGTCAACACATGAAGGGCCAATACCCCAGCAATGGGCCAACTTGTGAGGGGCCAAGGCCCCAGCACGGTACCTGTCCAGGTACCCGCGCGGGTAACAGCAACAAGACACATGACATGAAGGGGCAACACCCTAACATGGATGTGAAGGTGCATGAGGGGCCGTAGCCCCAGCAAGCGCAAGTTGACGCATGAAGGGTTTAGCCCCAACACGATTAGTGCGTTGCATGAGGGTCTAGAGACCCAACATGTTTCTGACGCTGAACCATTCGAATCAGCGGGCCAGTAGCTACCGCGAATTTGCTACGCAGTGGTCCGTAGTCCCTGGCCCTAACAGCCGTACTGCTGGCAAGCTGATCCTGCGGCAGCGGCGGCAAGCATCAAGGATGATGCGCGGGTCCGGCTACAGGCGAAATCCGTGAGTTCGTAGCTCTTTGCATCCTTGCCCGACGCATGAGGGACCTCAGCCCCGGCGCTGGCATTGGCAAGAATACCCTCTACAAAAGTGCAAGACTGGGGAAGGCCCACCCCATATAGCCTAATCAGGGCGCTGCCCTGTGGAGGTCATACACTTCATGCGAATACCAAAGAGTGTTCTGACTCAGAAAGCAGGTATGGAGGAGCTGGGAAACGATGCCCAGACTCCTGATATGTCGAGAAAGCAACTGTTCGCTCGATATTGCGGTTTTCAAGCGGGGTTGGGGTGACCCCTTTATGAAGCCGAATTGCCTGTGTCGCCCCGGTGGCGTAACTCCAGAGGGCTCGGGTGAGGTGTTCTTCGGAGACCGATGGTCTCCTTACAGGCGTCCCGTGCGTCCTCACCCGATTACCCAACAGCCCTGCGCATCATTAACACGGGGAGGAGGAGAAGGAGGAGGAGGAGGAGGAGGTAGAAGAGCAGGAGGATGAGGAGCACGACCAAGTGGAAGAACTCAGGCGACAGAACGCGGGAGGCAGGAAAGATAAGACAGGAATGAGGGGCGTGGAAGGGGGGAGCAAGGAGGGGCGAGGGAGGAGCAAGAAGGGATTGGGAGGAGGCGCAGGAGCAGGAGGAAGGATAAAGGAAAGAAGGAAGAAGGACGGAGGAAGGATATAGGAAATAGGAGCAGGAGGGAAGGAGGCAGAAGAGAGAAGCAAGAGCGAGGCGGGAAAAACGAGGTAGAAGAGGAGGAGGAGGAGGAGAAGCGGTGAGGAGAGGAGAAGAGAGGAGAAGAAAAGGATGGCGAGGAGGGAGAAGTGTTGATAAGGAGGAGGTGGAGTAGGAGAAGGATGCATGAGGAGGAGGAGGAGGAGGAGGTGGAGGAGGGAGCAGGAGGGGAGAGGCAGGAGTGTGCAGGGAAGAAGGACATATTCCCTGCTCCCCCCACCCACGCACCCACCCCGCGACAGGCTGATGATGCCCGAGGGTGCGCCCGAGGTTTTCCTCGGTGCGGCGCCAGCAACAGCCGTCGAGGGAGCCCCGTGCGGGGGCGGCGCGAGGGAAAGGAGGAGGACGAGGAGGAGGACGACGACGACGAGAACGACGAGGAGACCAGGGAAGAAGACCTCTGCCATCATTGCATTCGCGGCTCGGCAACGAGTGCGCGGCCTTGAGCCCCACGCAGTTGCAGAACCCGCCGGTGCAGCGACGCGCAGGCCCCGATGCGCCCAGAGCGCTCACCTGCAGACGGAGGTGCCAAGCGCGGTGGTTCGCAGGCCGGAGAGTCCGCTGAGCGCCAGCGTGCGCCTTCCGTGGCACGCAGGGCGCGGCAGGTGGGACGGGGCTAGGACGAGCGCTCTCAGAGCATTCTGTAACACTCTGAGAAGCTCGCGGCGCCCGAGACATCCTCCACAGCCGCCAGATCTCAGAGGTTCTTGATTTATGCTCCCCCGACGTTATCCTCGTCCTGGCTTCGTCTTAACGCAAAGCGCGTCAGGCGTGTGGAGTTGGATGCCGTTCTTCCAGGAGCCGGCGAAACTCTCGGCGACGCTTGGGGGCGGTGACTTCCCATGGCGGGGAGGCCCAGTAGCATCTGCGAGCTCGCTGCTGCATC
Source organism: Prorocentrum cordatum (assembly GCA_963575745.1). Taxonomy (NCBI): domain Eukaryota; class Dinophyceae; order Prorocentrales; family Prorocentraceae; genus Prorocentrum; species Prorocentrum cordatum. Next base: position 233,815 of record CAUYUJ010015345.1, read on the forward strand.
ACGCTCGAGGGAGTGTGTTGTACGCTGGGAGTCCCCAGTTCACAGCGCACGACCTCTGCCGCACGCGCGCCACCCTGGCGGCGACATCGGCCTGCGGAGACGCAGCACCAAGCTGACGCGGGAGGGACCAAGTCTTGGCATCGCTCGGGCGTGTGAATCGTTTTCTCGGCGGAGACCATCGGGGAGCAGATTCGAACACGTTACGAAGAAATGCACGCACGAAACCGAAAGATGCACCAGGAATGGGACGTCCGAGCGACAGCGACAGCGACAGCGACAACGCAGGCGCCCGACTCGGTCCAGCCTTCGCCCATGATCCTGGGCTGGCCGTGTCGGGCCTGGTGTTCCTTGGTGTCGCCTGGCGAGCGTGCCAAGGCGCCGTCCCGCAGCCTCCGACGATGGAGGACGCCCCTCTCTACAGTCGTTTCCTTCTCCCCCCCACTTCCCTCGAGCCTCGATCCGCCATCCCCCCTCAGAGAGGAGGAGAAGGAAGGGAGGAGGAGGGACCCGTGCGTCCAGGAGGCCTCGTCTCCGTCCCGTTCGCTGCGGCAGGTGCCCTTCCTGCTCATGCATGGGCGTATCTCGTGCGCGTCGCGGCCCGAGCCCGCCACCGCTTCGTGAGCGAGCTCGGAGCCGCCAACAACAAATCAGCCGCTCTAGGTTTCCCACGAGGCCCTCCACCTTCTGAGAAGGTCGCCTCGCTCGCGCCACCCGCCTCGCGCGCGCCGCCACATCGACACGGACGACGAGGAGCAGCAGCAGGAGATGCAGGATCACAAGGGCAGGCAGGAGACGCAGAGGGTGAGGCAGGAGGATCAGAAGGCCTGGCAGCAACAGGAGAAGCATGACCCCTCCTGCCGACACTCAACCTTTTTTTCCTCCTCCTGCAGGGGCTCCTGCCCCCGTAGCCATTCTGGCTCAAGTTCAACTGCCGTGCCATGGGCGTTTGAGCTTGGACGCTGCCGAGGGGTTGGTTCAGGGCCACATTTCTGAGACACAGGGCCTCACATTTCTGAAAGCAGGCTTCGTTCAGGCCAGTACCGCTTCATGTTGCGCGCGGATCCGAGGTGGCAAGCCAGCTCGTCGCACCAAACGTGACTCTTCGGTCTCTCCCTCTGCATCGGCTACCCGCAGCGGCAGAAGCACAAGCTTGAGGACTCGTCGGCACAGCCCATCAACCACGCCCAGCTTCTCATGGAGCCACAGTGGTGGTTCGATGGAATCGGAGTCGGGCAGCACGACGGAAATTCTTAAATATCACACTTTCCAGATGGCGTCACACACGCAGGAGGTGCACCAGTTCCGAGGTGATGTGCAGACATCTTGCAGTCAGACCGCTACCATCGCAGCTGCTTCAAAGGACTCGAGCGCAGAGACCACAAAGGCGTTCAAAACCACGGAGAAGGTAGTCGAAGAGATGCGTAGGGAGGTCGTGGAACGATTGACGAAGGTGGAAAGCAAGTGTGTGCCACAGTCCATGCACATGGTCGCCAGCACGCCGACCACCAGCAGGGCCCAGGAGCAAGCGGATGACATCGACAGGAAGTTCAGTACCACGACGCAGAACCAGAACAGCCGCAGAGGCGGAAGCGGCGCTTACGCAGCAGACCATCAAGCACAGGAGGGAGCATGCCGCTTGACAGCCGTCGGCTTTGAGTCGCCTCCCATGGGCAGGACGCTTCGCCGTGCAGCGGAGCAGGTCAGAGCCCAGCGTGCGCCACAATATGATCACGCCAGCATTACGATCAAAACCTTCGACGTGCCAAGGACAGCGGTCTTTGAGTTTCCCACGGCCACAAAACACAGCAACGTCTTGAGCACGTTCAAGAGGACGGGCCCCTTCCAGCTTCAGAGCCCGATCGCTGGGCGCATCAAGCACGACCTGCGCCCGGAGCACGACATGAATGCGCAAGCGCGCCGCACGTTCGTGGTCATGGGCGGTGCGAGGAAAGTGGTGATTGATGCGTTGGCTGGCAGGTACGATGTTGGCTTGATGGCTTAGGCGGCGCGGTCTCCGACATGCGGTCGGAGGACTACCCCGTCACTTTCGCCCAGCTGAGGATGGACGGAGACAGGATCGAACACGCCGTCTTTGAGCAAGAAGCCAAGGACTTCGGGAGGCAGAAGGTGCCGCCGCAGGTGCGGGGCGCCCTCGTCGCCCCCTGTTGAGCTTGTCCCGAGTAGCTCTGATAGGGTGCTAAGCGACGCCGCATCTTCGCAGGCCGCCGCGGGGCGGCTGCACGAGGGTGCGAGCGACGCGGCCGCGAGTGGCAAGATGCGCACGCAGCTCACTGCACTCGCCTCCCAGCGCCCGCGCTACCCCCCAAAAGACGATCAAAGTTGTATACGGTGGTCTGAGACGATATCCAATAGCAGACCAAAATCGGGCTTTTGGTGGTTCTCCTGAGGTTCGAGGCGCCCCGTATTGTCCCTGGTTCTGAGTGGCAGCGCGCACGCGCAATGCGAACTGACTCGTTGGGAGGACCGCTGAGGGCAATTCAGCATGTGCAATGCAATACGCACGGCGCAAGCATTGTAAATGCTTGATATCGTACGCACGCAGGAATGCCATGCGCACGCGGGAGAGGCCGAGTCTCCCTGCCACTGGTTGCGCGGAGATGCTCTCGGAGCGAGCTGGCTCCCATCGGCTGCCGCTGGAGGCGCGGCCACGGTCGTCAGCGCCCGCCCGCGCGAGCAGCCCCCGACCATCGATCTAGACATTTGCGGCGGACGGGGGGGGGCCGATTGAGCGAATGTTTGGGGAATTGGGGGCGGCTCACAGTTGCGAGTGGTCGCGCGCCGAAAACGCACCGCGGCCACCAGTGCACGCTCGGGCCTTGCGCGGCAGCCCGCGCGCTACTGCGCGCGGCGCCTGTTCTCTGCGCGCGACAGCGGGGGGGGCGGGAACGCTGCACCTCGGGGCGGGGGGGGCGGCGGAGGATGGCCAGCATCATGGAGGGGTGGGGACAGACAGCGCCGCGAGCAGGGCAGTCACACGCGCACCGCCAGGTCAGAACATGTCCAGCACGAGCCGACGCGGCTCGGCTCGAATGCCGAGGCGACGCAGCGGCGCATTTCGCGCTGGGACCGAGCGCACGGCGACAACTCGAGTGCGACCCTCACTGATTTCACAGTCCCTGCCCCACCCCCCTGCGGTTCCCTTGAGAAGCGCCTTTCGGGCCACCGACCGATCGCCCTCTCGATTCAGCGTTTCGACGCGAAGAACCAGCAGAGCCCGTTCACCTGGGAGCGTGCCAGTGCGATTACACAGGCGGTCCTATCCGACATTGTTGTTACCCAGCATGCGCAGAAAGCCCGGTTGCGAACTTGGAATCACGTTCGGGGGGCGCGCGGGGCAATTCGGAATCGTTGCGCGGCGCTTTCGTCGAGACGCACCATTGTGCCATGAATGCGATCCGCGGGGGTGGGCGGGCGGAGGGGGGCACGGGCAACGTCGCCCTTGCGCCTGGGCGTTCGCCGTTTATGCCGAGTTTGAGCGCAGCCCGCAGCCCGCGGGGTCGGCGCGGCGCGCGCGATTTCGCTGGGGGCGCACTGCGGCGGCGCAAGATTTTGTTGCGTCGGTCTAACGCGGTGCGATCGCGAATGGGGACCGCGCGTCTGGCGGCATGGCTCGTGCCAGCGCCGAGGACGGAGGGCGCCACCTTGCCGCGCATTGGGATGGGAGTCTCTGCGACAACTCCAGCCGAGCGCACGCTGCGGCCTGAGATCTAGCAGTTCGGCGGCGCACATGGGCGAAATTGAACCGCGGCAGCGGCCCGAACGGAGACTCAGCTTACATGGTTTCCAACGACGCGTGCAGTGGCGACGCAGAGCAGCACCTGGGAGCGATGGGTGACCGCGCGCTGCGCGGCAGGTAGAGGGCGGGCATGATTTTCGTTTCCCCAGAGGCGGCCAGGCACCTGGCGCTGCGCAACTCGGATGCCCAGACCACGCCGCTAGCCTCCGGTATTCAATTTGATTATGATTGCGCCAGGCTTAGTGCACTCAGACCAGAGGGGAGGGGAAATGAGACACGTCTCCACCTACACTGCGGATGCGGATGCATGAATGGGGGGCGAAACAGGATTCCAGTCGAGCGCATCATAGCGCGCAGTTGTTGGTTGATTTTGATGCCGCATGTCCAGATACTAGCCGTGCTCGCGGACTTGGGCGCGCATTGTGCGACATGCATCTGCTCGTTGCCCCACGCGACGGCGTTGCGTCAAGTATAATTTGGGGTGGATTGAAGTGTTGGGATTGCGATTGAAAGAGGAGCGAGGCAGGGGGGGACATCCAGTATGTGTCTCTTCGCGCTATTCACGGACCCCCCTGCTGAATGTTTTGCTGTGCCCTTGCAATCAGGGCGTGGATCTTTTCTTGTCTCCATTAATTTGGTTCGTTCATTCGCAATGCGATCACGGGCTCGAGACCGATCTTGGAGCTCTCATGGCCCTTGAAGGCCTTGCAAGACTCAAGCTGGACACTAACAATGCATTACCCAGATCGTCGGGGTATGCTCAGAGAGCTAAAAACGTTCAACCCCAGCTGCGAGTGCATATGGGGGCGGGTTTTTCCTTGCCACGAGACCATCGCCCTGGGTTGCATTCATTTCGGTTTTTTGACAACCTGCACGCGTGGTTGCCCATACTTCGCTCGTTCTTTTTCGACGCAGGCAGGGACCTTCACCCTTGGTTGCACGTATAGTTGTTCAGGGGGTTCACCCGGGGATGCACATCTAGTTTTCCCAGGAACCTTCACCACAGGCTGCACGCGCATCTGGGGTTGCACGTTTTTCGCCTCCCGATATGCCCTGGCGCATCAGGCCAGGAGAGGCCCAGCGCCGACTGTGGGCCCGCGTATCCGACATCTCGCGATTGCTCGTTTTACGAAGCACGCGGGGGTGGCGGTTGGGCCCGAAGGAGCGGCTCACGCTTGTGACCGAATTATTCCCCGTCTTCTGGGCCGTACTTTGGGCGCGAAGCGCGCCAGCCTTGGCCCCGCCGTTGCGCTACGGACGTTAAGGCTTTGCAGCTTTAGCCGCCGTCTGTTGACCTTGCGGCTGCATGCTCACGGCGCGCACTGACGCCGAGTATTAGACCGTAGACTGCCACGCCAAAGAAGTTGCTGGAGGAATTAACGGTGCGCGGGGGAGGGGGAGTTACGACATGCGCCATGTATGAGTTTGGCCGTTCATGCACGGTGCGCCGGCCGCCTGCCCGAACTCTCGGGAAGTGGTCGGCGGGGTTCGTGTGTCTTTGGGCTTTGATGGGTGCATCCTGGCGCGCAGACCCCCGCGCGGTGGAGGCGGCCCAGTATGTATCAGATGTTCGTGCCCACGGTTACCACTTAACCGTCATCTTCAATTTTCCCCAGGCGGTTCACCGGTAAACGGTGCAACGGAAGTTGCATGACCATCTTATGCGCTGTCAGCCGAGATGTAGTAGATATGTGATTGTTGCGTTGAATGCGAGGCTCTCCGAAGCGGCCCCCGATGTTTGACCCAGGTTGGTTCTCGAATATGCTGTCGAGGCTCCAGGTGATTTAATACATCTGCCAGCCAATGTCTTGCAGTCGCACCTGTTCGCATTACTAGCCGAGGACTTTGCACTTTCTCCCGATTGAGGTCCGCTGCCAAATTCGGATTCTGTGGATGCCGTGCATGCGCCGACATTGATCACCCCTGACACTACTCGGTCTGCCCGAAGATGAAGGAATTGATCGGTCCGTGGGTACGGCAGGACATCCGCGAGCATGAGCATGATTTGTCCCCTACAATCATCCCTTCACGGCAGAGTCTACTTTAAGATTTGTTGCCGTGTGCAATGCCTTCTATTCAACGGAAGGGAAGCCACCCGGATCTGATAATTGGCGTTTACTCACCGTCCTCGGGCGTTTATTAAAGCCCTACTTTGTTCGACTCCGTCTTCGGGTACGTTTACTGAATGGCTTCGCTTGTCGGGGTGGTGAGTAGGAGGTGGACGTTTGCCTTCTATCTATGTTGTGCACACTACTGTTTGTAAGGGGGCCAGGGGGAACAGACCCCAGCTGCTTGAAGGGCGCATCCGTGTCCATCGCCGCTGGTACCCAGCGATTCAGGCTGCGTGGAACTGCCGCCCTTGCTCTCTGCGCAGTTTCATTCTTCTCGAGGCCTTAGGCTGGGTCCAGTTTCCGATGGTGAGGTGGTGTGCCTACTTTGCTCGCAAAGGGTCTTGCTGTGTTGTATAAAGTAAAGTCATTTTGCTGGGGTGCAGCAGGGGAAAGTGGTGGCCACCATCCTCGTCGCCCAGGGTGGCCGAAACGCTCGTGCTGTGGCCCGACCGCCTTAACAACAACTTGGGCCCCGAGGGCTTCCCAGACAAAAAAGAGTGTCGGATCGCCCACACAACGCAGAGTCTAGAGTCCTCTTCTTCCTCCTCCTCTTCCTCCGCTTCCAAGGGAGAGGAGGAGGAGGAGGAGGAGGAGGAGGAGGAGGAGGAGGAGGAGGAGGAGGAGGAGGAGGGACGGTGGGGGGGACCAGCAGCGTGCTGGCCCCGAGCTGTTGGGGTCCCCAGGAGCCCAGGCGGAGCTGTGCAGCTTCTGCGACGGGCGCAAGGTGCCAGCGCGCGCGCCCCCAGCGCCTGCGTGCGGATCGAGGATCGGGGATCGAGGACCGAGGTTCGATGATCGAGGGCCCAGGATCGAGGTTCAAGATTCAAGGATCGGCGGGCTCTTCATCCCCCATGTGGCAGGCCTCCCAGCGGCACGCACCGGTGGGCTGGGGGCGCGACCATCTGAAGTCTGAGTGGGGGCAGTTCAGACAAGGGCGGCCCCCTTCCTTCTCGTCGCCATTGCTGGATCCGCCTCGGACACCGGGTCAGGATGCACCCCCGGGAGGGGTCCGGGGACCGATTTCGACCGGATTTAGGCCAGGCGGAGACCACAGAAGGAAAGACGGAATTAGACATGATTGGAACTCAATCTCGAATCGGCTTGGCGTTTCCAGCGTGTGTTTCCCAAGACGGGCTGACAACTGGCAGGCGCACAAGCCTCTTCAGGAGAGTCTGACGATGCAGATCAGGAATAAAAGAGTAAAATAAACATGAACACGGCGCGCTCTTCTTCACCAAAAGCGTGCTTCCCATTCTCCCCCCCCCCCGACACGAGAACAGTCGGACCGAGGCACAAGATCGAGGTCGGTTCGGGGAGGGTACCCCAGTGTTCTTCGTGTTTGTTGGATGTGGTTCCGCATCCTGGGGAGGGTACCCTTGGATGTTTTGTTCGCTTTGGCCGACAGAGGGCCTCATGTTCTTAAGGGGTGTTCTTCTGGCCTACGGGTCCGATTGTAGGCTCGGAGCGAGCGATGGGCGTTGGCTGAGGGGCCCCGGCCCGCCTGCAGGGGCCATTGGCGGGTTCGCGCGGCGGACTAGCCGCTAGAGTTCTTTAGTCTTGGTCCCGCCCCTTTTCTCCCAAATCCTCCTCCTCCTCCTGATCCTCCTCCTTCTCCTCCCTCCTCCTTTTCCTCCTCCCTCATCTCCCCCCCATTCCCTTTCACTCGGCGGTGAACGGGACTGGTCCTAAAACCTCCTCCTCCTCCTCCCTCCTCCTCGTTCTCCCTCATCTCCACCCTACCCCCCTCCATTTCGCTCGGCGGTGAATAGGACTGGCCCTAAAGCCTCTTCAGTCTCCTGGTCCTCCTCTTTCTCCTCCTCGTTCTCCTCCTCTTCCTCCTCCTCCTCCTCCTCCTGTTCCTTTTCCTCATCCACCTCCTCCCTTCTCCTCTTCCTCCTCCTCCCTCCCTCCTCCTCCTCCCCCCCTCCTCCCCGCCTCCTCCTCCTCTCTTCGCCTCCTCCTCCGCCTCCTCCTCCTCCCTCTTACTCCTTCTCCTCCTCCACCTCGTCCTCCTCCTCCTCCTCCTCCTCCTCCTCCTCCTCCTCCTCCTCCTCCTCCTCCCTCTTACTCCTTCTCCTCCTTCTCCTCCTCCTCCTCCTCCTCCTCCTCCTCCTCCTTGTCGTCGTTGTTGTTGCGCGGCGGGTGCCGCGGAATCAGATAATTAGCTGCCTCCTTTTGGGGGACCCCAGTACTTCAATGAGGCAGCCAGAAATGATGAGTTACCCCTATTGGGGGGGTCTTAAGACTGTTCAGGGTTGCATGCGTCTGCGTATCCTCCCCCATCCGTCATCCTCCTCCAGCGTGTCTTGAGAATCCTCTTCCGTGTGCGATGATCCACTGCGCAAGCGGTTGGCCTCGTGGGAGGGGGGCGGGGCGCCCCCTTTGCAAGGCAGCCGAAGCGGGCTCCTCCACGACGGCGTCGCTGGGCTGGCTGCGGGAGCGGCCGTGTTTGGCCTGGTTGGCACTGTGCATATAGTAATTGTAGGCCATCGCGGGAGGTGGGGCGACGAGATCTGTACGTATCCGTTGCCCTTGGCCAGGCCCACCCCGGGGCCAGTAACGGTGCATACGCGCTCCTGGTTTGACCAGGGAGGCACATTCACCGTTCTTGGATCCAGGATAGGTTTGGTAAGGGGCAGCGAATATGTACAGTTCTCGTCGTCCTAGCAAGGGCGTTTGGAGCCTCACATGATTAATTCGCACTTCATCGGGCGCCACGTTGCGACGCCAGCTGCGGCGTTGTGGTGCGACAGTGAATTCGGAGGCTGACCAGTGGAATCAAAGGGAGAATTCTCCAATGGAGAATAAGATTCAGCGGAGGCTCCAATCCGTTTGCAGGAAGGAAGACATGACCCTCAGATTGGATCGGCGGCCCAGGTGCCGATGTCCGAAAGGGAGTCGCAGGTGGGATGGGCCTTACGTGCTTGAAGGATCTGGATGATGCTTACTCGTTCTGCCCCCGCGCCAGAGCACCATTGTCATGCATGCAGGATGGTTATACCGAGCTCGCTCCCAACCGGCTCGATGGAACCATCCTGGTGCCGCTTGGGAAGCATCGCGAAATTGTTGTAGCGTGGCACAGCCGCAGCGTTGCATGGTTGTGGCGTTGCGCTTGGGGGGCTTCTTGTGGGACGTCTTGGGGCTGCCGTGGCCGTCCTGGATGCAATGGTTCTGCCGAGCTCTTCCGAATAAGCTCTGCTGGACCATATTGTGGCCACGGGTCTTGAGGCTGCCTTGGAGCCCTCTCGGGGCGGTCTGGGGCCGCCTTTGGGGGGTTTTCGGGCCGCCTTGGAGAATTATTGTGCCCGTATTTGGGGCTTCTGGGGGTTCTCGGAAATTTGCCCGAGGCGATCTGGAGGTGAAAAGCCTCGGGAGGGAAGCGCCATTGACCAGTTGTTGTTTGGTTATCAGTATTGTCCATCTTCCAGTGCTCTGCGCCTCCGCCCATCGAACCGTGTCGAGGAATCTTGACGCAAGTTCGTTTCTAGATTGGTCCAAGGAGGCCCTCGACCACCAGGGGACAACATGCACCCGCGTAATTTGTGTAAACACATCGTGCCTTCAGATATGCCTTTCAAATGATGGTGGCGCACACATACACGCACTGTCCCCTTCAACGCACAGTTTGACGGGCGCATGGCAACGGGACGCGTTTAACACACGTTGGTTGTTCGGCATATGTTCATATGTTCCCGGAGAGGAGGCGACATATCCATCGGTCAGTTGCCGAGCTTACCCGCCAATTATGCCAGCGAAGCGCGCGCGCATTCAAGCAATGTTGAAGGAGACAAGCTCTTACACGCACACACACACACACACACACACACGCAATGATTTCGAAGGAGGGTCAGCAGACCCACTCGCTCTTCTGTACACCAGGATGGATTGCTGGTGGCTGACAGTGGCGCGAACGCAACAGGCTTCAGTCCAGTCACTGTTGCACTGGGACTCGTGGCCCTCTAGCTTGGCGGCGGGCGAGGGGGGAAACGAGGAAGGACGGGCCGTCTCGTAAGGCTCAGAAGTCCCCCCGCCTTCTCAGAAGTTTTCCAAGCCTTCCCCGAAGACTGAGAACCGCTTGCCGGAAAGTTAGAGGCCCTGTGAAAAGCCCCGCCGCCTTCTGAGAAGGCCCTCTCCTTCTCATGTCCCCCTCGCCCGCCGCGAACTAGCTCTCGCCAGGCGTCTCACGTTGCAGCACGAAGTATTTTGGTCGGACAGCCGTGAGAAGTTTACCGTGGCCTTCCCATGAATCATGCGGATCGACTATATGTTTGGGCATTTGTTTGCCGATCTCTGATCCGCATCTACAGTGGGCTCAGCCGAGCCATGCCACCATGCATGTGATATTATAGCCTCGTTATGCGTGCTTGTCTGCATCTGCGTAAATAGTCCGTTTTCTGGCTTCTACCCTCGTCTCAGCGAGCAAGTCTTTTCGCTGATTCTTATTCAGAAGGGTTTCACCCCCTGCCGCCAGCCCCCCTGTTTGTCATCGCGGGCGATCTCAGAACTGTTCTGGGGTGTTTGGCGGCCGTCTTGAAGTAAGATTGAGACATTTTGCGAGGGGAGCGGGCGACTAGCATATTAGTTTAATGTCTTAGCCTTTGATATACGAGTAGATGCATTGTCATAGCGTTTCCCTCATGGCATACGCCGGAGGCTATTTGGGTTCCTTGCGGTGTTGTTGATTTCTTTCGAGTGGGGTCGTTTTTTTGTTCCACGTGGTGTTCTCTCAAGGGTTCAACAACAACGGCAGCTCGGCGAAGGAACAGTTGTTTGCGCAGACTGCGAGCGAAAGCGATGCGGGCGTTGCAACAAGGTGGAGCTGCGCCAAGATTTCGATCAGCGCATGTGGGAAGTTGTGGACGGCTCTCCTGGACACGCGTGCAAAGACTGCGCAAGTAGGCGTTGCGCCAAAGAGATGTAGATCTGCAGGAGCAGGCGGTATCAAGAAAACAAAAGGTCCTTGAACATTGTATAACTGTACAGCCGATGTCGCCTGATGCACGACAACGACGTGAAGGGCAGCTCTCGAGTGTGTGACGAAAGCATCCGAGTATTCAAAGTAGCAAGCAGCCATGGCGATGGAAAGTTCGGAGCAAGTGGACCAGGTCACGAAACGGTCGCACACGGAGTAATGCGCTTGCATATGATCGATCGTAGACAGCAGTGTGCAACATTCTGAGTTCCGGTGGGAAGTAGCCTCGGCGAAGAACAGCGTTTAGATCGAACCGTGTCTCCCATCGTCGCGTGTGCAACGGACCAGTTCCCGACAGGCCAGCAACAGTTGTTGTGTCGATCGGCGGTTGAGTTGGAGGGAGACCTTCACGGACCAGTATTGTCAAACTAACAAGCACATACATAGCGCAGTTGACAGTACAATGGCCACCAAGTCTGAGAGAATGATACGTTCAGATTGCACTGCGAGCCGCTTCTGCTGTCAGTTCGCGGGAAACTTTTGGCGGCCGACGCAGCCCATAAGTCGCCGTCACCACCAGAAACATCGTTTTCAGCAGCTTCGTTTCTCCGTCTCTTCGGAAAAGCATGTGTGTCGCAATGCACTTGGAATTGCCCATTCACATTCAGATGTTGTCGTAGGCTCTGGGCCGTCTTGGAGGTCGCTTGGGCCATCTTACGCCGACTTGGGGTCATCTTGGCCCGTCTTGGGGCCATCTGGGGCCGCCTGGAGGCCATATCGAACCCTTCTTGGGCCGTCTCGGAGCCACTCTGAGGCCGTCTTGGGACCATTTTGGACCGTCGTTTGGAGCCCCGCCTTACCAAGGGGGCGCAAATTGGCGCAGAAGATCCCGAGACCCCCAAAAAGCCCCAGGAGGTTGGAAAGAGTTGCGAGAGGCCCCAGACGAAAACGACAGCAAGTAGCAGCAGTAGCAGCAAGTGGCTGAAGCGACAGCACGTCCCGTTGTGCCCGAATCCGTTTGCGCGGATCTATGCACTTGGGGAAATATGCCCGTAGTCTACAGTCGGGCCGTTGAAGAAGGAACCTTTTTCGTTGGGGAGGGGCTCAGTGTCCCTTAGTCGTCTTACAGCTTGTCGTAGGTTGTCCTCTGATCTTCTATGGGAAATCGAAGTCGAACTCGTGGAACAGGGGGCTCGTTCCTTGTTTATTAGGGTTCAGTATGACAGCGTTTCGACTGCAGCATGATCCTCCCCTCCGCCCTCGTCTGGTGGCCCTGGGCCCTGGAGGGGTCCAGGTTTTGCTCATTGCCTTCGCTCGCTCAAGTGATCGCTTTCTTATTCAGTTGTTTGCCGATCGGCGCGGGCCCTCGCACGCCCCCGTCCCCATGGAGTAGATGTTGGTTGTTGTTGGCACCTGTTTCAAGCAGGCGGAGTCCCCCCCAGCGTACGCACTTGCACAAACAGTCGTATTAAACCGAGGTCCGAAGCCAGACCCCCCCCCCTTCCCCCTTCCGCCCAATGCCGAACCGCCGAACAAGAAAGCGTTCATCAATTTCACCGCGCATGGCACGCGGGCCGCATAGCATAGAGGCTTGTACAAAGAAAGCACGTACTTCGGTCCTAATACCTGGAGGGCGGAGCTCGGCTCCTCTTGACGTGCCCTTCTGTAGAAGGAGCAGGAGCACGAGGAGGAGCAGGGGAGCGGGACCAGCAGTAGCAGCGTCGGGAGGACGAGTTGCCCAGGTCACCCGCAGGGGCGCCATGGCGATCGCCACAGAATCGTCTTTCTCCAGGCGGGGGCGCGAGGGCGCGAAGGTGACCGCGCTTCGGCGGCACGCGAGGTGGGGCGGTCCAAAGTTGCGAGGAGGGGCAGCTAGTCCTCCTGACTGCGAGGGGCGAATGGGGGAAGGAGTGCGTGAAAGGGGTCAGCCCCACGAGTGGCCGCAGCCAGTGCTCAGTTTGCTTTTGCCTGCCGCCTAGAGGCGGAGTTTTCGCCCCGTGGGCCTTCTCAGGGGAGGCACCAGACGGGCTTGCGCCACTCCGCTGGGACGGCCCAAGGGCCGTCCACGCACGATGCGATGCCGGGGGCGCCGAGAGGGGCGGATGGGCTCGAGAGGGCGTCGGCCACATGATCGCAAAGAGTGGCGGCCAGACGTACGCATAACCTCTTGGCTCTTCACATGTCCACACCAGCCGATCCAGAAGCAGATCGCCAGGCGAGTTGCCTTAATCAGGGAGGTGTAGAAGCATGCCGTGTAACAACCGCCTTGGAAGCGTGTTCTCAGCGGTCTCTTGGAGCCATCTTGGGGCTCCCTTGAGGTCCGTGGGCCTCTTGGGGCCACGTTGGCTTCCACGTTGGCTTCCATGAGTCCAAAAGAGGGGGTCCTGAATTCAGCCCTCCCTACCCATCGGTGGGTCAGAAATGCCATCTTGGGGCCCTTTGGAGGCGTTCTTGGACGCTCTTGGGGCCCTCGTGGGGCTCTCATGGGCTCCTCTTGGAACTGTCTTGGACCACTGTGGGGCCATCAGCAGGCTTCAAAATCCAATCGGAAAAAGGCGAGAACGCTAAAGGCATTGGTTGTCCTCGGGTTCGGAAGCCATTTTGGCATCTTGGGGAGGTCCGTGGAGGGCTCGAAGAGCACTTAAAACCGTCAAGGGGCCGTCTCGAGGCTCTTGAATGTGTATGGGCGGTTGTATGTTGACGAGGATGGTCGGGCGGGGCGCATCGGGTTGGCCGCACATGCTCCAAATGTGGAGGCTGAATGCGGTCTGTAACGTGTTTTGACAATGGTGGGGGGCGGGCCCTCATGGAATCGGCATAGTTCCGGGTTGGACGCCGGCCGGGTGGGGGAGGGGGGGTATATTTCGGGGGCGGACAGAACCCCCAACAGTGACACGTCGATTAGTGAATTGTCCGTTTTCGCTTCTCGAGAGGGCGCCGTGGCCGTTATTTTCCAGGCTTGCGCCCGCCAGGTTTGGGCCTCAGGTCGTTTTCACTAAACCACGTTTTACTAAAGGGGGGTCTGTCCACCCCCGAATATTAACAAAGAACAATGGTAAACCCTTCCCCCGAGAAGGGGAAGGAGGGATTTTGGGGAGAGAGAAGACACATGTGTTAAACCACTTACGCCCAAAGGGCTGGTGGAATTTTGTCTCCTCTCTGCCAAAGCTCCCTCTTTCTCTTGTTCGGGGGAAGGGCTTATCACTGTTCCTTATCTATATACGCTTCTTCCCCCACCCGGCCGGCGGCAAACCCGGAACCGTGCCGATTCCATGCGGGCCCACCCCAACCATTTTTGTCAAAGAAACAATACAAACCAGACTCTGCCTCCACATTTGGGGCATGCGCGGCCAACCCAGGCCCCCCCACATCATCCTTGTCAACAAACAATGCAAAGTATAGTTTGGAGCAACGTCTTGAGTCATGTTCGTGAGGCCCGCGAGCACTTCGTATTGTTTTGGAGAGGGGCGGCGGGGCGGGTGTGCCAGCACTTCTTTGCTGTGCGCAGGGTACCATCCCTGACAAAACAATACAACATGCACCTCGCGGCTAAATCTGGATCACGCGCGGCCATCCTGCGATCATTGTCAAGTGGTTTTTGACAGGGACGGCGGGGGTAGTGTCGCGTGGCTGGCTGTGCGCAGGCCCCCCAAGCACAATGATGGGCATTGGTTTTCAACAAGGATGACGGGGGCCGATATGTTTCCCGATGTGTGTTGTCACGCTGTCACGTGCGCGGGCGCGCCTGACGCACAATGCACGTGCCCCGAACGTAACGCACTTGGCGCGGCTGGAGTGTGCGACACACCTCTCGGAGCACGTGGCGCATCTGGCGCACCAGGCGTGCCTGGCACGCTCGGGCCCCAGGGGTGCCTGGCGCGCGTGGCGCCCATGGCACACATGGCGCACCACCTCGCCCAAGCGTCGCGCACCTGGGGTCAGCTTTGGTTCCCAGTAGATGCCCATCCAAAGACGACCGCTGAACATGCTCAGGCTCGGGTGATACTTATGTGTTGGGAGGGCGGGTGGGAGTGAGCTAGACGGCTTGCGGGCTGGTGGATCGGAACAGTTCGCAGCGCCGTGGCCAGGGTTGTTCAGCGCGCGAGCGGATCGCCTCTGCCACGCCGCGACGGGAAAGGCGTGTCGCCGATCGGGGCCTGGGTGAGTCGCTCCTCCCAGGAGCGCGCAATCTCGCGTGCGGAGCCCCACCGTCGACGCATCGTCGATCGAAGGCCGGTTTCCCCTCTGGGCCAGCCGCCCCCCCCCTTTCTCACGTCGGCCCCTCCCCCCAACACATGATCCGATGATGACGAGGATCAGAGGCAGCGGCCAGGGGTGCGTGGCTCAGGGGGGGAAGCATCGACGCCCAGTCGCGCATGAAACACCGATAGGGACACGATATCCCGCCCCGTCCAGGAACTTGCGCCTTCGGTAATGGAGGACGGCCTGTTGCCAACCTATCGGCCGTGTATCGCTGAGTCCAGTCAACGCCTCCCCCCCTGAGCCAATTCCCCCCCGTCATCCTCCCTCGACGAGGAGGTGGAGAGCAGGGCTGCCCCGTCCGATCGGTGCTGCATCTTGTGCACCCGCTCGCGCACGGGCTCGGCGGGCTCGATTTCTGCAAGGGCGGAGCATCGTCTATTCGAGACTCTTCTGCCAGAGGCTCTAACAGTGGCGATTTGCCCCTGGGGTGAGTCGAATGAAAAACAAAAAAAGATGTCGAAGATCCGCGCGGATCTATTCGATCTGCGATGGGTCCAGCACCGATCCAAGAAATCCGCGGACCTCCGACAGTTCGCGTTGATGCAAATCTACATTTACACTTGAGTCTCACCGAGGAGCTGGACGATTGGATCCCCAGGAGAGTTACAAGTTGTGCTTCCCCTCTGGGAAGCATCCGCCCGCGTCGCTGTCCGCCCCCCCGATTAAGGCTGTCAAGGCGCCTGTGTTGTTCAAAGCTTCCGAGGCATGCTGAAGAACAAGTGTGTTGGAGTGCTGGTCGAAAAACACTGTGAACTGGCCTGCTCGGTGTACGCCTGCAGGTTCTCGACGGCATCGCGGGGCCTCTGCGCAAAGAGCACTTGAGGTCGGCCTTCACTGCCCAAAACACGCGCAGCATCAGTTTAGGCACGCCAGCCCCCGTCCGCGGACTGCGTGGGCGACGGATTGTCTGGTGGCCTTCGGCCCATCCCGCCACTGCGGTCGCTTGGAAGGCCTCGTTGGATCTCTTGGAGGCCACTTGGGAGCCACCGGGCTCCTTCAGGCTGGCCCGACCCGTGACGCGCACGAGAGGCCCAAGTCGCGCGAGAGTCTTGCGGCTGGTCTGCGGAAGGCTTGAGGGATTGAAGGGTACTGTAGCCCCTGGTGCCTGGGGGGGGTTCTGGTGGCCTGGGGGGGCACGCTCGGCGAGAGGGAAGGGGATGCGCATGAAGCACCAGGGCGACGGGACTTTCTTGTCGCAGCAGCGAGAGTCCTCACCGCGTTCGGAGGCACACGTGGGATGCACGTGGCCGAATTGGACGCAGCAGGCGGCGGGAGAGGAGGAGCGCGCGAAAGGGGAGGGGAGCGCGCTAAGAACGTGAAGTCTTTGCACATGTGTGCCAGGGAGCGTGCACAGCGCGGAAGCAGAAGTCCTTGAAGGAGAGGAATTCGAAGTGAGGATCCATGGTCCAGGGCGTTGCCGAGAAAACGACGGCGCGCAGCAGCGCCGTCGGGGAGCGAGACCCAAAGCCATGTACGAAGGAGGCCAGGTCCTAAAGCCACACAGCGCCAGCAAAAGTCAGCGGTGTGGGATGGGAAAGGGCAAGGATCCTGAAGTCTGATTGACTGCTTGAGCGACGGACTAGCAGGCCATGCGCAAAATGAGAGTATGTCGGACGGGTCTAGGACGAGGATAAATCCGTTCGTTCCAGAGCGTTCCAGAACGCTCTCAGAGCGTTCCAGAGCGCTCTGAGAAGGCCTCGACGCCCGAGATATCCTCCAAAACCGCCGGGCCTTAGAGAAGTACAGCCGGGCCGATAAAGAAGGAACCCGTTTCGCCTGGGAGGGGCTCAGTGTTCCTTAATCGTTTTACAATTGTTCTTAGGTATTCTTATTGTTTTCTATGGGAAGTCGAAGTTTCATTTACAGTAAAAGGGGTCCCTTTTCCTGCCTGGGGTTCCTTAAGGACAGCGTCTCGACCGTATGAAGGCACGCCCGGCGGTGGAGAGGCCGAGCAGGACGTGCACCGCCACGAGCAGCAGCGGGGCCGCGGAGAGAGCGGGCGGAACGCTCAGAGCGGGCTGTCCAAGCGGGGGGAGCGCTCCTGCCCCTCCGCCCGCCACCGCGGGCGAAAGAGAGGGCAGGCGGGAGGAGGAGCGGGATGTGAGGCCGAGGAGGTGGAGGAGCACGACGGACGGAGGAGGGAGAGGGGGAGGGAGAGGGGGAGCGGCGAGCGGAACGCGCTCAGAGCGGGCGGTGTCAGTCTGCGGGGGGGGAGCTGGCGTGCGGGCCGCGCCCAGAGGCGGACGGATCCCAGAATCGCAGCGCGCCAAGCGTGTGCGTTGGTTGGAATCAGACGTGCTCCTAGCGCCCCATCTTTCCCCTTCTCCTTGTTTCTCTTCCGCTCGTTCACCTCATCCCCCCTCCTCGTCGTCCTGACCCGTCCTGAGCCAATCATGCTGGTCTCGCTCGACTCGGGCTTTTGGCAACGAGTGCTTAATCAGTGATTGGCCGACATCTTGGTATGACCAGGAGGGGGAGAAGGGAAGGTGGAAAGTTTCGCTCCTCAGGGAAAAGGGCCCGGAGGTTGTTCTGAATGTTCGGTACCTTGGTGCCCCTGCTGGGCCCTGGGACCGTCAAGCAACGATTCGGGATGCATAGCCGATCGACCTTGGGGACCCGTTTCTTGCAGGACCGTTTTGTCCGCACCATGGCAAGGGGGTGGGGAGCGTGAGGAGGATTAGCAGCAGCAGGTGGAGGGAGCCTTTCAGGGCATTCGCTGTCCAGCGCATGCCTAGATTTCGCGTTCGACGATAATCGCCCGCATCATGAGGCAAGTTCAATTGTTACGTACATGTTCAGTGGTCCTTAGTGTCATCTAGCCACCGCCCTCATTTTTCCGGAAAGGTTCAGTATACAACGACAATGTGTTGCCATGTGCCAGCATCGTTCTGGTCTCATTCCGCATTCGGCAAAGGCGGCATCATGGTCTGCCAGGGGGCCCTGGGCGCGTACAGTCCGCCACTTGTTATACCTCCCGAGTGCATTCGCATTTTCGGATTCTGGAGCTCCGCGTTGGCCGTTTGCAGAGGGAAGCATGTTGATGGTCCATCAGGCAGAGTTTTGCTGGTGGAGTTCGGCTCGCGCAATACGGAGTCGGTCCCGACGGTGGCGCGGAAGTCGGGGGTGGCCGTCGCACGCCGTGGCGCCCTCAAAGAAGATCGGGGAAGCGGACGCCGTCCTGAGTCGTTTGCATCATTCGATTGTAAGCTAATGCTAATGGTGTCACGGGGCATCGACGGCGCAATTCTTATCATGTCTTGCCCGCAAAGCATTGGGAGCACAGCTTGTATGTCGAAGTCAAGTCTGCAGCGGACGCGTAGTCTAGTGTTTGTGTTTTCCCCGCATGGCCTACATTGGTTCTTGCGCAGGCTGCCTTGTATGCAGGACTGGGGGGGAAGGGGGGGGAGCAGGGAGAGATGGAGAAAGGGGAGGCATCTAAATAGACCTGTGTGTGGCGATGGTTTTTTTTACCAGGCGGGTCGCGGCGGGCCTTGCTTCAAACCTAGAGGCTCCTGGAAACCGATGTTTTCGGACACCCCGACCTGCAATGGCATGTATTGGAACACTTAGGCAATGCGATGTTTAACCAGGTGGATTCGACTGCATCAGTGGAGGCCGAGGTGCGAACACCCGCGCTTGGTAAAAATGTGGTTCTGGAGCGCACGCCGTGGGCTGCTGGACCGCTCGCGCTCGGTATAACATCCAACGCTGGGACGCTCGCCGTGGGCTGCTGGAACGTCCACGCTCGGCAAGAACGAAGGGCCTGAGCGCACGCCGTGGGTTGCTGAGACGCCCGCGCTCGGTAAAAGTGCAGTGTTGCAGCGCACGCCTTGGGCTGTTGGACCGTGCGCGCCAGGTCAAACACGCAGTATTAGCACTAGCCGTGGGCTGCTGGAGCGCCAGCGCTCAGTCAAAGTGCGATAACGGAACGCTCCCCTCTTCTCAATGTTTCGCGTGGCCCCACCATCCCATCCAGGAACGATGCCTAGGGGAGCTGCCTCTATCGGGGGAGCGTGGCATCACGTAGATATGCTGGGGAGGGGGAAAAGGAAGAGGAGAAGGATCAGGAGGAGGAAGAGGAGAACCAGTGCAAACCCAACACTCATCAACGATGTTGGAATAAACCCTCCTTGCAAGCTCCCTCTTCACAGGCCCCTACAAGGGTTTTTTCACTGAGGGAACTGCCTCGTTGGGAGACAACCGCTTGAAGACCTTGAACCCTGCCAGAACACCATTTCCGGAATTGCAACGCCCCGAAGCAACTTAATTGATGCGTCTTAACGATCCTGAACCGTGCCAAAACACCGCTCTTGGGACTTCACTTCAACACCTCGAATCAACGTAACTGTTGCGCCTTCACAATCCTGAGTCTTCCAAGAACACCATGCTGGTGCGTTGGCCACAGGAATCCGCGAAATTCGTGTAAATGTTGAAGACGAGTGCTCGCGGCGCGCGAGAGCCACATTTTGAAAAGGAGCCGCCATCAATCCGTGAAACGATTGCACATGTTTAAAACGAGAGTGCGCGGCGCTAAGGCGAGAGGCATATTTTGAATACAATCCACCCTCCATCCGTGAAGCTCTTCCAGATGGTGGAAACGAATGCGCGCGGCGCTTGGGCGAGAGCCACATTGTGTAAACCATCCACCCTCAATCCGTGAAGGCCGTGCAAATGTTCGAAACGAATGTGCGTGAAGGTGAGAGCCACATGTTGAAAACGGTCTGCCGTCAATCCGCGAAACTCGTGCGTTTGTTCAACGAATCTGCGAGGCACGAAGGCGGCGAGAGCCACATTTTGGAAGTGGCCCGACCTCCAAATATGAAATGGTTGCCAGTTTCTAGCTAAGGTTCAAGGTCATACATGGTAAGGAAGTTTCAAGCGAACGCCTGGCCCGTTTGTTCGACCAGCCTCGGGGCGCGACAGGGAGCAACTGTTTATGAAGAAAGGTGCGGAGGAGGGAGATGGAGAGGAGGGGAGAGAGCAAGGAGGAGGTGGAGGGGGATGGGGAGGAGGAGTCGGAGGCTCCAACTGCTCGCGTTTTCCTCGTATGACCTGTGCAGATTCTTGCGCAGACTGCCACGTGAGCAGGCTGCCGCGTGTGAGCCTGTGTCTGGAGCGCTCCGCGTTAGCACGTCTGGACAGGGATGCTCCCAGAAACCCAGTAACGCCAGCAGGGCCAGGATCCTCGATGTTCGGCTCGTCCTCCTCGTCCTCGCCCTGCCTCCTTCTCACCCCCCTCTGCCCGTTCTTCGCCCTCCTCATCCTCTTCTTTCCTCGCACTCCTCCTCGTCGGTCCTCGTTCCTTTTCGGTTTGATGTCTTCCTCGTCATCGCCATGGATGGGAGCCGAAAGCATGAAAGCGAAGCCCCAGAGAGGTCACATGTTCGATACCCTTCGGGAGGATGAGAAGGAATAGGAGCAAAAGGAAAAACATGGAGATGAGGAGGAAGAGAAACAGAGGGAGGCTCTGGAGCCTCTGCCTGATCGCGTAGCGATATGAATATTCCGATCCACTAGCACGCACTGCGGTGCTAGGACCCGCTTATTTCTCTGGACGGACTCAGCCTGGCTGAGCACCTTTGGCCAGAGCCTCGAAGCGATACGTCGAAGATACTCGCGCCCAGTGGCGGTAGGTGTGTCACATGGGACGGCCAATTTCCTGATCTGTTGGGAGGCGTACACCGCGCACACGGCGAAAAAACAAATTCCCAGCCCAGCTTGGAACCTTACTTGATGGGCTAAGTGAGCCCAACACACCGCAACATGGACCGGCTTACCCAGTGGGGGTCTCATAGAAGTGCCATTTTCGTTTGCAAGGTTTCCTGCATTCACTACCGCACCATTCGGCGCGTTTCGCTACAGTTGAAGAGCCTCTGCATGCCAGACATGTTCGACCACTGTCGTCGAGCTGGTCGGCGGAGGCGACAGCAGCACATCAAGATGGGCGGGGGCTCGGACGGGTCTCCTGATGGCCCGTCGGGACCTGACTCCCAACCCACCAGCCTGGATCTCTAATGGGCGCTCGAACTCCAGGGCCTTCATAGTGGACCCGAGGAGCCTCATCCGAAAAAGAGGAGCACGGTGCTCTACAACCTGAGTGTGTTGCCCCACGGCGTTGTTCATTCGATGTTTGTTTGCCGCGAGAGCGGCCTTGCAAAAACGTCATGCTCAGTCTGGTGCGATTTGGTCCACATGACGGCAAACTGATCCCCACGGGCACCCAAGCGGCGGCCAATCTCGTGCCAGAGGTCAGCATCAGGCTTTTTTGGCTGCTTTGGGTGCCCGTTGTAGAAGTTCAAGTAGATGCCCTCGAAGTCAGTGACATAGATGGTGTCTCCCACGGAGATTGCCAAAGCCAACAAGAAGGCAGCCAGCCCGCCACGTACCACTGTTTGGCGCTCGCAGCGGAGGGGCGCCCAGATGACACCTTGCAGCTCCGTCTCCCGGAGGTCGTGACAGCTTGCGATGGCCGCGCCTGCGCGTCGCAGGTGAGGATGGCAGGTGCCCCCCCCTCCTCCGCTCGAGTCGCCGAAGATGTAGGTCACCCCTCGGCTGCTCTGCCCCAGGCACCGGTCACGGTCCTCCTCCTACCCCGCACGTAGTCTAGGAGGGCGCGGCACAGGGAGATGGGGTGGCTGTCCAGGCGCTGGGCAGGAGGCCGCGGATCCAGTAGCACTCCAGCACGTCCTGCTGTGCTGTAGCTTCGCTGATCATGGAGTCCGTGGCGTAGTGGACTGGGCATGGCCTTCTCTGGGTGCACTCCCAGGTGCGATGGAAGGCCGCCTCTTCTTCTCTTGGCATCTGGGGCGCATGCTGTCGGACTCTGCCGTAGTCTGAGCTTGGACACGTGCCTTGGGCCAGGCGCTGCCAACCGCGAGGGTCAGCATGATGGCAGCTAAGCGAACCCCATTTTTCGTCTGCTCGAGGTAGCGAAGCAGCTGGCGGTAGGACCTGCTGTCAATGCCCTGCGCCATGCCTGAGCCGCTATAATGCTCATTAGCCTGCTCCCAGTACCTGTCCATGACGGTCTGATCGAAGTCCTAGAGCAGCGCCTCCGGCATGTCGACGGTAGCGTTCCCCGTGAGGTCGTTGGGGTCGAATTGCCAAGTGATTTGGTCGGTGTTGTTCGGGGCAGTTGGCTGTAGTTCCCGTCTGTCGGCCTGATGGGGTTGCCAGTTCTGTTCCATCACATACAAGGTAATGGCAGACCGTGGGCCTCGGGCGCAACGTGGCCGCTGCGTTGGTGGAAGCTGGCGGAGATGGTCTGCAACCCTGGCCCAGGTAAACTGAATGGTCTTTGCATGGCCACTGCCTGTACTGGATTTCGTGCCCCCGGGAAGGGACGGGTGGGAGGGACTCAATACCGATCCTGGCAAAATCCCCACCACCCCTGGCATAATAAAACGTGCGACGCCAGGAGGGGGGCGGCCCGTCCACCCATCTCCCCACCATAGGGGGAGGTGCGAAGTCCCTGTGGACGGGACGGGGTGGGCATCGAAGGACACCATAGGCCTTTCACAACCGAATGGTGGGCACCATATGCCTGCCGCCACCAATTGGAGGTACACCATCTGTCCTCCACCATTCGCGATGTCGTATCATATCATCACCCATTGAACTTTGTCATCTAATACTTCAACCTCTCTCCAGATGGTGAGCAATGGCTGGATGGCCCCCGGTGGTCAGCGCCGGGCTGGGCCCTTGCCGCGCGCCTCAAGATCCAGCAGCGCGGCTAGGCATCTTCTTTGGGACCGAGGTCCGAGGGCGTCGCCAAGGCGGCGGCGGAAGCTCACCACATGGCCGCATCTTCCAGCGGCTTGACTGCGCTGCTCGGCGAGGCGCCCCGTGACCTCGTAGCGCCGCCTGGCCCTGGCGAGCCTCGCGATCAGACTCCAGCGCCGAGGTCGGCCTCCCAGCAGTTGGCCCGGGCCTCGCCCGGCGCCCCAGGCCGCCCCGGCGATGTAGCGGGCGTCGCCTACATGGGGGCAGATGATGGTGCTCTCATTGGCGACGCTGAGGCCCTCAGCGCGGAGCTCTGGGCGGGTGCCGAGGAGGCGCCGCAAGGCTCGGCGCGATCCTTGCACGCGCTGGGGCAGGTCGGCGATCCAGAGGCGGCAGTGGCACTGCGCGCGGGCGACGGTGACCTTCTGGATGGTACGGAAAGTCATGCATTTCGCGAATTTGGTTCCCGAGCGAAGCCCTTGGACCACAGAGCGCGCGGGCTGGAACGGCAGGGTGAAGCTGCCGCTCTGGGCGAGCGAGCGCGGGGCGTTGCGGTGGAGGAGCTCGAGCCCCAGGACCTCGGCGGGGAAGTCTAGGTCCAGCGCCTCGTTGCCCAGGTCGGTCCACTTGATCGAACCGCAAAACTGGGGGATGTCCAGAAGGCCGTGGCCCTGGGGGGCATGAACACGCCCAGCGAGCTGAGCTCCTCCTGCAAGGCCCTGGCGCAGGCTTCCTGGAGCGCGGAGTTCCTTCGGATGGCCGTGTCACAGTGAGCGAAGCAGCCCGCGTTCCACTCGCGGACGGCGCCCCCGTGGCACATGGACAAAAGGCGGAGGGCGAGGCAGGACGAGAAGGGGGGAAAGAGGCGAATGAATTCGATCTGGCATGGAGAGACAGTCGCGCGTTCCTGGGGCCCGCAGGCTCGACGTCCAAGTCCGCGTCCAAGAGCGGCCTCGGACGGAGCCTCAAGAGTCCCACGGGGTCATCGGCATCGAGTTCACCAGTGGCCTCATAGTTTCCCCCCTTCGTCCTGATGGATTCCTCCTCGCGCTCTGCACCCTCTGTTCATCTCCCCCCCTATCCTTATTCCCCAATCAGTTCTTGCACTTACGGGCTCCTATATCTTTTTTCAGGAACTGGATCAGCGGGCCGGTTTGGCGACTATGTGGTCGCCGTCGTTGGCCCGTCGCCGTTTCGTCGCCGCCCGTCGTCTGGGCTTTCGGGTCGGTCTGGCAGCTACGTTGTCGCCGTCGCCGCCCCGTCGCCATCTCGTCGCCGCCCGTCACCTGGGCCCGCGCGTCGGCTTGGCAGCTATGTTGTCGCCGCCCCGTCGCCGCCCGTCGCCGCCGTCACACTGCTTGATCGTTCGGACTTGGACTTTGTTTGCATTGCTTCGCTTTGCATTGCTTGACATTGTTGTGCATTGTTTCATCTTGATTTGCCTTGGTGGGCGTTGCGTTGCTTCGCATGGCAGTGCATTGCGTTGCTTTCTCGTGCTTTGCATTACTTTGCTTTGCATTGCCTTCTTCTAATCGGTGCACAGGGCCTGCGCTGTGGTCCTCGCTGCCTCGTCGCCGCCCGTCGTCTGGGCATGCGGGCCAGGATGGGTTGTCACCGTCGCCAGCTCGTCGCCACCGCCCGTCGCCTGGGCCTGCGTTGCTTCGCCTTGCGTTGCATTGCCACGCTGTGCTTTGCATTGCATTGCATTGTTCTGCATCGACTCACGTGTTTTGCATTGCTTCGCATTGTTTTACAATGATATGCCGTGCCGTTGCATCGCTTTGCAGTGCCAATGCATTGCGTGGCATTGCTTCAAATTGTTTCGCAGAGCTCTGCATTGGTTTGCATTGATTTGCATTGCTGAGAGTTGCTTTGCATTGCGTCGCGTAAATGTGCATTGCTTCGCGCTATCTTCCATTTTCTGTCATTGATTTGCATTGCTTAATTTGCGTTGCGTCGCACTGCTTCCCATTGCATGCACCAGACAGATCGCGCCAAATAGTTTATGGGTTGAAGCAGACAGTTTGCACCGCATGGATTGCACCACATCTCCTTTCTCAAAAGACAGCATGATCTACCTCCGCCCACCCCTCGAACTTACCCCCCCTCCGTGGAATAGTACGATCTACATGTGAGTATGCCTCATCGTGCACTTGAATATGAGTTCATACCGTCTCAGCCAAATCCGCATCGACACCCCCCGTCGACCCAGCTCAAATGATAGTATGCGCGCGCACCCGTACATCCAAAGGCATCAGTACGCAAGAATCCTTTGCAAACAACCGGACAAAGTCGACACGCGTGCATCGTCGCGTGCGCATGCCGAAATCTGACAAATCCGCTGGTGTTGCAGGGATTTCATGATCCAGTGCCCTGAACACATAATACACATGATTTCGCAACATGGCTGCTCAATGAAGAAAGTCTGCGCGCGCCCTTGCGAATTTGCGCGAAAACCATAGGTTTCTCACTACGTTGAAAAAAGTGCGACGAAACGGGCCACTCCCGCGCGCAAGCCGAAGTCATTCGAACGCCCTCGCGATCTTGCTGGGGGGAGGCACGATCCTTGTCGAATATTACCGCGCGGTCGCCTCGCACCCGTCGGCCGCGCGCGCATGTCAAAATCCTTCCAAACATTGTCATCACCGACACGTGGACGTCATCATCGCCATCGCAGTGACCAGCATCGGCGCCGGCATTGGCCTTGTGGTCGTCACTGTCATCATCGCCACCAGCACCGCTACCGCTTGCCGTTGCGGACGTCGCCATGGTGCCGCGCCCTCCCGAGCCACTGGTTCGCACGAAGTGCCCGCGCGTCAGCGCGGCCTGCGAGACGCGCTGGGAAGTTCCCAGCGGTCAGCGCCACCGCGGCCGCGGCGGTCGCGCCAGCCTAGCTTGGCTGGCCGCCCTACGCGCGAATTTATTCGCGCCTGCGCGGCCGCAGCGATGCGCCAGCCAGCGCCAAGCAACCATCGCAATCGCCACCGCGTGGGTTTTGCAAACTAACTGGCGGGTGGGGGCGTTGAATGGTTGCGCAAGTCACTACAGGCTGTGGCGAGCATTAATTCATTGCACACCGTAGACTGCATTACATAAATTGCACCACTGGAATTACACCACATTGATGGCACAAAGATCACACGGCACAGCTTGCACAACATCGATTGCACAGCATAGATCGCACCATTGCACCACGTACGCTGTTCCGCAAAACTTACACAACGCAGGTTGCAAGGAACAGTTTTTGGCGCCCACGAGGGCCAACATGCCGACATTCCCTAGTGGAATAGACCCCCACGCTGTCACAAAACCGACAGATGACAATTCAACCGGCCGGCCCCATCTGACTTGCTAAAAAGACATCATGGATGTGTTCCGTTTCAACATCGACACTACGTCGACTACATTGCAAACCGCGTGGCAGAATTGGGACGGGGCGCGCATCCCGCGCGAAAAAACAGAATGTCGTTGTCTCTTTGTCTCTCTATTTGCTTTTCTCTCTCGCTATGTTTTTTGTTTCTCTCCCTCTCTCTCTCTCTTTCTCTCTCGCGCCGCGCTCATTTTTCTAGGGAAGTAATTTCCCTCTGCGCGCGGCGCATATTTTTCACAAGCGAATTCGCCGACGCGCGTGCGGACGAAATTGTTGCTATCGCCTCGGTGCCGCGCACATGGCGCCCAAAAAAATTACGTTTTCCCGCCACGGTGAGGCATGCATTTTCCATTCGCCAATTGATGTGGGCCCGCGCGAGTGGGCGCTTTGCCGCCCTCGCCAACGCTCCGTGCGCATTTCGATTTGAAGTGGTGTCTTGGGCGGGCCCGGCGCACGAGTCGTTCGTCGAAGCGCATGAAATTGGCAGAGGCAGCGGTGCCGCGCAAGACCGTGCGAAATGCCGAATTCGCCCGAGCGCCCCGACGCCTGTGAGTGAAATAGGCAGTACTGCGTCAGCGCGACGCATGCCACACTTGATTATTATGCCAGGGGCAGGAAGGGGCGGGCCCCTCTGACTCGAATTGTGTAAGTTGATCGCACGACTTCCCA
Organism: Prorocentrum cordatum; assembly: GCA_963575745.1. Taxonomy (NCBI): domain Eukaryota; class Dinophyceae; order Prorocentrales; family Prorocentraceae; genus Prorocentrum; species Prorocentrum cordatum. Next base: position 260,619 of record CAUYUJ010015345.1, read on the forward strand.
GCCAATCCCAGTTCCTAGTTCAAGGGAGCCGCGGGGCGACAATCAAGGAAACGGTATGAATATGCAAGGAGGACGGAAATGGGCACGATAGGTAGTGAAAAGGCAGAGGAGGGATTCGCACGGGGAGGGCGACACGAGAACGACAGGATCTCGCATTGCGTAAGAAAGCAACTGGGCAGCAGAAGGACCAGCAGCAGTAGGATTGGGAGGGGATATTGAAGAATGTGAGCACTTGTTCAATTCATGGAATTAGATTGCGGCATGTGTTCTTGTTTTACCTTGGTTGACGTCATCAGGGGCGTTGGCGGATTTTGCGCTCGTGCGTGGTATCAATCGCAGGACAGCGAGTCAGAGCTGAAACAATATATGGACGTCGATACTGTCCTTCCTCTCCTCCCTTCTTGGGACCCCTTCTGCACCAAGCCATCTCTATCAATCAATTCGCAGTCATATCGATTCAAGATGTCGTGGTTTCTCCATGTATCATTCCTTGTTCGTCTTTATTTGTTCCCCGTTTCTTATCGTTCGTCGTTCAGCTGTGATACTTCATCCGGCCATTGTCACATTGCGACGAGTGGCATGTCCGATATTGTAGTTGGAAGTTCGATGTTGCAGTTGGAATTGATGTTACCGCGTTCGGAGCCAATTTTGAAATGCATATTTCTGTAGTTAGGGCGAGCGTTGTTGAATTCTGAACCAGTGTTGCGATCGGCAATGGAGCCTCTCACAATCGGATAGCGTTAATCACTTCGGGACAAGACAAACGGTGACCAGAATATAATTGGAGAAATTGCCGCAAATACGCAACCAATATCGACTGTTTTGGGGAACCTCCCGTGGGTGTCTTTCCGGGAGGTCTTGTTGGTATTTCCGATGGATTTGTTGTTGGTGACGGTTCGGGGTCTTCATTTCAGCGTTTACAGCAGTGATGGGTAGTGGCACGTTTGTAAAAGATAGACGGCAGGGGCTGGAATTACAAGCGTTGATTAATATTAAGTGAACGGCGGGAGAATGAGGATTTGGTGTAGGATGGCAGAAACAAACATACACATTCTCCACCCTCGTATGGTTGCTCATATTTTCTTTGTGTATGTCGCGATTGCGCGGGGTCCTTAACAACATTCGTCTACGAACCGCGCCCGTACCACACATCAATTGTATATTCATGTTTTTCGGTTTGTGGGAAGTTCAGAAGGCTTGCCCCATGCGCTCGCACCCAACAAGTTTGTTTGATCGCCGTATCATGTCTTACGACTCTTCAGATATGCTGTGGGTAGTTGGTATCACTGAAATATTGTAATGGCCTCCGGCCAGTGCCGCCGATCCGGGGCGCTCCCGATGCGTGTGGGAACGGACGATGACGACGACGACGACCGACGACCGGGTCAACGACGGACGATGATGACGACGACGTCCTTCCTCCCCACGCTGCCCTCCCCGGTTTCGTGGAGACCCCCCCCCCTCGCTTGAGCTCGACCCCTTCCTCCGTCCCCGCTCGAGCTTCCTCCTTGGACACCCCCTCCCCGCTTGAGCTCAACCCCCCCCCGTCCTCGCTCGAGCTCCCCTCCTTCCCCCTCGATTCGTGGACCCCCCCCCCGCGCTGACCCCCCCCCGCTTGAGCTCGACCCCCCCCTCCGTTCGACCCCCCCCCCCCGTCCTCGCTTGAGCTCCCCCCCCTCGATTCTTAGACCCCTCCCCCGCGCTGACCCCCCCTCCCCTCGCTTGAGCTCGACCCCCCCCTCCGTTCCCGCTCGAGCTTCCTCCTTGGACCCCCCCCCCGCTTGAGCTCGACCCCCCCCCCCTCCCTCGAGCTCCCCCCCTCCTCCCTCGATTCTTGACCCCCCCCGCGCTGACCCCCCCCCGCTTGAGCTCGACCCCCCCCTCCGTCCCCGCTCGAGCTTCCTCCTTGGACCCCCCCCCCCGCTTGAGCTCGACCCCCCCCTCCGTTCCCCCCCCCGTCCTCGCTCGAGCTCCCCCCCCTCCCTCGATTCTTGGCCCCCCTCCCCCCCCTCCGCGCTGCCCCCCCCCGCTTGAGTTCGACCCCCCCTCTGTCCCCGCTCGAGCTTCCTCCTTGGACCCCCCCCGCTTGAGCTCGACCCCCCCCGTCCTCACTCGAGCTCCCCCCCCCGCTCGATTCTTGTACCCCCCCCCGCGCTGGAGCGTTCACTGAATTACGCCAGATCCCGACCCCCCCCCAGAGCGAAGCTTGAGCGAGCTCAAGCCCACGCTCTCAGAAACTCACACGCCAGATCGGCAGATTTTTCATTCGCACATTCCGTAAACAATACATCGCATTGGGTTGGGGAAGGATGGTGGTGGGTGCGGGGCTGGGTGGTTACTATCCTCGCCATGCTCTTATAGAAACGTGTCTACGCCCCCCCCCCCCAAGCCCACATGGTGACGCCGCAGGAGCAGGGGGAATTGGAGCTCATCAGGTACGTGCAGCAAGGAGGGCGCCCCGCCTTGAGGGAGCTTGCACAGTTGCATCGACGGTTGGGACCCAGGGGTTGCACGGGGCACCACCACAGGGACACGGCATATTTCAAGAATTTCAAATATGTACGATCGTGTGCACATTTTTCCGCTGCTGTACGCGAGGGCGCACACCATTCGCTTCCAATTGCCTGCCAACAGTTGCACACCGCAAACGTATATAATTTGACATTCAGGGTATGGGTCTCCAGAATACGGGATCTATCGGGAGTTGTTCTCAGGGGAATATGTGATGGCATTTCGTCTAACGCCGTGGGCAGGCATACGCGTTGGAGAAGCTTCCAACCCAGGGCCTCAGTTTCCCATTCCGGTTTCTCAACGGCTCTGTTCCTATTGATTCAAGCTTATTTGCGGACTCCTTAGTTTCTACCATCAGTCCCCGTTTTCCAACGCCACAGAGGGCTCCACCAATACCAGTTTCGACTCCGATTATTCTTTCTTCGACTGCGACTCTCGTTCCGACCCCGGCTTCAACCCCGACTCCGTCGACTCTCCTGACCCTCCCCCCGCGTCTTCCAACGCTCCCCCAAGGTCCAACGACAGGGGCATCGATAAAGCCGACATTTGTTTGGACATGCGCTCCCGGAAGCTATCGTAATCGATTTGTTTTCGGCTCCTCCCCATATCAAGGAACAGTGAGATGTGCGACGGGTCCTACCACGATCAGGCGCGCCAAAATGCGACTACGAGGCGTTTGGGTTCTAGTGGTCGTGGTGGCGGCGGTGACAGTCTCGGCGTCCGTAGTTGAGGTTCCGACTGCGATCCCAGCTCCGACTTCGACATTGGCGTTGATCCCGAAAGCTACGACCATGACGTCACAAAACCGTCCGACTTCTGTCCCAGCTCCAGCTTCGATATTGGTGCCGACCCCGAAGGCTACAACTATGACATCACCAAGTCGTTCCAGTTCGGTCCCCATTCCAGTAATCAACGATCCAACTACGACTCCAGCACTAAATTCAAACCCAGTGGCTACGCCAACAATGACATCCCCGATTGCGGCAACGACTGCGGGCATGGCGACTCCCGATATCACGGTTACATTTGCAGCAATAACGGTCCTAATTCCGATTTCGACACAAAAGGCTACGACTATGACATCACCAATCCGTCCGACTTCGGTGATTGAGCCGGAACCATTTTGTCCAGACCTCCCGCCTAACAGTGCGCAATATCTTCTATCCCAGCTAGGGGGATTGAAGGCGGTGGTATTGACGTCGACCAACTCTCTGTTAACTCATTGTTCGCGTTAGCTGCGTGTGCGATGCTTCAACGATCCAATGACGCGAGGTATTGCTTTCTCAGTATTGTTTGGTCCGTGCGTTGGGGCCGCACCGTGATTCCTTGGAGAGCCAATGCACGTGAAGAGTTGATTGGCGAACGTGGCCGAAATACGTTGTGCGTCATCCTTGATATGGTTCTGTTTGGTTGCGTCCCTCGTAGGCGGGCGGACGTCCAGACTGTTACGCTCGATGCTCGCGCGCAAGAAGTGATGCGCATTTCCGCCAACATCGACACCAGCGTCGACGCTGGTTCCGATTGTAGCAACGACACCGACATCGGCACCAACACCGACGACGCCAGCTTCGACACCCGCGTTGTCAATTACAATACCATTCGCAAATGTGCCATGGCATCCAGCAGCAATTGTGTGACTACGTGACTACGTCTCTCTGAAACGGTGACCACAACCACAACGAGGAAGAGCCACCGCGATCAGTAATATCTCCACTAAGAGCCAACACTGACTCCAACGAGAATGTTGGCGCTTGCACCGGCACCAACGACAGCGCCAACACCAGCCTAAATGCTAGTCTTACGCCAGTTCCGGTTCCGATTGCAGCTTCGCCCACACCTCCGACGTCAGCCGCAGCCATCTCAATGATGGCGGTCGTCAGGACACGACGGGAGCATCGCATGGGGAGCAGCATCGGGAGAGCCACACGCAAGTACGCCAGGGCTCTCAGCAGTAGTATTGCAACAACTACGCTTGGGGCCAACAACGTTCCCACCCACATGGCAGCGCAATTGCAACCAACACCACATTTTGCAGCAACGCTAGGGGATCCAACGATATTGTACATATCACCGGTGGGACCGTCAACGCCGCGCTCAGCATCAATAGCAGCGTGATCCGCATCTTTTGGGTGAGCATCACGATTGGAAATCGCTTTTCGGAAAATTGCGTTTTCAGAACAATCATTTCTGAATGGTATTCCGCTTCGGAAATCGCGGGACCATAGGCAACGAATAAGCAAGAAGGGCGTGTATGTAACGTGTACACTAAAGTGTCAACTTGAAATATCGTGGCCCTCGCTCGGGGCTGCTCTGAAACCAAATGATGCGCTCATCTCTGAGGTTAGATGTGATGCGGCTCCACGACAGTAGCACATTCCTCTCTCTCTTTTCCTCCCCTACCTCTCCTTCCTTTGTTCTCTCCTCCTTGCTCCCCCTTCCTTCCTCCTCCCTTCCTCGCCCGCTCCCTCCATTCCCAGGCCTTCCTTTTCCCAGTCGCTCTCCCCCTCTCCTTCTACTTTCTCCCATCCTCATCCTCCTCTCCCTGCTCCTGCGCTCCTCTCCCACTCCCTATCCCAATTTTGGTCTTATGCCATCTCCGTATAGCAAAGAGGGGGCAGGGGCGAATGCCACTGAACGGAAAGCGCTCCCCTCTCTCAACGCGCTCGAGCAAGAAAACGTTCACGATCAGATGCCCTCCCGTGCCAATCTGAGGAGGGAGAGGGCAGGAAGAGCAACAACAACAGGAGGGAAGAGCAAGACGATGACCACTAAAGGTACGAGGCTAAACAGAACGCGGCACAGTGGGAGGAGGACGAGGAGGAGGAGGAAGGGAAGGAGGAGAAGGAGGAGGAGGGTTGTGGTGGATAGTAGGAGCAAGGATTTCAAATGAAAAGGGGCTCATAACAAGCAGGATGAGTGAGGAGGGGCATTGAAAGGCAAGCTAAAATGGACAAAAAGCGACAGAAGTGGGAGGGGAACAGAAGGATGGAAAGAGAAAAAGAGGACGAAGATATCAACATGAAGAAGGAGGATGCAGAGGATGATAATGCGAGAATTACCTGGAGAAGGAAGACGAGGAAGACGTAAGAGAACGCGTTTCGAGGGAGACAGGAGGCAGGGTGACCGAAGAAGGCATGGGGCTTGTTGTCCGAAGCCGCACAGGGCGATCCAGCGATCTTACAGTGGCGCATTTCCCAGGAGGGGTGGAGGACGACGAGGAGGAGGAAGAGGAGGGGAGCGCAGGCGGGGCAACAACATGACAGGATCACCCACATTTTCGCCTTGCGGGGAAAATAAAAGGGAGGAAGAAGAGGCGGAGGAAGAAGAGGAACAAGAGGGAGGAGGAGGAGGAGGGGAAGGTGGAGGGAGAGGAGAAGGACTACGAGAAGCAGCAGAGCACAGGTGGGGCAGCGAAATTACATGATGTACACTGCTGCGTGATGCTTTAACCCAGCATCGAGGGGGCAATCTGTGTTGGTAATACCTCGGGAATGCGGGTCGGAGACAATTGGGCGGGAGGGAGGGTGCCAAAAGCACCGTGCGCCTTCGGTGTACCGAGGCCGAGGCACGCGGAAATTTCAAAAAAGAGAAGTCCGCCGAAACCCACTAAGTGGGAAGTAGGCGCAATCCACCAAATGGGAGATCGAATAAGGAGGAATGGCAAGGCAAAAACATTCTACCTAAGCACCCCTTGCCCCGGAACGGCAAGAGGACAACAGTCTGGAACGCCCACCCAGCAGAGTCCCTGCTAAATAGGACACTTGTCGATTTTGCGGACGGCCGCCGCCCAGAAAATGGCGCCGCTGTCTTTCCCGGTACCCGCACCACTGTCGCATTGTCCCTACAGTCCCCATCAATGTGCCCTTCACTGTTCCTTGTTTCCACCACATTCCCGCTGGACCGTCCCCACCACTTTCGCAGTGTCCCCACTGTTCCCACCATTGTCCTCAACACTTTCCCCATCACTACCCTTTCCACTGTTCCGTTGTCCACAAACAGGCCTTACACGGAAGACGGTTACTTCAATGGCAGGTTACAGGAACGTCTATGGGACAATGTGGCACAAGAAATTGCGGCGGCTCGTCGGATGGAGACAATATATTTTGCGATCGCAGTGAGTATGCATTAAGCACCAGACATACGTGACTACGTATCTCATCACACTCGCCGCTCACCGAGACAACCACAACCCCCACGACAACCACCATTGGGAGAGGTACCCGAGCGCACGGCAATAGATGCACCTGAGCCTCCACGAAACGAAGATGCAAGGGACTCACCCGGACCTCCATTGAACGACAATCCAATAATAGTCCCTCTGCCTCCCGGCATAGCCCGCCTTCCCAACGGATGGCGCCACCTCAGAAGCATCGACCTCCAAGAGCACAGGAAAGCCGTTTTGGCTCAGGTGCTGATTCCTGAGCTTGCAGCAGCAGTCTTCAGAGCGGCAGTCGCTGCTGCGAGCCCCGTTCCAACCTTCAGTTCGTGGGATCTCAACCCACACATTCATCCAAGCCTACGGGCTCTCATGACCGATGGAGATGGCGCTGAGGTCCTCCCTGGGCCAAGGACGCCTACCTGGGCATGCTCATGTGGTCGCAACACCAACTGGGCGTCCAGGATCATTTGCAGATGCGGGAAGAAGGCACCGCTCGAGGTGCGCCGTGCAGCCGAGCTGCATGCGCGCGGCCAGCAGCATCGTCAGCGGGCTGGTCTACCTCGTGGCGGTGGGGGTGGTCGTGACGAGAAACTACAGAAGAGGCTGGACGAACTCCAGCGCAGGTTTGACAAGTTGGCAGGAGGAGGTAACCTGTCCCCTGTCCCTGTGGCCAGCCACCCTGCTAAGGAACCGCCCAAGGATTCCAAGGAGCAGGAGCTGCGCGACAACATCAAGCAGCTCGAGGTGGCCATATCGCACTGTGAGAAGCTGGGTGAGTCCGGCAAAGGTGCCAAGGCTGAGCTCGAGATCAAGCTGGAGGCCGTACGTCGCGAATTGCGTCAGACCAAGCCCCAGCTCATTCAGCATACTAATGTGGGTCATCGCTTGGCAAGTGCTAAAGACAAAAAGCAGAGACTTGAGCACCAGATCGAGGAGCAGCTACGCTGCATCGCGAGTGCTCAAGAAAAGATCGATGGCATGCGGGTACAAGTTGCTACTACGGACCGCGAGATCGAGCTCCTCAACCGGGACCTCATTCGTACGCTGCCTGGCATGCCCGTCGTGGATTTGGAGGTCGATCCTGAGGTGCTGGCTGCGTCGAGTGAGCAAGCGCAGATCAAGGAAATGCTCCAGTCCGACACGTTCAAGAAGTTCGCGGAGCTGCTGGCGGCCTCCCAGGCGAAGGCATCACCTACGGCAACGGCACCATCGCCGTTCGAGTCCGAAGATGCTGGTGTGCCTGGTCATGGGGCTCCTAGTGATGCATCGGCCGCCAGCGGAGATGGTGCGGCTGAGGCACAACAACAGCCGACACCAGGTTTTGAGCATGATGAGGATCTTGACGAAGACATGGTCGAGGGGATTTTCAATGCAGCCATACGGATTGACAAGCGTGACTTCATTGAGAAATTCGGTAGCAGGCTGAGCAAGAAGCCGCGCGTGGGGTAGCCCTTCGCTCCCGCGGTGTTGCGGCTTGCCTATGTCTAAATTCGGAGTTCCTGCTCCACCTCCGCCTCCCCCCGACTCGCTCGACTCGTCCTCGCTTGCTGGTTTGGGCGAAAGCTTCGAGACCTACAATGGCAATTCCTGGCCGACTTTGCGTGAGAGGCTTTGCTCGACATCGGCGCTCGCCCTGCTGGCGCAGGAGATCGGGGCTCTCGAGGACCGCGAGGGTGAAAGAGCGGCCTCAGCGGCCAGCCTGGGATGGAAAATGCTGCGCCCCCCCTCCCCTGCTGGTGAATCTGGGAGACCTCGAGCGGGAGTTGGAGTTTTCGTCCGCGCGCACATTGGCCTGCGATGGCCGTCGGATGCTCCTGGGATTGTTGCCAAGGGGCGTATCATCCATGTGATTGTCGACTTGCCTGGATGGCCGCCCCTGCACGTGTTTTCGTGCTACTTTAAGTCGGGGACTGGGTTGTGCGCGTTCAATCTCTCCCTTCTGAGGCAATTAGGAGAGAGGCTCACGGGGAAGCATATGCGCGCTGTGGGGGGGGACTGGAACCTCGACCCCATCTGGTTGACTCCACGGGACTTCCCTGCCGCGTTGAAGGGGCCCTGTTTGTGCCAACGCAGAAGACCTGCTTGCCCCCATGAAGCCTCACCACGATCGACTACTTTTTAGCGAGCACGTGCTTCGCACGCGCCTGTGATAAGGTTGAGGCTGACACGTCCTGGACTCATCGCCCTCACAGGCCCGTGTGCTTCGCGTTGCGTTCCGATGCCGTTCGATGCCATCAGCTGATGTATCGGTCGCATCAAAGACTCCCGACGGAGCTGCCTTTTCGGGCCGACCCCCAGACCCCGGGACTGGACCTTCAGCCGTATCATTGCTGAGGACGCTGCTGCTGCGGCTCTCACTCGCCCCATCGGCGAGGCGCGGGAACTTCTCACGGTTGCCTGGAAGTATTTTTCCAACGCGCTCGAGCTTGAGCTCGAGGCTTTCACGGAAGTGGAGGTTAAAAGCAAAGGACACAAAGGGAACCTCCTGAGAGCTCGGTGGGCCCCGATTTTTGCTAAACCCAAGGCCTGTAGCCTCCGTGAGCAGCACGTCGGATGGATCTGGCTGGCCCAACATTTGTCTGAAGCCATTGGGATGTCAGCTCGATTTCGAAGGGCGGCCCAGGAAACCGATCCCACGGACCAAGCCCAGGTCCAGCGTTTGTCTGAGGACGCGAGCCACCAGATCCAACAGCTTCTTATGTTACCATGCCCTGGTGAGGGGCAGAATGTTAGACTCGACGCGACCCTCGCTCAGGCGCGCACTTCGGCTCGTTCTTTTACGATCGATGATGGCCTCCACAGCTGGATTGAGCAGCGTCAGGAGTTTCTGTCGTCTTGGGACGACGACCTGGGCGAGGCGCGCAAGGCCGTCGCGAAGGTTCAGCAGGATAGCCGGGATCAATGGCAGGAGAAAGCTCTTTCTGGGGGAGCGAGGGCCATGCACAGGCTCACGAAACTCAAGCAGAGGTGGAACCCGACCGTCGTGCAAAATCATCCTGGTTGTTTTTCTAACTCCCCATCAAGAGCTGCTCGAGGCTGAAGGCAAATCCCTGTCCGAGTTGTGGCACGCGTCGCACATGCCACCCGAGGTGTGTGTTCCTGATCGGGCGCACCTCCCTAGGCCGACGGCGGCCGAGATTAGAAGCGCGTCCAGCAGTTTTTCGCACCTGACTTCGCAGCCCCTCGATGGACTGCACCCGAGACAGCTCGCGTTGCTTTCGGACGATGCCCTTGACACGTTTGGGGCGTTAATCCAAGCGATTGGGCCCCTGGGCCTCTTTCCCAAAGAATTGTTCTGGCTGCTTTTCCCTCTTTTGGAAAAACCCAAGGGAGGCCTTCGACCCATCTTGCTGCGCGCCGGCCCCGTCCGTGTCTGGGAACGTTTACGGAGACCTCTGATTGTGGATTTCAACACGAACTACCCTCGCAGCTACTGGGCGTTCGGCCCTGGCCGCAGTGCTGAGAGTGCCGCGCGGCACCAGGCCGTCCAGGCCGAGATGGCCCACTTCGAGTCTCAGGAAACGGGGGGTATAATATGGGATGGAACGAAGTACTACGAGTCATTTGATTTAGCCCTTCTCAAGGATAGAGCGCTACGTTACGGTATTAACGAGGTCACTGTCAAAACGACGCTAACTATTGGAGGGGCCCCCGTTTGCTTCGTTTGGGGGCCCACTACGGGGCCCAGCCTTATTTCGCCAGGTTTGGTCTTCCCGCGGGAGATATCTCCAATGATATCATGGTTCGAGTTTACAGCATCGAAGCCTTTGACAAGTTTGTCGAAGACAACCCCAGCGTCGATTTGTCGTCGTATGTCGATGATGATAGCGTCACAGCGTCGGGCTCTGAGCAAGAGGTCCTGGCCACTATCACTCAGGCGGCTGCTTGCCTGTACGTCCTGTTTAGGGATGAGCTGCGCGTCGGCATTCAGCCCGACAAAGTCAGCACCTTTGCCAGCAGCCGCACCCTCGCCCAGAAGATTGGTAGGCACCTCGGGCAGCTGGCGGGCAAGGTCACGAACAGCGCGGTTTCCCTCGGCACGGATTTCGCACCAGGTCAGACCCGAGGTGCTAAACATGGTCTGTGGAAAAGAAAACAGAGGTTTACCCACATGAAGAAGAGGCATAAGGTTTTGATGCGATATCGCTCGGCCCTTCCCCGCAACAAATCTCGCATGGGAAAGATCTATACTTGCGGAGTGTTGCCCGCGGCCAGTTTCGGCTCGTCGGTTGTGGGGATGAGTCAGGGCGAGCTCCAGGTGGCTCAACGTGCGCCGCTGTCGTCGCACCCCCCTAGGCACCGAGGGTGCTCCCTCCAGGCGCGCCCGGTGATCCTTGGAGACCCGATGTGGAGGCCGGCTGTGGCGCCAGCCCTGCAGTGGGCGTCGATCGCGTGGCTGGCTCTCACCACCCCGTCGGTCTCTAGGTACAATATCAAGGAGATTGCTCATTTGTGGCGTTCTGTTCCCTTTGATGACAAGGTCACGTGGCGCTCGTCACGAGGACCTCTGCAACGCATGCACCTGTCGCTGGCTAGGGTCGGGTGGAAGTCGGTAACCCCCCTTACTTTTGAGGACGACTACGGTCGAGAGGTGCACTTGGGATACACCTCGCCCGCTATGTTAGCGCACATGTTGCAGTTGGCGGTCGAACGAAAACATGAGCGGGTTTTATGTCAGGACACCCCTGGAGCCGACGGTTCTCGGTTTTGCGTCGATCCCTTGAAAACCTTGCTGGGCCCCAAGGGAAGGACACTCAACCCTCAGCAGAAGCATTTGGCGTTGAGTGTGTTTTGCAGGGGGGGGTGGACCAGAGCGAGGGCTCAGGCCGCTGGATACTCGTGCGACGGACTTTGCCCGAAGTGCGGGATGCCCGACAGCGCGCGGCACCGCGTTTGGCAGTGCCTTCACCCTGACACCGTCGCCGCCCGTAAAAGTGCTATTGATGACTCTCCTGTCGAATGGTTGGATGAAGCTCTTGAAAGTCAGGACCGTTTGTTCTTCGATGGGTTAAAGTGGGAGCACCCTGAAGCCTCCTACCCTCCACCGTCCTCGGCCACTCAATCCATCCTGTACTCTCTTGAAGGGGATATTATTGATTGGGGCTCTGTGGACCTCTCGGGTTGCGACGTCGTCATGGACGGCTCGGCCTATCGGCATACCGTTAGGGGGTTGTCCAGAGCGGCTTACTCCTGGGCTTTCTTGGGAGAGGGCGACACTATTATTGCGCACGCCGAAGGCACTGTTCTTTCGGTCCTCCCCCAGACCTCCCAAGCCGCGGAGCACCTTTGCATGGCCCTCCTCCCGATGTTTCAGAGCAACGGCGGAGACCGCCACGCCGATTGCATGAATGCGGTGCGCATCTGTGTGGCGACGCGGGGGCGCCAGGTTTTTCATGAACATCGTTATGCTGGTCTTCGGAGAGGTGCCCTGCTCCACGAGGAGTTCCCCATCCCGTCGGTGCACCACGCACCTGCGCACCGCGCGCGCGCTGTTCTGGATGCTCTGCCAGCGCACGAGAAACGGATTGGCATAGGCAACTTGAAAGCCGACGCCCTTGCCAAGCAAGCTCTCCTCCTCCATCCCCAACCCAGTGTGCACGAATGTACGGAGGTGGACAGGAAGTGTGATTTGTTGGCTTTCGCTGCTAGGGTGGCGAGCACCGCGCTTGCCACCTTTCCTCCCGAAAAGTTTGAGCGTCGGCCCTTGGGACCGAGGGCTAAGTTTTTAAAATCGGGAGGTTGGCATTCCTGGCAGGAAATAAGTCAGGGCTGCGCCAGATGTTTGCATTGCCCTTGTCTGCCCACTGATTGGGATGCGCGCCCCATGTTGGGATGTAAAGGACCCAGCAGGCTGTGGCGTGGTGTCCTGGATCGGTCCTTGGGGCACTCGTTGGCGCATTGCATTGTAAGCAAAGGTGAGCGGAGGCTCACCCTCTTCTTTTGCTCCATGTGCGGAGCGCACTCCTCTGCGCGCTGTCATACGTTCGGCAAGGAGTGCCTTCAGCGCCGACTGGCGGGCGGCACTGCCGTGCTGAGGAGGGTCTTTGCTGGCCTCTATCCTCACTATCGTGACAATGGCACGGCGAGCGAATCCTCGAGGCGAGGCGCGGCTTTCTTTTGCTACGAGTCTCAGAGGCCACCGCCGCCAGATGTCAGCCTGCCGCTCTCGCCGTCAGGGCTGATAGAGACGGCAGGTATGGCGGCGCTCCTGGCACGCATTCAGGCCCGTGAAGCGTCGGCGGTGGCACGGCCCGTTGCCGCGCCTTTGGGCGACGCACCGTGACCAGATTTTGTGGATGGCGGGTGGGTAAATCTGGGGCCTCATCTGTCCCTTGTCCCGCCCGCTGCCCCTCATCTGCTGGGCCGTGCGTCAGACGTGCTCAGCGGGCGAGCTGGTCTTCGGCCATCGTGGCCGACGTGCTCTTTCAAAATCGTTCGGGCCCCCAGGGGATCGCTGACAAGAGCACAGGAACGTCAACATTCGTACCGCGAAAGCTGTGCCAAGATGTATTCGCGACACCGACCTACGAATCCTTATGCAATGTCTTGCTACGGTCCACAGTGTGACGATACGTTGGATGGAGCAACGGAATACCGAAAACGATTGTGCAGCGGCATGGGCTTTAGTTATCCCCCTCCCTCGACTCTTCTTGCATCCGACCTCCCATGGCGGTCAAGCGGGCGAGCGAAAATTGAAGCGACGTATTCTTCTCTCTGATGCGGGCGAATGGGGCACATTGATGGCCGCTGGCAATAATACAGTAAAGCCCCGGCGCGCGGCCCGCCTACACACGACGTCCGAAGAACGACGTCTTGAACGAGCTGCGGCTTTGGTGGCATCAAATGAATTGAGCCACGCTGCACGGGAACTTACGTCCCCAGGGCTTGTTCCAGGTACAGATGCGACGCTCCAACAGTTGCAGCATCCAGAACCCCGCCCAGAACGTACCGCAGAAGATTTCCAGGCGGAGTTTTTGGAATTCCACCCTACTGCTCCAGTTGTCTTGGATACGCCTTTCTTTGCGAACGCGTTTCGAACGTCGAGGCGGGAACTAAGTTCAGGAACTTGGGGGGAGGTACGAGTAGAGTACTTCAAATTATCTCTAGACGACGATTCATCTTTCGATTGTTTGTGCGCAGGGGCGGATCTATTAGCTAAAGCACATGTGCCAGGATCGATCGTAGACCAACTACGGGCATCATCCATCACAGCTTTGCGGAAGGAAGATGACCGCACACGGGGGATTGCCCCTGGAGACGTCTTGCGGCGGCTGGTCGCGAAGACGTTGGCGAAATAATTCCAGCACGTCTTTTGGTTAGCAGCGCACCCTCACAACTTCGGCATCGCGGATCGCAATGGGACAGATGCCGCCATCCATTTGCTCCAGTACTTGGTGGAGGAACATCCTACGAAGATTGTGGTTAGTGCGGACGGCGTGGGAGCCTTCGATCACATCAAAAGGGCACGGATGTTTGAACATCTCTTGCATGATCCAGCCCTGCATGGTTTGGCGCCTTCTGTCCGCATGTGATACGGTACACAATGCATATTTCAATAGCGGAATGCTGAAGGACAGACGTATACTATCCGGCTGGGCGATGGGGGAGAGCAAGGCGATGCTTTAATGCCAGGGCTATTTTGCTTGGGCTTACACACGGGTTTGGAGAGTACCCAGAGGCGCTTACCTGAAGGATCTGAACTCAGAACGTACCTGGACGACAACATCTTGGAGTTAGTACGTGAAACACTCACGAACACATGTAGTATTCATTTCCACATGGGAAAATGAACAGCAAACTGACGGTATGGAGCCCTGCCGACGCCGAGTGCCTTGCAGATTATGCCGCGGCAACGCCGTGAGTTTGGAAATGTAACGTACCTTTTGGAGGAACGCGCCGTGAAGATATTGGGTACACACTTTGGGTATGCGGAGTATGCGAATGCATGTGGAGTCAAGTTGGCGACGAAGGCGAAGCTATTATCTCTAATCCCTAGACCCTCTCTTTACAAACAGCGTGGCTCTTTTTGTACTACTGCGCAATACCACGGTTGAAGCATTTACTACGCACACCCATTGGAAGCCGAATCCATTACGATCGATCATGACAACAATATCGTGGATGTGTGTCCGCCGATTGTTTCAAATTCCGAACGGTACAGAATGGGACCCAACACCGCACGGCATGGCGTATGATGCCTGGTTATCATAATCATCTCTCCTCTTTCTTTTAAGGAATAAAAATGATTATATATATATATAATGGCAGGGGACTATGTAACGCACAACGGACCGCCAATGCAACGGATTGGGCAAGCTGGGCTGACGTACTAAGGTTCCCGACGCACGGCGTTTATATCTTGCGATATTTTGCATTGCTGCCATCAAAAACCCGCAAACATATTGCGATATTTCTTATTGTTGGCAACAGGACGCCCAGTAGGCCCGCAGTACCTGCCGCAGAAAATTCTGGAAGGTTTTGCGACACCGCCGGATGGACCCAACGACCATGTTAGGCTGACTGCGCGGCCAGGGCCAGCTTCCCAAAGCGTCCCTAAAACGAGCGACTCTTGGGGAATGGCAGCACGGATGGCAATTCCGGATGGCAACTCCATGCATCAGATGTTTTTGAACGCCATGCCTTCGCACGTCTCCTACCGCTACTGGCACTACCCTGCGTACATGCCAATGCCGCCTCGACTTGTAGTAAAACGAAGGTTTCGATTTGCCGTACATCTTTAGCGCGGAGTTATTAATATGGAACTCTTACGCGCGGTGCGCAAACGACTGGGGAGGGGACGGGCGGTCTCGTATGACGGGCCGGATCCGTATATAGCTATGTTTTGCTGGCTTCTACAATGGACAGATATACGCATTTTCGGCACAAAGAACTGGTGGCAGCTTCGGGGCAAATATTTGTGGAAGTTGACGGCATTTTCCCTGGCAGAAACGTAAAATATATATTGAATCGCATTCACCAGTTCCCCCAGATGACCACCGACGGATCGACTTCGCGGTCCCGTGTCTGAACGCCGCTAGCGGTATACCTTTTGGTTTGCGACGTTTTTATGATACCCTCAATTTCGGCAAACGGTCTGCCCGGGACAAGCGCAAGTAAGATAAAAAAAAGAAATCTACTCAAACAAAAGCGCCGGAAGAACGAATCCGATTACGCTGTATTACCACGAATGGGAATGGTTGCCTATTGAGGTGCATGGCAGGTGGGGGAACACGCAATCGACGCGATACCTAAATTAACTAGAGAACGCTCTAGAGGGCTCCATCCGCAAATTCGCCGGGGTGTAGGTTTAAGATATCAACACACTCTAGCACTGCAGCAAATTGTGGCACGATCCGCCTTAAATCCACACGGAGATCTGCCTAAAACATTGTTTCATGCTCCCCCAGGGCTTGCGGACTTGAATATGGTCTGACCCGCCACGTTTGCCCGCGTTATCGCCCCCCCCCTCTTCTTCTTTCCTCCCTCTCTTCCCTCTCCTCCGTCCCCTCCTCCTCCCTCTTCTCTTCCCTCTCCTCTCTGTTTTTCCCTCTCCCCCCTCCCCTTTCTTCCCTTTCCTCCTTCTCCTCTTTTCCAAACAATTGTTCTGGCTGTTTTTCTGTCTTTTGGAAAAACCCAATGGAGGCCTTCGACCCATCTTGCTGCGCGCCGGCCCCGTCCGTGTCTGGGAACGTTTACGGAGACCTGTGATTGTGGATTTCACCACGACTTACCCTCGCAGTTACTGGGCGTTTGGCCCTGGCCGCAGCGCTGACAGTGCCGCGTGGCACCAGGCCGTCCAGGCCGAGATAGCCCATTTCGAGTCTCAGGAAACGGTGGGTATAACATGGGATGGGACGAAGTACTACGAGTCATTTGATTTACCCCTTCTCAAGGATAGAGCGTTACGTTACGGTATTAACGAGGTCATTGTCAAAACGACGTTTAACTATTGGAGGGGCCCCCGTTTGCTTCGTTTGGGGGCCCACTACGGGGCCCAACCTTATTTCGCCAGGTCTGGTCTTCCCGCGGGAGATATTCTCAATGATATCATGGTTCGAGTTTACAGCATCGAAGCTTTTGACAAGTTTGTTGAAGACAACCCCAGCGTCGATTTGTCGTCGTATGTCGATGATGATAGCGTCACAGCGTCGGGCTCTGAGCAAGAGGTCCTGGCTACTATCACTCAGGCGGCTGCTTGCCTGCACGTCCTGTTTAGGGATGACCTGCGCGTCGGCATTCAGCCCGACAAGGTCAGCACCTTTGCCAGCAGCCGCACCCTCGCCCAGAAGATTGCTAGGCACCTCGGGCAGCTGGCGGGTAAGGTCACGAACAGCGCGGTTTCCCTCGGCACGGATTTCGCACCAGGTCAGACCCGAGGTGCTAAACATGGTCTGCGGAAAAGAAAACAGAGGTTTTCCCACATGAAGAAGAGGCATAAGGTTTTGATGCGATATCGCTCGGCCCTTCCCCGCAACAAATCTCGCATGGGAGAGATCTATATTTGCGGAGTGTTGCCCGCGGCCAGTTTCGGCTCGTCGGTTGTGGGGATGAGTCAGGGGGAGCTCCAGGTGGCTCAACGTGTGCTGTTGTCGTCGCGCCCCCCTAGGCACCGAGGGTGCTCCCTCCAGGCGCGTCCGGTGATCCTTGGAGACCCGATGTGGAGGCCGGCTGTGGCGCCAGCCCTGCAGTGGGCGTCGATCGCGTGGCTGGCTCTCACCACTCCGTCGGTCTCTAGGTATAATATCAAGGAGATTGCTCATTTGTGGCGTTCTGTTCCCTTTGATGACAAGGTCACGTGGCGCTCGTCACGAGGACCTCTGCAGCGCATGCACCTGTCGTTGGCTAGGATCGGGTGGAAGTCGGTAACCCCCCTTACTTTTGAGGACGACTACGGTCGAGAGGTGCACTTGGGATACACTTCGCCCGCTATGTTAGCGCACATGTTGCAGTTTGCGGTCCATCGAAAATATGAGCGGGTTTTATATCAGGACACCCCTGGAGCCGACGGTTCTCGGTTTTGTGTCGATCCCTTGAAAACCTTGCTGGGCCCCAAGGGAAGGAAACTCAACCCTCAGCAAAAGTATTTGGCGTTGAGTGTGTTTTGCAAGGGAGTTTGGACCAGAGAGAGGGCTCAGGCCGCTGGATACTCGTGCGACGGACTTTGCCCGAAGTGCGGGATGCCCGACAGCGTGCGGCACCGCGTTTGGCAGTGCGTTCACCCTGACACCGTCGCCGCCCGTAAAAGTGTTATTGATGACTCTCCTGTCGAATGGCTGGATGAAGCTCTTGAAAGTCAGTTTGTTCTTCGATGAGTTAAAAAGGGAGCACCCTGAAGCCTCCTATCCTACCCTCCACCGTCTTCGGCCACTCAACCCATCGTGTACTCTGATTGGGGCTCTGTGGACCTCTCGGGTTTTCATGAACATCGTTATGCTGGTCTTCGGAAAGGTGCCAGAAGTTTCCCATCACGTCGGTGCACCACGCACCTGCGCACCGTGCGCGCGTTGTTCTGGATGCTCTGCCAACGCACGAGAAACTGATTGGCATAGGCAACTTGAAAGCCGACACCGTTGCCAAGCAAGCTCTCCTCCTCCATCCCCAACCAAGTATGCACGAACGTACGGAGGTGGACAGGAACTGTGATTTGTTGGCTTTCGCTGCTAGGGTGGCGGGCACCGCATTTGCCACCTTTCCTCCCGAAAAGTTTGAGCGTCGGCCCTTGGGACTGAGGGCTAAGTTTTTAAAATCGGGAGGTTGGCATTCCTGGGAGGAAATAGGTCAGGGCTGCACCAGATATTTGCATTGCCTTTGTTTGTCCACTGATTGGGATGTGTGTGCCATGTTGGGATGTAAAGGACCCAGCAGGTTGTGGTGCGGTGTCCTGGATCGGTCCTTGGGGCACTCGTTGGCGCATCGCATTGTAAGCAAATGAGCGGAGGCTCACCCTCTTCTTTTGCTCCATGCACGGAGCGTACTCCTCTGCGCGCTGTCATATGCTCGGCAAAGAGTGCCTTCAGCGCCGACTGGTGGGCTGCACTGCCGTGCTGAGGAGGGTGGCCTCTATCTTCACTATCGTGACAACAGCACGGTAAGCGAATCCTCAAGGCGAGGCGCGGCTTTCTTGTGCTGTCTCAGAAGCCACCGCCGCCAAATGTCAGCCTGCCGCTCTCGCTGTCAGGCTGATAGAGACGGCAAGTATAACGGCGCTCCTGGCACGCACTCAGGCCCGTGAAGATCGGCGGTGGCACGGCCCGTTACCGCGCCTTTGGGCGACGCAGCGTGACCAGAATTTGTGGATGGTGGGTGGGTATTTGTGGATGGCGGGTGGGTAAATCTGGGGCCTCATCTGTCCCTTGTCCCGCCCGCTGCCCCTCATCTGCTGGGTTTTACGTCAGACGTGTTCAGCGGGCAAGCTGGTCTTCGGCCATCGTGGCCGACGTGCTGTTTCAAAATCGTTCGGGCACCCAAGGGATCGCTGACAAGAGCACAAGAACGTCAACATTCGTACCATGAAAGCTGTGCCAAGACGTATTCGCGACACCTACCTACGAATATTTATGCAATGTCTTGCTACGGTCCACAGTGTGACGATACGTTGGATGGAGCAACGGAATACCGAAAACGATTGTGCAACGGTATGGGCTTTAGTTATCCTCCTCCCTCGACTTCTCTTGCATCCGACCTCCCATGGCGGTCAAGCGGGTAAGCGAGAAATGAAGCGACTTATTTCTCTTTGATACGGGCGAATGAGACACATTGATGGCCGCTGGCAAAAAATATATCCGCCTACACACAACGTCCGAAGAACGACGTCTTGAACGAGCTGGTTTTGGTGGCATCAAATGAATTGAGCCACGCTGCGCGGGAAGTTGCGTCCCCAGGGCTTGTTCCAAGTACGGACAGATGCGACGCTCCAACAATTGCAGCATCCAGAACCCCGCCCAAAACGTACCGCAGAAGATTTCCAGGCGGAGTTGTTGGAATTCCACCTTGTTGCTCCAATTGTCTTAGATACGCCTTTCTTTGCGAACGTGTTTCGAACGTCAGGGCGGGAATTAAGTTCAGGAACTTGGGGGGAGCTACGAGTAGAATATTTCAAATTATTAATTTTTCGATTGTTTGCGCGCACGGGCGGATCTATTAGCTAAAGCACATGTGCCAAGATCGACCGTAGACCAACTACGGGCACCATCCATCACAACTTTGCGGAAAGAAGATGACCGCATACGGGGGATTGCCCCTGGGGATGTCTTGCCGCGGCTGGTCGCGAAGACATTGGCGAAATAATTCTAGCAAGTCTTTCAATTAGCAGCACACCTTCACAACTTCGGCATCGCGGATCGCAATGAGACAGATGCAGCCATCCATTTGCTTCAATACTTGGTGGAGGAACATCCTACGAAGATTGTGGTTAGTGCGGACGGCACGGGAGCCTTCGATCACAGGGCACGGATGTTTGAATATCTCTTGCATGATCCAGCCGTGCATGGTTCGGTACCTTCTGTCCGCATGTGATACGGTACACAATGAATATTTCAATAACGGAATGCTGAAGGACAGACGTATACTATCCGGCTGGGCGATAGGGGGAGAGCAACGCGATGCTTTAATGCCAAGGCTACTTTGCTTAGGCTTACACACAGGTTTGGAGAGCACCCAGAGGCGCTTACCTGAACGATCTGAACTCAGAACTTACTTGGACGACAACATCTTGGAGTTAGTACGTGAAACACTCACGAACACATGTAATATTTATTTCCACATAGGAAAATGAACAGCAAAGTGACGGTATGGAGCCCTAACGACGCCGAGTGCCTTGCAGATTATGTCGCGGCAGCGCCGTGAGCTTGGAAATGTAACGTACCTTTGGAGGAACGCGCCGTGAAGATATTGGGCACACAATTTGGGTATGCGGACTATGCGAATGCATGTGGAGCCAACTTGGCGACGAAGAAGACGAACCTATTATCTTGAATCCCTAAGCCAAACAGCGTGGCTCTTTGTGTATTACTGCGCAATACCACGGTTGAAGCATTTACTACGCACACTCATTGGAAGCCGAATCAATTACGATCGATCATGACAACTATATTGTGGATCTGTGTCCGCCGATTCTTTCAAATTCCGAACGGTACAGAATGGGACCCAACACCGCACGGCATGGCGTATGATGCCTGATTATCATACTCATGTCTCTTTTTTCTTTTAAGAAATAAAAATAAAAAATATAAAAAATGTGGCAGGGGATTATGTAATGCACAACGGACCGCCAATGCACGTATTGGGCAAGCTGGGCTGACGTACTAAGTTCCCGACGCACGGCGTTTATATCTTGCGATATTTCGCATTGCTGCCATCAAAACCGCCCAACGACCATGTTAGGCTGACTGCGCGGCCGGGGCCAACTTCCCAAAGCGTCCTTAAAACACGCGACTTTTGGGGGAATGGCAGCACGGATGGCAATTCCGGATGGCAACTCCACGCATCAAATGTTTTTGAATGGCATGCCTTCGCACGTCTCCTACCGCTACTGGCACTACCCTGCGTACATGCCAATGCCGCCTCGACTTGTAGTAAAACGAAAATTTCGATTTGCCGTACATCTTTAGCGCTGACGTTTATTTATACGGAACTCCTACGTGCGGTGCGCAAACGACTGGGGAGGGGATGGGCGGTCTCGTATGACGGGCCGGATCCGTATAACTATGTTTTGCTGGCTTCTACAATGGACAGATATACGCATGTTCGGCACATAGAACTGGTGGCAACTTCGGGGCAAATATTTGTGGAAATTGACGGCATTTTTCCTGACAGAAACGTAAAATGTATATTGGATCGCACTCACCAGTCCCCCCAAATGACCACCGACGGATCGACTTCGCGGTCCCGTGTCTGAGCGCCGCTAACGGGTTACCTTTTGGTTTGCGACGTTTTTATGATACCCTCAATTTCGGCAAACGGTCTGCCCAGGAGAAGCGCAAGTAAGATAAAAAAGAAATTTACTCAAACAAAGGCGCCGGAAGAACGAATCCGATTACGCTGTATTACCACGAATGGGAATGGTTGCCTATCGAGGTGTATGGCAGGTGGAGGGACACGCAATCGACGCGATACCTAAATTAACTAAAAAACGCTCTAGAGGGCTCCATCCGCAAATTCGCCGGGGTAGGTTTAAGATATCAAGACATTCTAGCACTGCAGCAAACTGTGGCACGATCCGCTTTAAATCCACACGGACATCTGCCTAGAACATTGCTTCATGCTCTCCCAGGGCTGGCGGACTTAGATATAGTCTGACCCGCCACGTTTGCCCGCGTTATCGGCCCCCCCCTCTTCTTCCCTCTCCTCCCTCTCCTCCCTCTCCTCCCTCCCCTCCTTCTCCTCCTCCTCCTCCTCCTCCTCCTCCTCCTCCTCCTGCTCCTGCTCCTGCTCCTGCTCCTGCTCCTCCTGCTCCTGCTCCTGCTCCTGCTCCTGCTCCTGCTCCTGTGCCGCTGCTCAGCTTGCCTTCTCGCCGCATCAACGCCGCGTTTCACCCCCGTCAGCTTTCCAGACGGTTTGGTCTTAACCCGAAGCTGTTTTTCTTTTGTTATGAAAAAAAAGCTCTCGGAAGATACGCGTTTTGGGCGATCCCCAAGGAGAGCCCGAAGGAACCTTGCAGAAGTCTCGCTCGTTGGCATTCGCACCATTTCCCTCCGATTTCTCCTTGCCTCCTGCAACGTCGCACCGAGATCTCTGGTAATGGAGGCATGGGTGGCCATTATGCCACTCACGCGGGCGCAAACGTCGAGGACGTCAACGGCCAAAAATCCGTGGACCGCATAATCTATTACCATGAAAAAGTCGCCGTCGGAACCGCCGTCGGACTTGTCGGTCGTCGGAGTAGAGGACACTGCACGCAGCTGCCGGAATGAAATCGCCCTGCACGCCTAGAGCATAGGGCCGGCTGTCGCACTAAGTAATGCAACAGAGAAGGAAGGAGGAGGAGGAGGGGGAGGAGGGCCCCCCTCACAATTGTCCGACCTCCAAATCCCCAAACGCCGGGGGAATCCCGTCTTTCCTCGTCCCCTGCAGACCGCAGAGTGGGATGCAATATGTGCGTGGCACCCGTGTCGTGATTGCGCTGCCGTTCCTTCTGTCCCATGGGCCGCGATCGGCATCAAAAGGTAGTGTCGTATCGCTCGGAATGGTAGCAATGTTCGTGCCCAAAATACGGCGTATAGCTGGGCGGTTGGTGCATGGTAAACCCCGCGCACGAAGGAATGCACTCGCACGCCCATCTAATGTAGAATGCCCGTCGCAAGTTTGTTTGGGCTATAGTTATGAACGTATCTAGCTAGCCCAAACGGCGGATGATCAATTAACCCTGCGGCGGGTATGCTTGCCAACCTCCGTGCAAATTCCGTTTCTGTGAATTTGGCGGCGGCCGTCCTCTGCTCTAACGCAGCGTGGCCGCCCACACGGAAACATCTGAGAACCTCGAGTTGGGCTTGTTCCGTCGACGTGAGCTTCGCAGCCCAGGGGGCGGGTGCGGTGAAAATGCCTGCGCAGACCCCGGATGGCGGGAGTAACCAAGACACCTCATCTCAGGAGCATACTCATTGCCAGTCACTCATCTGCAATATTTATGGGCCCGAACCCTGGGATCGTGTAGTACTGTGGGTCTTCGCCACTGCAAACTGCGGCACTGTGAATCGATGCGAGTTTGCATTCCCGCGGTAAGCTGGCAAAATAAGTCGTCGCTGCTGTTGTAGCTCGATAAGACCATGCCCCTGCGGACGCGGTCGCCCGGCCTGCAACCCCCCACGCAACACCACCCAATGCATGTCAATCGATCGCACAAATAATATCTGCCCATTCCATTGTCTGCTGATTGGCCGTAGTCAGCTACGCGATGAAGAGCAAGCAAGAACACAATATATTGTGTGGTGAACTAAAAGCGGGGGAGTGAACAAATAACAAGATGGGGGAGTGAACAAATAACTAGGATTGATTTTTTGTACTATATTGAATATTGCTAAGGATGTCTTCCGATGTTGTGTACGTGGGACTGGTACCCAAAACGAATTGCCATGTCGCGTTCCTCCCGATTTCACGGGGGGCAGAATGTCGAAGGCATCGCAAACAACAGAAATGACGCATGATCGATTTGTTTGATTGCCTCCGCGCGTTGCTTTATCGCACATACAGAATTATTGGATTAAGTAAGGTTTTCGCACGTCCTTCTCCTATGTATGTACCACAATGGCTGACAGAAACCATGCGCCAGCCTGTGGCACGGCGCCTCACACAAAAACAAACGTGCCAATTGAGTGGATCGATTGACAGAGCGTGCCAAACGCATGCGCGAGATGACTGACGCGCCAAATGCGCGCCAAAAACACGGGGGGGGAAGCCGGCGACCATTCTTCATAGCGCCACGGATACGCCAAATGCGTGGAACGATTGGTAAAACATGCCAAACGCATGCGCAGGATGGCTGACGCGCCAATGCGCGCCGGGGGGGAGAGCATGAAAAGAAACGATAATACATCGATCTTATTGTTTTTGCACTGGACACACATTGCCCACCGCAATTTTGGGCAGCTCCGTTTTGGCCAGGATCGCCGCTGCCTGGGTGCAGCGCCCCCGGGTTCGCAAACAAAAGTTTTAAGACAGTTGTTTTCTAATGGTTTCGATGTCTAATCGTGTGCTGCATTCGTCTGTTGTGCAATATGTCGTTGGCAGGTTCTACCCATGCTGGAAAAAACACTGCGTTAGAAACTCGATGATAAAGCTATGTCGAAGACGTGTCGTTTGAAAACTGGCCAGTCGTCTCCACTCTGCTTGGCATAACCATAGTGATTCGACAATGTACAACAATTTCGGGGGCACAATGGCGTCGGACAGACGAAACTTCCAATGATTAGACCAGTGTGATTCCAACATGTTGCCCATGCTTTGAACATTTGCTTTGCTTTCCCCAGCGGTTTTGGCTTCTGGTCTGCTTGCGGCGCTGTTGTGTAATGGTCCTCCCAAATATATTATTTGATGCACTTCTTTGACCGGTTTTGACAAATAAACATCAACCGTGCAATTGTTGTTGATCATCATCACTACGATTTTGTCAAAGCTCATATCGAGCCCACAATGCTTCCCATTTGTGAGGTCAAATAACAGTTGGAGCTTGACTTGGTCAGCGCTCACCAGCACTGTCGTCAGCGTGCAATACGCCACTGCGCACTATAGAATCCGGTTCTTGCCAATCGGTCGCCATGCTGTTGTAGGTCTTGTCGATGTCGTCGGACATGATTGTCTCGATGCTGATGAAGAGGTAGGGGAGGGGGCAAGGCTAACCAGCTTGCTGTTTCCTGATACAAGAGTCCCCGACCAGATCCTTTTAACAAAGCGTTCCGTATAATTTGTTCTGATAAGTGCGGAATGCAATATTTCAAAAATTCTGGATCGTGTGTCGTGTTTGACTCTATCAAAGGCTACTTCCTGTCCAATCCAGAAATACAGCTGTCAACCCATACTTCTGAGTGCTATGTCCGGCGTCGGTCATACGGTTGGCGATAGAAATATCATCTATCGTGCTGCGTGGTCTGAACCCAAGTTGCGTCGGCCGGATTCTGTTTCAGCGCCTCCATGTTGAATATGCTGATAATTTGTAGCCGACGGGGAGAAAGGATATTGGGCAATAGTTTTCTGGGAGGGTGGCGTCTTCTACGTTGAATAAGAGAACCACAATGGAAATCCTCCAGCATCTGGCATATTTTTGTTTCCCCAGCATGCCTGACACAATTTCAACACATGTAATCATGGTCGTATCCCATCGTGTCCAAGTGCTTTCCCACTAGATAATGATTTTAATGCTTGCGCCAACACGTCCATCGTGAAGCCGTTTGAATTGATCGGGAGGGGATTTTGGATATTGCTTTACCTTTGGGCTCACTTGCGCTCACCGTGAGTTGCGCTTGTGGTTCGTGTGAACCCTTGGCGGAAAAACACTTTTACGCGTACCACCGTACCTCCGCACACATGTCTTGTGCATCAGCTGCAGCCTTGCCACGCGACTCTAGTGACCTGTCACAGAAATGGGGCGACGGACAAGAGCCATGGTCAGACAAGTTTGCACATCCGTCAGCGTCAGACAGTCACAGAAGTGAAAGACGCTTTGAAGACAGAAGACAAGGGATGGCCACGGCGAGCCTGGCCCCAAAGATGATCCCTGCCCTAGATTTTGAAAACTGCTCGAAAACCAGAGCCCCTCCTGACTCCCAAGCGGTCCTTATTTCATCTGTTCGACTGTACCCCGCCCAAGATAGATGTGTACCCAACTTTGTACTTGCTACCGTGCCAACTGTACCCCCCTATAGCCTGGAGACCGACTGCCATTTCCCAGCACAGCGAGCAGCCAGATGAGTGCCTGACCGCCACCTATCATCGCCGTTGCCTGCCAAGGCATGCGAGAGAAAAAAATGCCAGCAAACGCGCGACCCGCCATCCCTCTCCTCCAAGCACGCTCCGTCATGTGTTCTGCCCATTTTCCTCCTGCCCCTTCTTCATGCTTCTGCTCCCGCTCTTGCTCCTGAGCTGGCGATCGTTTAAGACTATCGATTGGGAGGAAGGGAAATTCAACCAGGCAGGGAAACGGAGAGGATTGAGAGGAAGGGTAGCAGGAAAAAGAAAGGGAATGGGGGGAGGGAAGCATAGGAACACACACCACTCGCCATGGAAGTGGAGCTAGGGCCTGGTCCCTATCCAACGCTTCCTTCATTCACTCTTACTTCGCCTTCTCCTCCTCCTCCTCCTCTTTCCCCTCTTCCTCCTCCTGCTCCTCCTCCTCCTCCTCCTCCTCCTCCTCCTCCTCCTCCTCTCAAGCCAGCTGTGCCCGAATCGCTTGGGCTTGAAGCCGACCCGTGGGTTTCCAAGGAGCGCTTGAAGGACTTTGTTCGTTCTCGCAAGCCATACTTGCACGCACACCGACTAAAGCACGGGATCCCAACTTCAGTTTCAGTCATGGCAGGTGTCCAGGATCTCTGGGCCAGATGCACCAATTGCAGCCATCTCACGTCGCCAGAAGTCAATTTGCAGTGAACACCACAGACAAGTCAAACCTTTTCGGTCTCGGCGAGTTCGCTTCGAGCAAGAGGGCGGTGACACCTTCTACGGCGCGGACAGCGGCAAAGGGCATTGCGGCAACAAGGCCAGGCCAGCCTCAACCGCCTGGCATCCTGCGTCGTGCCGCCTCCCCTGGCCATAGCGGAGGCAAAGGAAGCAAAGGCGGCGACGCGCGGTGCCACATCCGCCAGGCCATGGCTGCATGACGGATGCAAATTTGAAGAAGGGCCTCCAGCTTCAGCTCGACAGGCTCGCCACCCAGGCCACGACCACCACCGCGGAGGCCAGCGTCGTGGAGGCGCTCCGTCGGGCGGGTGGGGCCAAGCGCCAGGCTGAACATATGCGCGACCAGGCTGTTGCTGCCGCGCTTCGCCCCCGGGGAAACCTGGCAGCCGCGGGGGGCAAGGAGAGAGCAGCAGCAGTGGCTTTGGCGCAGGCCCTCGAGGTGAGGAAGCAGGAGGCCATGGCAGCGGCCGTGGCTGAGAGCGTCTCGGCCGAGGAGAAGGCAGCCTTGGAGTGGCTGCGTGGTCAGTTCTAAGGGGTCGAAAGGAGCACCTCGCCACCGTGGAGTATGAGACCAAGACATGGCTTGCCGACCTGCAGAAGCATCGCCAGACCATCGAGGAGCAGGAAATGGCCAAGAAAAATAAGTCCGACGCGCCCCAAACGCCAACGGGAGCTACGGTGCCGCCGGCTGCAGGGGCCGCAGCCGACGCTGCTCCAGCTGAAGGTGCTGCACCACTGGCAGAGGCAACCAATGGCGCCGCTGCTGGGGCCCCGGATTCATCCAAGCAGGCGGCGCCTCCGCCACCCCAGATGAGGAGATCCACAAGGAGGTGCGGCGGCTGTCAGCAGCTAAGTTCGAGGCCGCCAACTTGCGTGTCAAATCCAAGGGCAAGGGCTCTGCGAACGCGGCTGCTGGTGGGACGGCCGTGCCAGCGTGGCCGTCGCCAGGAGGGCCTCAACCTGCGCGAACTTAGGATGGGGCGACAGATGATATTACCTGGGTGTTCTTTGCTAATATCGCCAGTCTGTCGGGCAAAGGTAAAACGTGGAAATTTGCTAAATCCAAGCCCAGAGCTTACTCTGTCATGGCCCTGGTAGAGACTCATGTTCACTTGAAGTCAGGCTTCAAGGATTGGGAGAGCAGAAGCTGTAGTCTCCACCCTCGGCTGCAGAATCGCAGCAAGGAACAGGGCTGCCCGCTCCGATGAAGGGGTCGACGTTTTCCTTGGTACAGGCCCACCTCCAGGCTCGCAAGCTCGTGGGGCCCCGCGCGTCAGCCAAGCGCCTGAAGGGCCCGCGCCACAACGGCCTGAACGGGGATTTTCTGATAGTAAACGGGTTCGTACCAATCGTACTCCGTTTCGCCGGCTACTTCAAAGGGTTCGCCGTGTTCTACGGGCGCCTCGTCATCCAGATGCGCAGCAAGAACAATATCATAGCTGAAGATGCCGCGCGCGCTGTGCGTGGACTTCAACGCGGCCCCGGAAAACCCTCGCCAAGGCCAACTTCCCGCAGAGGCTGGACTCATGCATCCGCGCGGCCAGCGTCGAGGGCATGCGCGCGCAGACAAACGAAAAGACGCGCCGGGCAACGTGGTCGACTAAATTGTCTGCAATCGCACTTCGTTGTCATTCGTTCGTGGCGTTCTCCCGTTCGAAGGGCCCCGTGGAGGGCCCGGATTGGCCTCGAGATCTTGTTTTGCAGCTCTTGGCTCCAATTGCTCGCGCGGATCTTGCAGGTGCCCTCGAAGCCCCCATCAAGTGCCTCGTCCTGCGACTGAACCCATGCCTGACTCCAAAACTTCTAGGGCTCTTGCACAACTAGCCATCGCACTCGCTGCTGGTCGGGACAAACGGGCAGTTATGTATCCATCACCGTTTAGCGATTGCTTTGGCGACCAGAGTCGGAACCCTCGAACCATTTCTCCGCCCCCTTCTCTGTGCGATGAGGGCCCGTCCCATCTTGACACTGGGGCTTTCGCCGATTCCGACGTGGGCCAGTGGCTCGAAGAGGGAGGCGACCCTTAGGCTGATAGACTTAACTTGTGTGACCCCGTCTCCGCCCGCTCAGCTGCTTCGGGGGCGCCGCATGGGCCGTCGTCGCTGTCGTCTCTTGGTCTGGGGGTCTTGGGGCTTGCGGGGCCCCTTCGGGGTCCTCGCGGGGCTCTGCCGCCTTTGCCCCCCCCCCCCCCCTGCAGTTTGCAGAGGTCTGTCCCAGACCCCCTCCTCAACCCCGACCCCGCTACCGCCTCGGAAGCTCAGGCGACGGTCAAAGCCTGCGGCTCGAGATGTGCACCTGACTTGGCCCCCGGGGCGGGGTTCGCCGCCCCGGCCGAGGTGCGGGGGCAGGCTCGCGACGACGTAGGTTTCGCCCCGAGTGAGCAGGTGCCCGCCCAGCCCTTCCCCCCCCTCCGCTCAGCCTTCTGGGCCTAACCCTGCGGGGGGCGCGCTTCGGTCTCCGGCCTGCGTGCGCCGCGGGCCGCGGCAGCTGAAGCTAGCATCCTGTTTCGTCGCGGTCATCGGGCCAGTTCTGGAACCCCGCGGGCAGCGGGGCCCAATTTGATTTGTCTGTCGCGGATTTTAGGCGGACGCCGCGCATTCGTGAGCTTCCGTTGCGAGACCTTCGCAGTCAGACTCTGCGCTCTATTCGAAGGCTTGCATCGCCGCCGCTCTCGTAACGACGCTGACAAACATATTCGGCAGTTCGCGTCGGCTTGGATTGCTCGTTGGAATCCAGACCAGCAGGTATTCGTGCAAGGGGCCAATGGCCGGGGATCCTGCTCGCGCCCTTGATTCTCTCAGTCCAGCAGTTTCAAGCCATTGATCTTTGCAGTCAGAAGATCGTGGAGCGATCTCAGAGGGCAGCAGTCCAGGACTCGCTCTGGGCTTTCAAGAAGTGGGTCGTGGACATGCCCGCGGCGCATGGCATCCTGCTGGGTCGCTCGAACCGCAGCTGATGTCCTCGCGGGAGCTGCTGGTTGGGGGGCAGGTGGTATTCATTCCGCCCCAGGGGCGCGACGGGTGCCGCGCAATGGGGCGTCGTCAATTGCGGGCGCCCGCGCCAGTGAATAAAGAACCGACGGCAGGGGTATTTCGTCTTGTTCGTGAATAGGCCGCATTCGACCCACTGCCATTGATGGGGGCTCGAGACGTGCGCGCAGGGGCGGAGAAGGCGGCGCCGCGGGCAAGACTGGGGTGGGCATGTTGACGCCGGTTGATTTTCAGAGGTTGCCGATGGATGCCATCGATGAACTCGCCGCCATCTCTCATGCAGCGGAAATCGCATTCACGTGGCCGATTCAGGTTACGCTCGTGCTCTGCAGGCTTATTCCAGGTCGGGCCGTTGGCGCGCTGGCCGCGATCGGTGGGCCCTGGACTTTGATCGGGGAGCCGCTGGTCAAGAACTGGTCTGCTCACGACATCGCTTGCTTCTTGGGATGCAGTTGTGTAAGGCAATTCCTGCCTTCAAGAAGCGCGCCTTCGTGCCGTCGATGACGAGCTGGAGCGTTCGACGAAAACGAATTTCGGACATGCCATGTTCAGCAATTCTACAAGTCTATGCCTTGGGGTTTGCAGGCCAGGGCGGCCCTGGGAATGGGTTTCCCGCCCGTCATCCTGTGTTTGGAGCTCATCCAGTGTATCATGTGCAACTGTTTGCTGCAGGGCGGCGCGGCCATCCGAGCTGGGCCGCAGTGCGACCCGCGGCTTAAGATCTGGGACCCGCTCCGCTCGTGCAGCGGCATACTTCGCAGCGAATGCCGTCGCCGCGTCCAGTCCGCGCATGGGCCATAAACTGTGGGTCGATGACAGTTCACAGACAGTCGCAGGCTCGAGGGAGGCGGCGCGCCACAGCCTGATCAAGTACATAGTTGACGCTGGTAAGGTGCTGGCCATGCGGTAGCTTCGAGTATGTCCGAAGTCGGTCGTCATGTGCGCCATGACGGAGGGCGCCGTCGCGGTGGCCTGTGCTGTTCGGCTTCGACGGTTTCACATCCGAGTCGTCAAACTAGTTGCGCATCTCGGCGTAGACTTCAGCGGCGGCCGGCACGGCCGCGCTAGGCGAGTGCAGAGGGCTGACGCGCGCACGCAGATGCACGCCGAGCTCAGCAGGTTCGCGAAGGCAGATGAACGGCAAGATCAGCAGGTTCGCGAGGGCGCCCAGGAAGTACCAGCAGGTGCCCCAGCTGGAGCAGGCAGGGGCCTAACTGGCGGGAGCGTGCAATTTCCATTGTCCACGGGGTGCTCGGCACACAGGTGTCGGAATGCCGTCGGCGTCTGCTGGCGTCGTGCGCAGCCCGCACGGCAGGCCGCTGCCTCACTGCGCTACTGGATCTACGTGGGCATGGTCTGGATCCCGCTATCGCCACCACCGCGCGCACTGTACAAAAGCGACTTGAGATTTGGCAGTCACATCTTCATTCGAGGAATCCGCCGACCCTGCCGGCGTGTGTGAGGGGCTTGTCCGTTCAAGTCGTCATCTCCGTCATTCGTTGGTCGTCGTCTCTGTCTTCCCTTTCGCTGCCTCCCTCTTTCCCTGGGCTCGTCGAAGCTCCCCCTTTCCCAGGGACCTCCTCGAAGTTGAACAACGTCGTAATTGAGTCGACGGGAAGCCCCTTCCCTTCGATCCCTCCCGCCAGGGGGGGGTCCCCTGGGGGGTTCCCGGGGGGGTGATCATATACGACGCCCCCGCGGGGAGTCCCGGAGCCCAAAAAAGCCCCGAGACGGGCCAAGAATGCTCCAAGAGGCCCCGAAGACAGTCCAAGAGAACCCGAGTCGCCGAATGATGTGTCCGAGACGCCTTGACGGCCTCCAGACGGCCCAGGAGGCCTTCAGGAACTTTCCCACGAGAGCCCCAAGAGGCAAAATTCACGGATTTCCCAAACACATTTTTGACAGATTTTGGCGTTCTTGCCTCTTCTGCTTCCCGGCGCGCCAAGACGGCCCAAGAGGCTCCCAAGATCGCCCCGAGACGGCCCAAGAGGCCCCCAAGAGGGTCCCCTAACGGTCGAAGAGGGCCCCAAGACGGCCCAAGACGCCTCCGAGACGGCCCAAGAGGCCCCCAAGACGGCTCCAGGAGAGTGCCCAGACGGGGGACCCGAACGGACATTTCGAGTCCTCAGCCCCAAGAGGCCCCGAAGAAGCCCCAAGAGGCCCCAAGAGGCTCCCAAGGGGCCCCCAAACTGCCCCCCACGAGAGCGCTCGGAAGAGACCCCAAGAAGCACCCCTGAAGACTCAACCCACATCAGCGTCGTCGTCGCTACCGCCGCCGCCGCCGCCGTCGTCGTTCCTCTTTAGGGACGGGTCCCGGGGCTCACAAAGGCCTCTGGACGAGCGAAGATTGGCCCGAGACGCCTTCAAGACAGTTCAAGAAAACGTTGAATCGCCGAACGATCTGTGCAAGACGCCTTCGCAGCCTCTGGACGGCCCCCATAAGCCTGCAGGACGGCGCAAACTGCTTCCAGGCGCAATCCCACGAAGGCCCAAACAAGCAAAATCCTTATATTCTCGTCCGTTTTTCACAGATTCCTGCGTTCTCGTTTCTTTCGCTCCCCGAAGCTCCCAGACAACCCCACGGGCCCCCAAGATCGCCCCAAGAATCCTCCAACAGAGTTCTAAAACGGTCCACGAGGGCCCCATTACGGGCCACAACGCCTCCAGCCCCAAGGCCCTCAAGCCTCGAAGAGGCCCAACACGGCCCCCCAGCGGCCCACAAGAGCGTTCGAAACACACCCCAGCACGCATTTCTCAGGACTCTCACCCACGCCAGAGTCTTCCCAGACGGCCGAAAAAGCTTCCAAGGACATCTCCTGGGAGGCCCCCCAAAACGAAACATATATAGATGTTCTGTATGTTTTCCAATGCTTCTCGAGATTTGCTCCTTGTTGGCGTGCAGACGGCCCGAGACAGCTCAAGAAGCCCCCGAGATCGCCCCAGGAGCGCCCAAGACGCCTCCACGATGGCCCCAAGACAGCCCGAGAGGGCCCCAAATTGCCCAGGAGGCCTCCAAGAGTGTCTCGAGACGGCGCAAGAGGAGCCCTGGACGGCCCAAGACGGCCTCAAGAGAGCCCCAGGCTGTCCCAAGAAAGCCTCTGGCCTCCTCCTCTCCTCCTCCTCCTCCTCCTCCCTCCTCCTCCTCCTCCTCCTCCTCCTCCTCCTCCTCCTCCTCACCTCCCCCTCTGCTCCCCCTCCTCCTGCTCTCCTCCGCCTCCTTCTCCTCCTCCTCTTGCTTCTCCTCCACATCCTTCTCCCCCCTCCTCCTCCCTCATCCACCTCCTCCACCCTTCCTCCACCTCCCACTCATCCCGCTCCCCCTGCCCCCCCTCGTTTTCATCTTCGGCGTGCTCAGGGTCGGCGGCACCGGCCGTAAGGCCTTCGCAATAGCATCTGTCATGTTCGGCCCTCCATCGTCCAATCACTGCAGCAAGCGTCGGTCAGAGAGCAGGCGCGAAGGTGCAGGGTCGTATTGCGGTGCTACTGCAGCGATTGAGGCTGGGCTGGTCACGTTCCTCACCAGCGGCATGGTCATACACTTCGGCACACGGCACGGTGGAAGACTGGCACGTCTCAGGCAGTACTAACACGGGTAACGCTGCAAGACGTCAAGGACACGGCCCAAATACACCTATTGTTCAAGGCCAGCCAGAACGACTGTGGATCAGGGATGGAGAACTGTATTTGTAATGGTTCGCTTCGGGCCCTTCTCGGCCACCTAGCGCATCAGAAGCATAGCTCCAGGCTTTCGGAAATCATGTTCAACATTGCCACGGGTGGTGCTTGGACAAAGCAACGGAAGAAGGACTCACTAGCTCGGTATACTGGGAACACCATGTGTGACAGTTGCAAGCAGCAGGAAAAAACGCCTGTACCGCTGCTAGGTACACGAACACATATTGTGATCGCAAGGCGTATTCTATGTTGAACGAGCTGCTGCCCATGGCCACCACACAAGCAGAGCTATGTGAAACATATTGGCTGCGTGGCCTGTTGCCCCAGGCGCTCGAGGAGGTGCCGCCTCCATCTGACATGCCGCAGTGATGGTTCGCAGGTATCGTATCAATTGGCCCAGGCTGCATGTGGCACGGCACACAATATTCACCTATTTGGGTATTCGGCGATTCGAGCGGTGAGCACGAGACACATTTGCCAATACTCAAAGAGCTGGAGTTACCCTTGTTTGAATAAAGCAGCTGCTGGACTCTGGACCCAGGGGCTTAGTCTTGTGTGGCAGGGGCCTCGCCATGCCCACGGCAGGTGGTTGTGCGCGGGGAGATCATGGGATTCCTGCTGGCGGCCACGTACACGACTGGAACCGTGGTCTACGTCACGGACTGCGACTACGTGGTAGACGGCTGGTTCGCAGGCCATGCGAGTCAGCCGAGAAAAGAAGGACGCCGACCTGTGGCTTCAGATCGGTGTCCAGGCCCACGGCCGGCAGATTGCGGTGGTCTTCACCGACTCACACCTGACGGCCAAAGACTTGGCCGAGGCTAAAAGCACTGCAGCCCTCGACGTCGGGAATGCGGTGGCAAACCACCTGGCGGCTGCACCGGCAGAGGGATCACGGGTACCTGAAGCAGACAAGCATCGTGTGCTACAACAGAAGCATCCCATGTTCAAAGTGCGGCTGCACTTGTTGCGCGCCACCTTGGATAGCATGTCGGCCACGGAGGCCGAGGACAGTGAGCAGAGGAAAGCGAGCGGCACGTCTGCTGCTGCTGCTGCTGCTGCTGCTGCTACTGCCCCCCCTCCTCCTTCTCCGCCGTCGGCCAACACTATAGCTGCGTTTTTGTAGATTCAGACGATTTCTGACGCTAAGCCAAGATGCCTGGTTTGTTCTGTTCGGCCACCAAGACCACCATGAAGAAAGCCTGCTGGGCCACGCCGTGCCCCAGAATTATATAACGTCGGTGGGTGTTTCAAGTCTCCGAGAGTGGGGAATCGTGCTCACATAGCGGGGGGCTGGGCTGCCGAGTCTCACACCCTTAATGTGCACACCTCCCGCCGCACCTGGTTTTGCACGAAATGCGGGGCCACTGCCGAAAAGCCAATTTGTCTCTTGGGCAAGCCGCGCACGGGGATTATCAAGAAGAATCGGAAGGAATAACTCGATCGGATTGCGGCTCACAGGAAGCCGAAAGTCCTTAGCCAGACCGAACAGAAGATCAGGCGATCGAGAGCGATTTAGTCCGAGGCTTCATCATCACTAACTTGCTTGCGCAACGGGCTCCACTCCACTTCACTCCATTCCACTCCTCCACTCCTTCCTCCTCCTCCTCCTCTCCTCCTCCTCCTCCTCCCCTCCTCCTCCTCCCCTCCATCCCTCCCCCCCTCCCTCCCTCCCCCCCTCCCTCCCTCCCTCCCCCCCTCCCTCCCTTCATCCCTCTCTCTCCATTTGATCCTCCCAGCTCCTCGTTCAATTCTCTCTCCAATGATTCCTTGCATGATCTTGCATGTGCGCTGAAGCTTCGCCTGCATGCTGGCGAGAGCCTCTTGACATAATTCGCGCGAGTGCATTGCCGATCTGGTGTGCATGTCCCAGGTCTATTCTCGCGGTGAGAAGGGCCTCCTGTAGGGAGGCCCCCTTGGGACACCTGCCCACTGGGAGAATTGACGTCGTACGCAATCATTTTCGGGCACACGGCACAATTCTGTCACTGTCGCGCTCGCGCGACGTCCCCTGGAGAAGGGCAACCTGCTGGCCCAGACTGCGGGAGGTGCGAGCGGCGGCGATGGCTCTCGTACTACAAGAAACACCTGCGTAAGCATGAGCTTCCAGAGCTCCGCGCGGATTTCTGGGATCTGCGCTGGACCCCCTCCCTGGGGCGAGGAGCGCGCCTGGTGCGAAGCTGGAGGTGCCGCCAAGGGGTCCAACGCAGATCCAAGAATTCCCGCGCGGACCTTCGAACATGTCATTTACGCTATCCTTTATTCTTCGAGCTCCCACCCCAGCGGGTGACCCAGGGAATCGGCTGGACGAGCGGCGCCCGCAGATCGCGCACGCACGGCGCACTCGTAGCCTGCGCTGCTGCACTCCGTGCCGCAGAGTTCCCCCCCGATCGGCGGCCCCCGGCGGAGGTACCTAGTCGTGGCGCCATGGCCAACAAAAACATACATGTGGGTAGGCTTCCAGGTGCGGAACAGCAGGGCCCATCAGGGCTCGGCCTCACTCGGAATGGCGGCGCGATCCTGGGGCCTCCATAGAGCAGGAAAAGACTCCACAAGGCATGAAAGCTGTCGAAGGTCCCCGAGGATTTCTTGCTGGGATCGGCGCTGGATTCCCAGGGGCGGCGCCAGAGGCGGCGTCAGAGGCGACGCAGCGCCGATCTCAGCAAGAAGTCTGCACGGGCCTTCGACAGTTGTTCTGCTCATGCAGCTTCTTCTCTTCCTCGAGCCTCGGCATCAATATGAGACGAAGCCACCACGGCGCGGCGCACGGCGGCGTGGTCCCGCGTGGCCAGATTCTTGCTGAGGAGGCGCTCGAACTCCTCCGGCGAGTCCACCGCGGCCTGCAAGGCCGCGGCGGCCTGCCGGGCCACTCCGCGCACCTCGGAGGACACGTCACCGAGCGAGGGGCCTAACAATCTCACCAGCTTGTCGATGTCCGCAGAGGCACCGCGGAGGGCCCTCCAGAAGAGCGACAAAGCCACACAAGCATGAACTTTGGACGTCCGCGGACGACCACTTGCGATCCCTACCCCGACGGGTCCGATCGACGCTGGGGTATGGGACACCCCCGCTGGAGTTCAATTGGCCGCAGGCATCCTTCAAAACCTGAAGCACAACCAACTTTCCAACATTCTGACCTGCCGGAGTAGGGTTCACGTGAGCGACGAAAAGAAACGGGTCTTACGCGAGAAGACGTAGCGACCTTACGCCGCGGCTTGTGCGGGCCGCAAGCGCGGCACACCACGTGGAGAAGAGGGTGCTTAACCTTACGCCTTACGCGCGAATGTCGGCGCAGTCGACCCCTTTTTCTTCCGTCGCTCACGGGTAGTTGCCCATGCACATCTTCCCGCCGCGCGAAGCGCGCCGCGGGCGGCGCCAAAGGCACTGACGGGGGCCTGGAAAGGGGGTCCGGAGATCTGCTGCCCGTGGGCGTGCGAATCTCACGTCCGTGCGAAGGGGGCTTTCCGGCTCTCCACCTCGGCCCCAGGCGCGGCAGAATCGTGGCGAAGCACCAGATGCACTTCACCCGCAGCTTGACGCTCTTGGAGAACTTCGCGTCCGCCGCGATGGAGAGTACCGCGCTCAACCCGCGGGACTCCGAAGCGGACCGGCAGAGGGCCGCGAGGGTGCGGTCTGCCTCCTCCGACAAGAAGCCACTGGCGTCGCTGGCCTTCTCGAGGCGGGAGGGAGAAGGGATGAAGGATGGAGAGGGAGGGCTGGCGATGCGGGCAGATCGCCCCCCCCCAGCCTGAGAAAGAGGGAGGGGGAGGAGGACGAGGATGATGAGGAGGAGGAGCAAGGGGAGGCCCCCTTCCTCGCCATCAGGGAATACACAGAAGCGCGCAGGCGCAATGACACGGCATGACGTAACAGTCGCCACGATGACGATGCGACGATGCGTTGACGACAGCGACGACGGCGGCGGCGACGACGTGTTGACGATGGCGACGGCTGCTACGGCGGGCGACGACGACCAACCACGACCGCGACGACGCCGACCATGACCACTGCCTGTCTCGAGGTTCGGCCGCCAGCAGAGTAAGTGAGTTCAACCCAAACAGATGCCAGGGATACAATTACCTTTAACACTTTCTTTTGACATCTTTGGTCACCAATATCTTTTTTTTATTTCCCTCCCCAGAACGCGAGACCCACAAATGAAAGCCACAGATGCAAGAATGCAAGGGTGCAGATGCAAGGCCTCCTGAACGTCCGCGATGAACCAGTCGCAGCGGCGTCGGGCCAAAGAAGCCGCGACCCAAAGAAGCAGAGAGGAAATAACAATCTTGATACAATACTGCGTTCTTGTTACAAGTCTCGACTGGAAGGCCACATCCTCCTTCTCATCCCTACTGCTCTTCGTCTTCTGAACGTTTCCTTATTCGGCGTTTTGGCAATGGGCAGAAGGGGGGGGAGGGGGGGTGTTTGGCTCGGGACCTCTGTTTCATGCAACTGTTTGCAACAGTACGTCCTATGGGAGAGACTCCACCTGCTCGGAACTGGCGCCCAAAACAGCCAAGATCTACTCCACTGGGGAGGGGAGGGGGTGCGAGGGCCCGAGCCGATCGGCAAAACAATGAATAAGACAAATATCACCTTCCCATGCTTTGTTCCCATGTTTTGTTTGTTTCTGGGGCTCGCCCCGTGCTCGTCCCTCTCAACTCAACTCCCCACTCGACCACCTCACCGGTGTCCCGTGCTCAAGCGTTTCGTTCGCGTCTTGGCCCACCACTGGCGGCGCGCAGAGGGGGGTAGGGGGAGGGGGGAAGACTTCTTAGAAGCAGGGGCTTCTAAGAAGCCTTCCCCCATCCCCCTACCAATCTCTGAACGTGGCCGACACCAAAAGGAAATACAGACGGAAGATTTCCGCATCGAGGGTTGATATACTCACCATTAGATAACCACCCTTTAGCGAAAATTGCCCAGGGCACTCCACGGGTGCGGGCGGCACATTCCGAGTAGACCCGAATCAAACCTGCTGACCGCCGCTAAGCCCGTCCCCCTACCTTGTGGGCCCTCAGAGCCTCCAGACCCAACTTCCGACGCCTCCAAGACGTTCAAGATGCGCTCCAACACGGTCGAAGGCAACCCCAAGACTCCAAGGCGGCCCAAGGTGGCCGCATGACGGCCCCAGACGCCCCACAGACGCCACTGGAAAGCTCCAAAATGACCCCAAGAGGGTCTCAGAAGTAAAACAAATGTTCGCCCAAATGTTTTCAATGATTTCAGCGCTCTCGGCTTTCGGGGCTCATGCACGCCCTGGGCTGCCCGAGGCCCCTCCCAGACCGGCCCATGACGGCCCATATGAGGCCCCAAAGCGGCGCGGAGACAGCCCGAGAGGTCCCCAAGACGGCCCAAAAGGCCCTCAAGACTGCCAACAAGGCCCTCAAGACGACCCAAAGAGGAGCGCACAAGAGGCCCCAAAGGGAGACCCCACAAGGGCCCCGGAACCCGTCCTCCAAAAGATTGCCCCCAAGGTCCCGAACATGTCCTCCAGAGGCACCCCAGCGAAAGCTGGACACAAGTAGCACGACGGGAAGCGGCAAAGATGACATGCGAAGTCGGAAGCCGCACTCATCTCTTTTTTGGAGGTCGGCGGAATGGCGAAGGCCTCTTGACTGGCCAAACAACGCCAACAACTACCAACAGTACCCTGCGAGACACTCGTCGATTAGCGAAACCCACGGGGGCTGCACCAGCACACTGCGAGTACCAATGCCGAGTGAACCAGCGCACGATTTCTCAATCAACTCATTTGGATGGGTGTTATCTCGATGCCAAATACTTCGCCCCTGCAACCTCGATTCGTATATGTGCGAAGGCTTCTGTTATCCCTGGATGAAAGGTTGATCTGTGCTTATACTCCCCCTCCCTACTAATCTCTCCTCATTCTCTCTCCTCCCTTGTTTCTCATCCCTCCTCATTCTGCCTCCACCACCTCCTCCATCCTCCTCTCCTTGATCTCTTTTCCGTCTTTCCATCTCCTTCCCTCCGACCTCCCTACTCTTTCTTCACTCTTCCTTCCTCTGTCCTCCCTTTTCCCTCACGGCCCTATTTTCAATGCCACTGACCTTCGTTGCTGTCGGACGGCGTTGCTGCGTCTTCGATTGGGCAATCAACGTGTTGTTGTGTGCGCACATAAAGGTGAAGGGCTGGTGGATGGCCAAGAGCAGGACCGCATGCGTTCAAATCTTCGGAATCGTGCCAAGCTTGCGATTATTTCCCAACGACTCTGGCTCCAAGGAGTTCTGCCACACGCACCTCGTAGGCACCATGCTGTTGCTCTCTCCCCTTCTTCCATAGCTTCGTTTCTGAGGCAGGCCGCTAACTCGGCATGGGCCCAGGGGAGTGTCTCAACACCACGTTGGCTCTCCGATCTGGCGAGATAAAGACACAGCCATCGAGCTCCGTCCCACGCATCACCAGAGTCTAGGCTAGGATGTGACATATGCTCGGCTCCCTCGCAGAATTTCGCTGGCTACGGGTACGATGTCCGATTGCCACCCTGCAAGAGGTTCAGCCGGATGTGTGCTGAAGGCCTGCCCCTCGATGGGAGTTGGCAAGCCCCGGTGAAGACCCTCTGGGTGGGCCAATGTTCCCGGATGCGCCCGAGCGGACTCTTGGCTGATTTCAGGAAGACCCGCACCTCCAGTTTGGCAAGACGCAGCCGGTTATCCTCGTTGCGAAAATATCGAAAGGGGGCGCGCTGACCTCGTGACTGCGTGCGCTGACCTGGAACGGCCCCTGCGCGAGGGATCTCCTGACCGCGTTCGACAGCTGGTCCCAGTCGTGGCTGGAACACTGGCCGACGATCGCCAGCTCGTGGCCAGCCACGCGGCTCCGCCGCCATGTGCTCATTGCGGCAAGGCTCCCGACCCCATGTTCCACATTATCACTGGGAATGCGAACGTAATGCGGAAAGATCTTCCTGGCCGCACGGCCTTGGTGCTTCTTTCACCCGCTAAGCCAAGCTGAGGCGCGACACTCTGTCCGCCCTAGAAGAAAAAAACAAACAACATAATCATAAACTATCGGAGGTCCACTTCGATTTGCGTCGGACCCTCCCTGGCGTGCGGGGCGGGCCAGGGGCGGTGCCGGAGGCGCCGCCAGGGGGGCCCAACGCAGATCCCGTAAATCCGCGTAGACCTCCGAAAGTTATGTTTACACACGATATGTTGTTCGAATCTCTGACGCGCCCGCTGTTCGTTGACAAAGGGGCAGGCGTGAGGCGGGCTGTGTGCGAATGAAAACAGAACTGTGCTGCCGTCGGCTCCGCGACAAAAAAGCAGCAACTCTGCAAGGTGGGACATCAAGGTCGTAAATCTGAACGCGAGAACGCCTGAGGGCTGGCTCCAAGGGGGCTGGCTTGCTCATCCCAAGCTGTTTTTGCGATCGCCCAGGGGCACGAAACTGGACTCTGGAGGCCCAAGCTTGGAAAACAGGACGTCGTTGCCCCTGGCCGTTTCACCAGACGACGCTTCCAGACATCGGGGTCCCCTTGCTCGATGTCGCAGATATCGCGTCGAAAAGTCACGTCGCGCAAGCACACCGTCCCCCTGCAAGCGTGGAGGAAACGAGGGAAGGCTGGACACTCTTCGCTTCTCATCGGGCCTGCCCTCCTGGCGCCTGCGCACTCGCTGTGTGAGTGTCGTTTCCTCTTCTCCCTCCTGTTCCTGCTCCTGCTCCTGTTCCTGCTCCTCCCTACCTCCCTCCCTCCCTCTCTGGTTCCCTCTCTCCCTCCCTCTTCTGGCCACGCATGCTCATGGAGCAAGCCCTCAACACTTCCCTGGTCGCCCCTCAACCAACGAAACCAAGGGACCAGAAGCCCCGTGGCGCAGACGGGCCACCACCACAGATGAGCTGCCTGGAAAATGGGTCTGCCCCAAGGGCAACTGCGCCTTCACCGCATGCCCCTGCTTTGCCCGAGACCTTTAACACTCCCAACATGAGGGGCACGATGTACCTCACTGCGACGGGTGCAGGAGCCACACCAAGGGTGCGGACACCTGGGTCTGCTCGTACGCCGCCGCCTAAGGGGCCAACGCTTGCAGCTTCAACTCCCGTAATATTCCAGCTGCCCTCGAGGGTGTGACTCCTTGGGCCCTCAGGGTCCAGCGCCGTACCTCGGAGTCTGGCCACGAGCTTACTAAAGCTCCGTACGCAAAGAACCGCTGCTCCCAGCTGGCCCACGACGGCGCGTTGTATACACCGAGGCTGACCAACCTGATGCAGACGCGGCGCCACCAAGCAACGAAGACTCCCGAAGCCACCCGGCCTCGAGATAGAGCGGTCCAGCCACCAGACGCGGAACCACCAGCCACCAAGCCACCGGCCCAGGAGAGCGGTCGTTCTCGGGGAAGATCCCAAGCTTGATGTCGACAGACCGTTTTTCACGGCGGGAAGCATCGCCACCGTTTGATGAAATCCTGGCCAATACTGCCTTCAGAAGGTCAGCCCGCTCGCCATACCAGTACGTCATATCTGGTCTCACGCAGGAACAGTGGCGCACGATCCAGGTCCAACACGCCATGGAATTCATAGCAAGGAGGAGACTACATCAAGACGCCACCAAATGAACCGACGTTGAAATCACGTGGAGAGCCAATGTCCTACATCCGCAATCGCTCATCTTCGACGTCCTCTCAGGGTCGAACAACGCCAAGGTAGTCTTCTGCCTCTACGGCCACGTTGCACACCACCTGCTGAACAGGCGTGGGGGTGTCCACCAGGACTACCAGCGCCAAGGCAGACCAAGGTGGCTCCAAACGGCGGCATCAGTCTCCTGAGTCTCCTGGAGTGCGAACAAAGGCAGGTGCGGGGCCTAGTCCAGGTCTAGGAACCGATCCCCCGCGCCAGGCCAGTGCCGAGACCGCTCTTACAGCGCGGCGCAGCGGAACGTCGGCCGCCGAGACCACCCTCGCACGCCACGTGCGAATCGGCCGCGGACGCGGGCCGGAATCAGTCCACCCCGCAGCGCTCGGACCTCCGATCAGTGGAGGCCAGCTCCGCCAACGGCAGCAACGACAAGTGGCCTGGTATACAGATTTCTCTGATCACTAGTAAAGACAAGGACACCAAATGACAACTTGAACAGCTGCGGCCACCAAAGAAGCAGGATGCAACCCAGGGCAAACAGCAACTCTCCCCAGCGGCCAGTGGCAACGCAGAGCGGCGGACGCACCCATCAGGCATTCCCCGCGAAGCTGCCCCCAAGGCCAAACCGACCCTGGACAAGTTCAGCCCCGCCTGCGCTGACTTGCAGGTGCAAAAGCACGAGCCCAAGACACTACCGGCAAACCTACCGCCGTTGGGGGACGCACTGCCTGTCCCGCAGGCACCACCAAACCAGGCGAGCTCAAGTCATGACATGCCGCCATTCGGGGGCAATGAGGCCGAACTCGACGGGCACAGCGAGCTGCAAGGGCCAACCGTGGTTCCAAATGGAGGGACCAACGCCCCAACCAGCGAAGCACCAAGCTTCGCCGCCCAAGCGAACGGTGGGTACTTCGCCACCCAAAGAACCACTGGCCCGGCCACCGACGCCGTCGCTGCCGCCAGGGCCAGCTTCTCAGGCACACGCGTACCAAACTTGCCAGCGGGTCCGTTGGCGACAACCACGCCCGCATCTCCTGGTACAGGCGCTGTAATTTTGCCGAAAATGCCAACGGACAACCCAGCCGAAGGTCCGCCGAGACTCCAGACTCCAGGCTGCCGAGCGTCTGGCCCCTGGTAGACCCCAGGTCCACCAGGACCGCGGGTGCAACCAGCCAACCCAGGTCAACCTGGAAACGTTCGACTCCGAAGTGGTCGAGTTCGACCCAAATGTTGACAGTGCGCCTTACTTGCTGGAGGCTGAACACCTTGGCGACCGCGGGGGCCCGCGGCACAAAATTGACCTCGACGCCGGAGACGAAGCGGGCCCGGCGCGGACCTGCCGTGCCCGCCACGCCAGCGCGTGGCTACAGGAGCGGCGGCCCCCTCCGTCGTGCCGACTACCGCCGCCGCCGTGAGGGCCGCGGCCATCGTCGCATCGCTGTCCTCCTTCTCCCCCTGGCCGCCGCCGCCAGTTGTCTAAACTTTCATCATGGGAAGTTTAACTTGTCCCCCACTGGCGATGTTCGTCCCCGCTAACCCACCGCTCCCTTAAACTGCGAGCGGTCGAGGTTGAACGCCCCAGAAACCAATCTATGCTTTGCCCCGACGCGCGGAGTTACCGTGCGACCGCAGGAGAGAACCTAGCTCCATGGATGGAGACGGCCCGCAAAAGGCTCATCTTGCGACCTTCAACGCCACCAACTTTGATGCATATTGAAACGTTATGACGAAACTCTGGAAGCGCTACGGGGCCACCATCATCGCCCTCCAGGAAAGCCGTCACTCCGCTGACCGCATCCACGCCTTCGACAGGAACAATCGACCGCCGGAAAACGGAACCTGGCGACCTGTCTGGGGAGAGAACTCCGCGGATGACTACGTCCAACGTCGCTGCACACGGCGCCTTCGTTGACACCGCCAATGATGGCCCCGCGGTTTCGGCC
This sequence comes from Prorocentrum cordatum, assembly GCA_963575745.1. Lineage (NCBI taxonomy): Eukaryota > Dinophyceae > Prorocentrales > Prorocentraceae > Prorocentrum > Prorocentrum cordatum. The sequence continues at coordinate 304,598 of CAUYUJ010015345.1, forward strand.
TTCGGCGCGACCGTTCGATGGGCGGAAGCCTGCTACCCCATATCGCCCCCGAGCGCATCCAGGTGCCGCAAGAGGGGTAGGAACGGCTCAAATGGCCAAGCCGAAAGCATCATCGCGGCTTGTGCCTGCGCCAAATCAGGAGCAGACAGCGCCGCGCTTTTCCACCGGGTCTGGGAAGCTGCCAACATGGATTGTAACGTGCCGAATTTCATCTGCATGGGGCGCCCAGTGCGACGTCAATTATTCTGCCTTCTTGACCCGGATGTGCAACCTGGGGCTGTCAATCGTGGCCTCTGGTTACCCTGGGGGAACTTCCAGCGCTCATTGATTGCTGCGATTACGCGGTGGTGCTGGAGAGGTTTGGGACATATATAAAAATGAATAAATGGTCGCGGATTTAGGGGAACTGGTTTTTGAATGTAATGAACAAGTTTGGTGTTTTTGCTCAACCCTGTTCTTGTTTGAATTCATTTGGCGGCGCAAGTTAACAACTCAACTTCTCGGTGTAATGCGTTGATCACCCAGTGCGTTTTCACGCAAATGCGCATTCATCCACTGCCACTACCCGTGCTGTCTGGTTCTCTATGGTGGAGACCTTGGCTGGGGTCGACGAAAGTCAGGGCCAAGGGGGGCCAACATCGACCACGTGCTCACTAATGCTACGAGGGAAAACAACTCGTTACAACTGTGTCCTGTTCCGTGACCTTCGCGCCAAGCGGCGCCTCGGTCTGTTCTCTTTCAACCTGGGCGTCGCCAGACAACTAGCGAGAGGACTGAAGTCGGTCGCAGTTGACACGCTGGCTTACCCAGCCGTAGACAATGGCGAACATCGGGGACTGCATCGAGCAAACCGATCGCGTGCAACTCGACGCGGCAGACGCGATCATTACAGCGAGATCCGTGCGCCAGGTAACTATATCACAACACCAGTATTCCGCGGCGGCTGCGCGGCGCCGCTGGTCATCCTAGGGCGCCGTGACGCACTCCTGGCGGCGAACGACTTGGACGAGCTCGCTAGGCTTTTCAGATCCCCCATGAGAAAGGCTTAGCTGCCGGCCGCCGGCGCGCGGGCGACGGCGGTGCCGACCATCTCGCCCTCTGGGCAAACGTCCAGCGCGCCTGGGTGGCAAACGACGCGCTCGCCGCAAAGGCCCGGCCCATCCGTGAATTTCTTCGCGCCTGGGGCCGCGGCGGAACCCCGACTGGCCCGCAGCTGGGCAATCGCGTTGCCGCCGCAGCTGCGCAGTTGAAACGCATCCCGCCCGCTGGCAAAGCTCGCCGCGTGAAAGCCCGGGGGCGGCCGCGCGCGAGCCAGCGACGGGGGCAGAGCCAAAAACCAATGATAATTCCAGCTCCCTTAACCTTCGCACGCCCCGCAAAGGGCCCTTCACGCGCGCCGCCAGGGGGCTTGGGCAGGGGGGGCCTGCTGGCGCGGGGCGCCGGCTCCGCCGCGGCGCCCGGCGACTCCGCCACCGACGGCGATGACGCCCCGGCCGAGACGGAGCCGGGCTCATGACTGAAGCTCGGGCTCCCATCCTGGGCGGATACCGCGCCGCCGGGGGCCGCGGCGGCGACGAGGTTGCACCCGCGCGGATGCATTTGCAGCGTGGAGCATCACCGAGTCGCCGGGGCGAGATCAGCCGCCAGAGCGAGGGGGGCCTCGACGGAGTGCCGCCGAAGAAACCAGAACGCTCTCCGACATAATCCTGCGCCTCTTCGCCAAAACGCTGAGAACCATGCAGCGGGCGCGCGAAGTGCCTGAGCTGCTTCTCCACGGGCCCAGCCCGCGCTGCGAGCGGGAGAGGCGAACTCCATGCTGACCGAAAGCCCCTGCCGGCGATGTCCGCGTGGACGCGCGTCTGGGAAGCGAGGGGTTGCCGCGGCCTGGCATTCTGGAGAGCTCGCTAGACGCGCCCCGCCAGCTTCGGGGCTGTCCTCTGCGCTGCCATCGGCGACGCCAGCGCGGCGCTCGCCCTCCCAGCGGAACGCGCGGGGCGCCGGCCCCCGCTGGCGGCCGCCGCGCGCTGGACACGCAGAAATGCTCCAACTACCTTGTCGCAGGCGTCCGTCCTGATCTGCGCTCCGCCTAGCGCTGTCCAGGTGAGGCACCGTTTCCACGGTGGCCGCGATCGTTGGATTCGCATGGGTGGCGCGCCGATGGGCGCCTTCAACGCGGCCCCTTCTCACGGGGCGACATTGAACTCGTCGCGTGCGTCCGGGCAATACGTCGGCGCCAGCGTGGCCCGCGGCCGCTCGTCGTCGCGCTCGTTGGCGACGGCGGCGCCGCGGCCCCCGCGGTCGACGAGCTGCGGGCCTCGCTCGACCAAGTGTCTCTTTGCAGCGAGATGTCTGCGCCGAGAGCGCGCCCTTGCAAAGTCGCGGGGCGGGCCCTGAGAGAGGGGCTCAATCGCTGGCGCCTGAGCGAGCGCTGCGCCAAGATAAACGCTCGCCACCAAGTCCTGGGGACATCTTAACGTTGCGGCCGAGGCTGGCGACCGCGGCGTCAACCTCGAAGCCGCCGCAGATGCGAGAATGGAAAAAGCCATCCTCCCGCGCATCGGGCGCTTCCCCGAGGAAGCCCGACCGAGAGCTCGAGCGGCCCGGCCCATGGTGGCCAGCAAGTGCACCGCGGGCACCGACGTCCAAGCGCGTGACGACAGGGTGAGAAACCTGTGCAACGACGCCGCGTTCGCCGCCATCAGACCCAGAGGGTGATCCTGGATCTCGCAGCGGGCGCTCTACCCCTGGCGGCCCCGGGCCGCGCCGTCGAACTCGGCGTCGTCGCCGACGCCGGCGCTGGTCGGGCCCGGATGGCAAACGCGGATATCCACCAGTCTCAATGCCAACGCCCAGAGGCGACGCAATCGCGCACAATCTTCCCGCAGGGGCGGGCCCGTCGGCAAAGTCTGGCAAACTGCCGCCCAACTCTAATGGACATGGCCCAATTCTACCACAATGCGTGGCGACTGCGACGCCCGCCTCTCGCAGGCCCAATTGCCGGCCAGCCGGTCCTTCCGCGAATGTGCTCCGGGCGGCGCGGCGGGCGTCTTTTCCTCCGCGCGCCCCGACCGCCGCGCGCGACCTTGGCGCCGTCGCCGCTGCCAAGCATGGCCTTGGCTACTTTGCAAACGCGCGGCCCCTCAAAACCATGGGCTGTCAGCCCGGCAGCGCGGCCCCCCATGCAGCTGCAAATGCGGGGCTGGCTACGCCCGGCAGAGGGAACTCAAGGCGGGCATCTCGGCTGACCCATCTCCTCAACGCAGGTGGCGCGACCGGGAAGCAGGGCGCCAGGGGACCGCGGATATGTCCTTGCCGGGGAAGCCGGGGGACCGCCCTCAAAAACAGGACCGCCGAGTGGCAGTGGCAGGATCTCCCGCCGCGAACTGGGCGCCGCGGCCTCCTGGAGACAGACCCTGGCCTGCTAGACCTCCAGGTTCCTCTGGCGTAAAACGAGCTCCCGCGGCCCATCCCGAGACCGCCGCAGAGCGGCTCGCATGGAGACTCGCATAACGTGCGAGCCGATGATCATGGAGCCATATGGGTCTACGCTGGAAACGCGAACAGTTCGAACCAATCTCGCCCCTTCTTGGGCAGGGCGGGCTGTGGCGTTTACCGCGGCCCATATCGCCGCCTAAACCATTCTGCCCGCGTGCGCGGGCTATCGCGGGTCCGAGCAACGGACCGGGACTCGCGCCGTCTGTCATCTCGGAGTCACCGCAAAACGGTTGGTGCGTTTCGTTGTTGACAACCGAGCGGTTGTTGACCATTTCGAAGGCCCCTTTGGGGGCAAACCGCCGCAGCGCGTGGGGCCGATATCAGACCCTGGCAAAACATCCACCGGGTGCCGTTGGCGAAATCAGACTTGTTCAAAGTCCAGGAGGTGGCCAATCACCTGGGAAAGCAAAGCATCCACGAAGAACGCATCAACCCCATCGCTGAAACAGTCGACCGGCATGCTGATGAGCTCGCCACCGCAGGGGCGATGCCCCACAGTATCCCAATAGGCGTGGCCGACGCCGCCAAATAGCGCCACAAGTTCGCAGCTGCGTTACGCAACGCAGTCGTCGCCGTATATCATCACCAACAACATCGGACGCTACGTGGGCCCCGCAGAAGAGAAGAGCGGGCGCTCCAAGTCTGACCTCTCTGAAATGACGCCACGCCCGCGCGCAGTCGGTCCGGTTGGGCATGGTACAGGTGCCCAAGGAGGACCACCTCTGACGGCAGGGCCACCAGGTCCCGACCATTTCGTCGAACTCGACGACCCCTGGTCCCCACCTGGAGATGCATTCGAAGGTGGGAGACAGCGTGATCCACCGCCGCTTTACTGTGGAAAATTGCCAACCTTTTCCTCCGGAACCCGGGGGTCGCCCCCCCCCCCCCCCCCCCCTCCCCTAACCCTCCCCCCCCCCCCCCCCTCCCGCTCGAAAACCGGGAGGGGTCACTACCGGTTCGAACCCCTCCCCCACCCCCCCCCCCCCCCCCCTCCGGATCCGGAAAACCGGGGGGGCCACTACCGGTTCGCCCCCCCCCCCCCCCCCCCCCTACTCACCGCCAGCAAACGACTCCCGGTCCCCACCACCGTCCGCATCACATCCCCCACTGGTGTTCCCAGCACCACTGTCCTCACCACCGCTGTCCCCACTGGTTCCACCACCGCCCCTACTGTCCCCACCAGTGGCCCCACCACTGTCGCACTGTCCCCGCTGTCCCCAGAACTGTTCCCACCACGGTTCCACTCTCCCCACTGTCTCCACGGCCCCAACCACTGCCCGACTATCCCCACTGTCCCCACTGTCCCACTGACTCCTCCGCTGTCCCACTGAGCTGTCCCACTGTTCCCACCACTGTCCCCACTGTCCCCACCACTGTCCCCACTGTACCTCTGTCCCATTGTCCCACCGCCGTCCTCGCCACCGCCTTCACCACTGTCCCCACCACCATTGTACCCTCCACTGTCCCACTGTTTCCACCTCATTCCCATTGTCCCCACACCACTGTCCCCACCACCACCGTCACCACCACTGTCCACTGTCCCCCCCTGTTCCCACCATTGTCCCCACCACTGTCCCCACCACTACCGTCCCCACCACTGTCCCACTGTCCCACTGTCCCCACCACTGTCCCGCTATCCCCTCACCACTGTCCCCACCAACACCGTCCCCACCACTGTCCGCACCCCCGCTCGGTTTTCGAGGAGGGGGGGGTTCGAACCGGCAGTGACCCCCCCCGGTTTTCCGGATCCGGAGGGGGGGGAGGGGTTCGAACCGGTAGTGACCCCCCCCCCCCCTTTTCATGATGAGCAGGGGGGGGGGGGGGGGAGGGGTTCGAACCGGTAGTGACCCCCCCCGGTTTTCCGGAGGGGGGGGGGGGGGGGGAGGGGTTCGAACCGGTAGTGACCCCCCCCGGTTTTCCGCCAGCAGCGGTAGAACACGCTCTTTCGAAGGTGGAGACCTCGACCCGCTCGGGCTCGGGGCCTCTCCCAACGAGGACGAAGACCGCGACCTCACCCCACATATTTTTTGCAATGCGATCGAATGCCACCCTGACGAGTCGGCGGCCGCCCATCCGGCAACCGCCAAGGGGCGTCGGAACGCGGTGACCACCCAGAACCCCCTACTCTTCTTGCCACTCCATTCAGTCCACCAAGGATTCGACGGGGGCGGCCGGGAACCAAGGGACGACGGCAACCATGCGAGCGGGACCTTCCAACGCAAGGCCCCCACGCAGCACCTCAGTGCAACAAGCAGTTAACACCAAGGCGACCTCGAAACTATTCTCATCGCCAAAATACAAGCACTCCACCGCCGAACCAACCTGCTAGCGCTCTCTTCATCATTACTCCGACGGAATGACCCCGCATGAAAATCCTTTTGGCTAATCTGGAAATGACCTTCACTTTCGCGCGGGCCCCATAAGGAGAGGCCTTCCGCCTGAGACTTCCTCACAGTTCACTCACAGACGAGGCTCCCGTCTGATACTTCCCCAATTTTCAGGCCTCAAGAGCCCAAACATGACGACAGTTACAGGTTCGAGGATGACCCGCTCGGATTGAAAAAACATGGGTGCGGGCCTCACGGGGAAGGGGTCTCCACCTGAGCCTTCCTCACAATTCACTCACAGACGAGGCTCCCGTCTGATACTTCCCCCTATATTTATGCCTCACGAGCCCAAAAGTGACGGCAGGTTCGAGGATGACCCACTCGGATTAAAACACATAAAATGCGAACTCCATAGGGAGAGGCCTCCAGCCTGAGACTTCCTCGCAATTCACTCACAGACGAGCCTCCCGCCTGATACTTCCCCCATATTCAGGCCTCGGGGCTCAAACGTGACGACAATTACAAGTTCGAAGATGACCCGCTCGGATTAAAACGTGACGTGCGGGCCCCATAGGGAGAGGCCTCCCGCCTGAGACTTCCTGGCAGTTCACTCACAAACGGATCTCCCGTCTGATACTTCCTCCAACTTCAAACCTCAGGAACCCAAAAGTGAAGACATTTACAGGTTCGAAGATGACCCGCTCGGATTAGCGACGTGACATGCGGGCCGCATAAAGAGATGCCTCGCGCCTTAGACTTCCACACAGTTCACTCACAAACGAGCCTTCCGCCGGATACTTCCCCCATATTCAAGCTTCAAGAGCTCAGAAGTGACGACAATTACATGTTCGAGGATGACCCGCTCGGATGAACAAAACGAAGCGCGGGCCCCATAGGGAGAGGCCTCCCACCTGAGACTTCCTGGCAATTCACTCACAAACAAGCCTCCCGCTTGATCCCTCCCCCAAGTTCAAGCCTCAAGAGCCGAAAAGTGACGAAAATTACAGGCTCGAGGATGACCGGCTCGGATTAAAAGCGTGACATGCGGGCCCCATAAGGAGAGGGCTCCCGCCTGAGACTTCCTCGCAATTCATTCACAGACGGGGCTCCCGCCTGATGCTTCCTCCAACTTCAGGCCTCAGGTCCCGAAGAGTTTTCGACAGTTACAAGTTCGATGATGACCCGCGCGGATTAAGCACATGACATGCGGGCCCCATAGGGAGAGGCCTCCCGCCTGAGACTTCCTGGCAATTCACTCACAGACGAGCCTTCCGCCTGATACGTCCCCCGAATTCAAGCCTCAGGAGCCCAAAAGTGACGACAGGTAAGGTTCGAGGATGACCCACTCGGATTTTAAAAAACATAAAATGCGAACTCCATAGGGAGAGGCCTCCCGCCTGAGACTTCCTCGCAATTCACTCACAGACGAGCCTCCCGCCTGATACTTCCTCCACATTCAGGCCTAAGGAAAATGATGCTGAGTGATGAGCGAAAGTGTGTGTGGTGTGCGACTGAATATGATGATGATGGCGGTGGTGGTGATGCTGATGATGATGATCGATGGTGAATATGACCGACGACGGGGTGAAAGCGTGAGTGACGCGGAGAGTGGGAGGGAGGTTCCTGCCCGGAGGGTGTCCACAGAAAACAAGAACCCCACTTCGAATGTGGGGAAACACCAAAAGCAATCAGCCCCGCTGATCGACAGGCCCCAGCGAGCACAAGAAGCCTGGAACGGCCTGCAACAAGTCTTCCGGCCTGCAGTGGCCATGGGAGCGTCCCTCCACGGCAACCTCCAAGCCTTCTTCGAAGCTCGAAGGGCGGCACACCAATGCAAGCCCCCGTTCCACCACCACTGGGTGACGCAAACAAATGGCGCCTGTTCGGTCGCCTGTTCTCTCTGGGCCGCGGCGGGGGATGCCCCCAGGCGGAGCCGTTCGCTGCTCTGGGCACCGAAACGCGCATTCCAAAGCGTGGTAAAAACTTGTGCCTCACGCAGCTACGGAGGCGCAGACGGGCCCCTGAGTGGCCTGATCACCTCTGCTCGTTTTTTCCCCATCGGGGTCCCCACAAATCGCGCCAGGAGGGAGGTCATTCCACCACCCTGTTTCGCTTGCGGCGCCTCCCGCTTCGTGAAGAGAAGGTCTGCTGGGCGCTTGTAGCCTGGGGGCCTGGACGAACCCTCGTCTGAAGTGGTACGCATCTCTGCCTTTCTCTTCGGCCCCCCTCCGCGCACAAAACGCGGCCTTCTTGAGGCAGGCGAGGGCGACGCGGTCCAACTCGGGGTCCATCTGTTGCCTGCGGTCGCTGCTGCCGCCGCCATCGCTGCGGGCTCGCAGGTACACCAGTCCTGGCCTCACGAGGGATGCAAGGGAAGGGAAGGCGAACAAGAGAGAAAGAGAGAGAGGGAGAGAGATAATGGGGGAGAGGGAGGGGGGTAACAGCGATGGGGACGGCGACGGGTGAAAGAAACTGGAAAGGGGAAAGGGAGGGGGGAGTGAGGAGGAGGGCCAGGGAAGGGTGAGGGAACTGGGAGGGGGAAGCTGGAGTGACGTGGGATGGGGAAGGGAGTCTTTTTTAAACAGCATCCTCTCGCACCCCAAGCAGTCTTAGACGGGTCAAAACGACGGGAGGAAACCGATATGATTCTCACTCTTTTTCATCTGCTGCGGGTGACGGACCTCGACATCAGAAACCTAGGAGAGAGGACACGCAAAGGGTACAGGGAACAGGAGGGAAAGCATGACTTTGCGTGACCAGGCTAGCGGCGCTCTGGACATCAAACGGGGAGAGGGAAGGCAGTGGAAGGGACGGGACGGGGACGGCGTGATGGGGGATGGAGAAGGGTACGGGGTTGGTGATGGGCGATGGGGCGAGGGGGAAATGAGGGGAAAAGCCTGTGCTCGGAACCGCTTTCAGATGACCGTCCCCTGCCTGGTATCTCGTGTTTCGATATACTCCAGAAAACAGACCGCGCCGATTTGTGAGCCCGTGTCGTCGCGCCGTTTCGCGGATGGGAAATCCGCCGACCCTGTCGGCGTGTGTGAAGGGCTGTTCCGTTCGAGTCGGGCTTTTCCGTTGGAGTCGTCGTCTCCATCCTCCTCTGTTCCATTTGCCTGGGCCCTCTTCCTCATACGCGTCGTCCAAAGCAAAATTGAAAAAACATCGGAGCGGAATCGAAAGGAAACCGATCCCTTCCCCGCGCCCGGGGGGGTCCTGGGGGGGTCATGGGGGGTTCCGGGGGGGTCATGGGGGTGTCCCTGGGGGGGTCCTGGAGGGGTCCTGGGGGTCGCCACCCAAATATGTTTTCCCCCCGCACCCCGGCCCGCTCCGGCCCCGGCCCCGGCCCCGGATACGGCCCACCCAGAGGTCCGCAGCCCAGGTCCCGGCCCCGGCGCCCCGGCCCCGGTCTTTGCCCCCGGCCTCCAGCACCAGCCCCGGCCGTGGCCCCAGGCTCAGATTCGGCCCCAGCTCCAACCCTGGCCCCAGCCGCGGCCCCAGCCCAAGCCCCAACAGAGCCCAAGAAGCTCCCAAGAAAGCCCCAACAAAGACTCCAGAGCGTCAGCGTCGTCGCCGCTGCCGCCGCCGCCGCCGTCGTCGTCGCCGTCTCCCTCCAGGGTCGGCGGCGCTGGCTGCTAGGCATTCCCAATATCGAGCTCTCGACTCGGGAGGCAAAATTGAGTCGAACCATCCTGGGAGAACTACCCAAAGTATCAGAGCTGTCACCGTTCTCATAATGTACTTTGCTCAACGCGTCGCGTGGTCACCGCTGTCTTGGGAGGGGCAACTTTAGTCCCTCTCCATGGCCCGGGAGGTGATAGGAGCTTGAGAGGCCTGATCCTGTTGCCAGGGGGGCATCCAGACTCGCAGGCAATATCCAAACTGTGTGCGACGCCTACGACCATTGGCCCGCATGCCGTCGATACTCTAAAACTTTCGAATCTGCGGGCTTAAGCCTGAGCGGCGCCGGCAAAAGTCACACGCCCCCCACAAATCTTGCCATGCGTGACGACAACCAACGTTTCTGCATGCCCGTCCTCCCAAGTTTGTGCAAGCACGGACTCAACAAACATAGATGACTACGGTTTTCGCTGGATACATAATCATCGGCCGCGTGCCCCACTGCCAGCCGCAACTGCGCCCCACAAGAGGCTCATGTTCGGAAAATATCGCCTATACGTCAGAAGCATGTCGTTGAGGCAGATGAGAGCGTTCCTGCGTAAACGAACAAATCAGATGGCGCATGACACTACAAGTTGGCGAAAGCAACCATGACAGTTGCATGGACACTGCACACAGTAACAATCATGCCAAGCTTGGCCATGCTGATCAGGGTGGTGGCAAGATGGCGTCAACATGCACTTCTACTACATTGATGCGTGCCCATTGTCCTGTGTGTTCGATGGGGATCTTGGTTCATGGCCGCTACCGAGACGCCGTGTGTTTATTCGTTGTTTCTCTGTTGCTATCGCTCGTATGGCCAACACACAGTATTGAATGATCATGCAATCACTACTGGCGATTGTAATGAACACGCGATTCTTACAACAAGCTGGCCAAGATCACCAACTCCATACCGTATGTGAGCGAATTGCTCCCATTATCAAAATCGAGCACACGGCTTCTGACATCAATGCAACAACAACTGATACCCTTTTCGGTATCTCTTGTGCTGGCAACGCTACCGCAACCACTGCCACCACTACAACAAGTAGTGATGACTGTAACTGCTATGGCCACTCGTCGTAGTACGACCGTTTGTCCGACAAAACAGACTAACACCACGACTACTACCAGCACTGCTGCCTCTATTACGGTCATCTGACTCGAATGTGACTACGATTGCCACGAATCTTACTGGCTCTGCTATTACTGCTGCTGATGCTACCTCTATTGCTCCAACGACACCTGCATCTACTACAACTCCTACAGCTCCGAGCTCCTATAACTACAGCCAGACCTGGGCCATCAACACATCCTACTAGAACATGAGACCTTCCGCCGGCCAAAACACACAGAACATCCAAGGCTACCCTCCTTAAGATGTATCAGGACATTCAACAACCACGAAACACATCCGGGTACCTTCCCCGAATCGACCTCGATCTAATACCTTGATCCGGCTGTAATGTGGCTACGCTGGCAACATGCGTTTGCGACTACGGCTACTCAATTCAAACACTGCTTGTGCTGTCACTTGTACTTCCCACATCGTATCATCAAAACGTTCACGCTGACAACTGCTGAACGGATGTTTGTCACTTCATCCGTGTTGTCCTCAACCGTATGCAGATGTACTGCTTGTCGCGGATTTCCAGCTACCACACACACATCCTCAACAATTCCACGTACACTGCTCATGAACTGATACTTCTTACGCTTACGTTGTGCTGACGACTTCTGACGACAAATTGCTTTTACGCAGAGGAGCTGCTATTCTGGGCCTCTCGTCGAACCCGAACGGCCATCGGCATACCGGAACGGTTATTCGAAACGCCGGAAAAGAAACAGGGCCAGTACCCCAAGTGACCCAACGCAAGAGCTTGAATCTCAACAGATATCAGCTTAGCCTGTAAGGTATGAATTCACTTGAACTCCCGTTCTCCCAGAGAGAGGGGGCGAATCTGAGCGACTAGCCGCGTCTCCCCTCCGCATCGTCCACCGCATAGACCCCCTCTCACTCCACTCCTCCCTCCTCATCCTCTCCCTCCTTTGCCTCCTACTCGTGCTTTCCGCCAATCGTTACTGCGACTGTGGCTGCTGCTGCATGATGGTTTTCTGAAGCTTCTGCTGCCAGACCGATGCTGATATCACTACGTTGCGGCTGCTGCTTGGGAGCCCCTCCTTCCCGTCCTCCTGGGGGAGAGCTCCTGGCCACGGACGCGCGGGGCGACTCGGTGAGACCAGCCGCCACCGTGGCCGCCTGCGGCGGAAGCGCAAGGAGTCCAGGGTGCAACGAACACGTGCAAGAACCAACTCGATAGGGAGATGTTTTGTCCCCCCCGCGAGGCCATACCAAAGAGGGGGGACAAACACTGCCAAGGGAGGGGGAGGAGGGGAGGGGGAGGAGGCATCATCCCTCAGACCTCCCTCTGCCTCGTCCTCCTCTTCCTTCCTGCTCGTTCCTCCTCCTCCTCCTCCTCCTCATCGTCCCTCCTGTTCCTCCTTCTCCTCCTCCTCCGCCTCCTTCCTCCTGCTCCTTCCCCCTCCTCCTCCTCCTGCTCCTCCTCCTCCTCCTCCTCCTCATCGACCTAGTCGCTATATCCAGAACTCCAGAACTCCTCCTCCTCCTCTTCCTCATCCTTCCTTCCTTTCTTCCTTTTTTCCTTCCTTCCCTCGTCTTCTCCCTCCTCCCTCCTTTCCCTGCTCCTGCTTTGCCGGCTTGGTGGTCCCATGGCACCCGGGCCCCTTCCTGCGGCTGTCCCGCCCAAGAACGCTGCGGCGTTCCGGGACCATCCTTCGCGAGAGCGCCCGGGCGGACTTCCACGGGGGAGCGGCGGCGGGGCAGGGGAGACTCCCGGTCATCCTCCTCCCCATCCTTCCTCCTCTCCCCTCTCTCCTCCTTCTTTCCTCATAAAGACGACTCATTTTTTACCATGACTGCAGTCCTTATACTTGCGACAGTCCTGCCCGAGCTGCTAGCATTTGAGCGCAGGCTGCTCCACGTGAGCCTCGGATTCAAAAATGACCTGGGTCAAAATTTGCAACGCGCTGGAATTCGCACCCCTCTGTAGCACAACTCAAAAACGGCAATCTGTTCACTCAATGTTTGTCCCTCCGTTTCTGCATTCGGCACATTTTGTCTTTGGATGGGGCTCAATTCATCGCGACACGCTGGAGCCTGTCCACCATGACGCGGAGAGGAAGGGATGGTGGCCGCCCACAGATTGCGCACAAGACGCGGCGAAGGTGCTTCCGAGTCCAACCGCCGTTTACCAACATTTCGAATAATTTGGCAAACTGCTTGAACCAGTGCCGTGAGATTTTGAAGATTACACAGGACACCAACTACCTAGAATCTGAAGCCCATGCCGGGGGAGTCCCGAGATCCCGAGGCACACAATCGTGTTCCAAATTTTTGCAAATCAATTTCGACATGCAGCAACTGTAACTTTACATTCAAATTTCATTGGGTACATAGTCGTCGCATATTCCATCATGCAATTTCGGCACAAGCGGCGAGAGACACAAATAGTATCACCCACGTACCTTCGAACAGCAACTGTCTCCGCCCATGTCATGCACGTGTATCCGCTCTCCGAACAAATCACATCCCATCGATTGGCCCATCGGCCCTTCCACATCGATAGCACTAGAGAAATTGCCGTTCGGCTCAAGGACCTTCCAATTGGGACGCCGTCGGCAGAAGCAATCTCTTCCCCAACTGCAGCCAAATTCGTGCGCATCCAAGCTCGAAAACAATCACGAAATTCACTGAAACAGTATGTTGTCGAGCGAGATGACCAGTACGTGTGTGATCCACCAATATACGACATACTTTTCGTCGAATTTAACACCGTGATCGCGTCCGTCCGTTCCTTGTTGGAAACTGTCCCGAACAGGTCACGAGCAACGTCGAGAACCAACTGCTCTCCAATGCGCTCAAACATGTGGGCCGCATCTGCGACGACACCGCGCAAAAACGGTTTGCATGCACCGTAACCGTCACAGGCACAAGCTTGCCGGCCCTCGACCAAGGGACGCAGTTGTGCAATCGCATTCCAGAGCTGCTGCACAATAGATTTCAACTTCTACACCTCAAAGCCAATAGAACATCGGGATGCCAATGTGCCAATTGCTCCGCCAATGCTGCGCCATTGGTTGCGCTTCGGCCAATGGGCAAACGAAACCACCTTCTTGCAACACGAGTGGTTCCGTTTGTCGTATGTTTTCAGCCCGTGTCCAGCACCATTGCCGTGACGTTTTGATTTTATGGTGATATACATATCTGGCAACATGTGGACATCGGCACCTATGGGCAACACTCTATGCAATCGCCCTGGCACGATATTCGCGAATGCTTGCCCCAACGTGTGTTCGGCCGTTTCCTGGGTCACTTCTCTTAAGCGCCATGTATCGCTGCGCGCAACGGAAGCGAACAACGCATGCGCACAGGCCTCGCGAGGCATCAACCAAATCATCTTGCCATGCTTGTCGTCCATCACTGGTACGTGGCCATCTGGGATAACAAAAGCGGGCGTGTAGCAGTAATGTTGCCAAGCCAACCTAAGCAACTGCCCCAAAAGACCCGCAAACGAACGCAATTGCTTTCCTTCGCAAGTTCAGCAACTCGCAACAATTTGTCTGGCCGCGTGTGCTCCACACAATCTCCGTGCCGATGAATTGCATCTCTGAATTTCCTGTTGAATCGGATCGTCGCTGGACCCCCCTCCCTGGCGCGCGGAGCGCGCCAGGGGCGGCGCCGGAGGCGCCGCCAGGGGGCCCCAGCGCCGATCCGAGAAATCCGCGCGGCATCGGGTCTACAAAGAACGTCGCAACGTTGAGGAAGTCTGAGAGCTCCCGCAACTGAAACTGCGTCACTGGCTCCGTCGACCGTCCACTCCTGGAGTTCGTTGCCTTGGACCCTTCCGTGCCCACGAAGTGGTTCCACATGTGCTTAAGAAAGTGCGGCGGGCGGAACACTGGACGCGAGTGCGCCTGCAAATCCATTGCTGAACATCTGGAGGCCATTCCGAGAACAATATTGCTGTACGAACGCCGTGGCGTGCAAGAGGGATCGTTGCACGCTCAGGGACCCGTATGGTCGAGGAGCCGGGATGGGAGTCGTACCCACCTGAATGCCCGCGTCAGCTTTCGCCGCGCGGTCTGTCTCCGACCAATGCGATGTGCAAGCATGCATGCATCCCACAATTTGACCAGCATGGATGGTCGTGGACACGACCACGAAGCAGCGAACCTATCCCAATCGACGACAGAACCACGAGATGCCAACCACACCAGCCACAAAGGCCACAGAGCACCGTCGTACACATTAAGTGGCCCTATACCCTCAACCCGCACGAAGATCCAACACAACTCAGTGAAATAAGACGCCCACTGGAATGAAGTAGCAAGTGATTTTTTATGCTGCGCTTGATGGCGATGGTGACATGTATGGCGAGGTAATCTTTGCATCCCATGTCGTCGCCTTCGGCATGCCGGCAACATCAAACAGTCCACCTGGCACACGGCATGGTAATTTTGAAGCCTGTCGTGCATCAAACATGGGATCCCGAGAAACATGGACGCCGGGTGAAGTCGGATTCTGGGCTGTCGTCGGCGTGATCAACCTTTGCAGCCAAGGTTTGTCGGCTTCGCGTTAAGTGGGGGCATCAACGCTTTTGTAGCAACAATTTCGGCTTGAAAGATGTCACGGGTGGGGCCCATCCGAAGGTTGAGGAAAGTAGCACAATGTGGGGGTATACGGCGGGAGGCTCTGTACCGCAGGTATATCGAATCTCAAATGTGCTGTCGCGTGCGCAACGTGGCGTGTTCAGGCCATGCCTGCGTCGGGCCATTGTGTGACACAATCTGTCTCACCATGCGTGCGTCTCCGGTGTACATGAACCCGTTGCCACACCAACCGTACAGAATAGCAGTGTCACCCTGAACACTCGCTACAAACTTGAACTGGCAATTCACAAAACGGCCGTGTAGCAGCAACTAGCAATCCCACTTCTGAGAGGCGCGACGGATTCCCAAAAAGGTCCCTCTGAGCCAGGGGTAGCAGCGAACCCACCTGGCGTGCCTGCCAGCAACGCGGGTGCAAGGACAGGCAAGTGAAAGACAAAGAAGGGTTGACTGCAGCCCGTAAATGGTCAATGTCTTGAGACCTTCTTCGAAGGCGAATGTCAAACGGGAAAAACTGACCGTTCAACTGCGAGGACATGTGAGCAAAATCCTGCCGGAACAACAAGTACATTTTCCAGTCGCGTCCAACAAATATCCTGATCACCTTCTGTCGCCAATCCTCCGTGGCAGTGCTGACCATGTCGGTTACACCTGCATGCGGCCCCGAAGTGAACGAATCGCGAAAATCTGATCACAAAATGCACCTTCCCGGCTTGGACGCCTGAGAGGAGGCATCACCCCACAGATGTGCAGACCATGCGCAAACAATCCAATATGAATGAGTAAATGTATGAACGCGCGCGATATGGAATACAAATGGTACGTTTCCACTTCGTCGACGATGCCCGGGACAGTGGAAACGACACACCTGGAGTAGTACACGAACTGATGGATTGTCTAGCTGATAAGAGAGACGACCCATATTTAATCAAACACGTAATCCTTAGACTTGCGACAATCCTGCCCGAGCTGCTAGCATTTTAGCGAAAGCTGGCTGCTCCACGTGAGGCTCATATTCAAAAATGGCTTGGGCCAAAATTGGCGACGCGCTGGAATTCCCGCCCCCTCTGTAGCACAACTTACTACTGGCAATCTGTTCACTCAATGCTTGCCCCTCCGATTCTGCATTCGGCACATCTTATCTCTCCCTCCCTACTCCCTCCTCCCTCCTCCCTCCTCCCTCCTCCCTCCTCCTCCTCCTCCCTCCTCCTCCTCCTCCTGCTGCTCCTCCTCCTCCTCCTCCTCCTCCTCCTCCTCCTCCTCCCTCCTCCTCGTCCTCCTCCTCCGCCCTCCTCCCCGCCCGTGCAATTATTTCTCCAAAGATTGGGCCGAGTCTGTGGGACTGGAGCCCCCGAGCCCCCATATGGTCGAGACGAACCGTTTTGCCCACCAAGCGATACAGGAGAGAGGCCACCCCTTTCGTGGCTCGAGCTCCCGCCAACCCCTGGAGTCCGAGATGTGGAATAGCTTCGATGTGGAGAGTGAGCCTTGCCAGGGGGAGTTTATGCAGCAGGTGGCCCTGGAGGCCGTCGTCACAAGCAACCCACGCTCAAGCGTGTTGAGTAGGGTCTCATCCGCCTGATTTCGGCCACCCAGCTTGCTTGGGACTCTGGGTGCACAGGGCTGGTGGACAGCCCTAAACAGACGGCCCCTCGTGCGGAGGCACTTGCTCTCATTGAAATGCTTAGGGCTGTCGGCCGTGATACTGAATTAATAACTCTCTTTGACCACGTCAACCATGCGAGGGCCACTGTCAAGTTGGAGAATGCTGATCTGTGGCATGAGTTTTGGGCATTGGCCGATCTTCGGGCTGCCCCTCCCCCTCTCGCTCGTTCACGTTCCCTACCAGCTTGCAGACAACGAGCTTCAGCGTGCCAGGTTCGGAACGTCCATGCAGGCGGCCGCAATCTACGCCAACTTTGCGGTCGACGGCCTCGCCGAAGAACGGGCCGCCAGCGTCCAGGTTCCCGAGGCCTGCGCGGAGAGACCCGAGCGGAGAGCGGCGTGCCGGAGCGGCACACTTCCCTTGTATTGCCTCTGCCAACACCCCCAAGGATCCCGACCGTGTTCTCAAGCCTGCGAAGGTCCCGAGGGTCCAGAGGAGCGCGGCGGTTGTTCAGCAAGCTCTGGACGTCTCCTCCCTCTCTTGGGAGATAGTTCCCAAAGGTGCTGCAGGCTTTGTGGTCGGACAGTTCTCAGGACCCGCTGCAGAGTTCTGCCGCGTCTCGAGTCCCTCTGTGCGACTCGCACGCCCCTCTGCGTCACTGTCGGCGGCCCCTGCTCGTGCGTGCGTCCGTCTCCCTCCGAGGCTTGCGTTCCTTGCCACCCTCTGACGAGCAGCTTTTCCGAGTCGTGCAGTGGTCCGAACCCCCCGGCCAGGCATAAAGGCCAGGATGGCGAGGCCAGATTCTTCACCAGTCTCATGTCATGTGGCGGAAGGCAGCCTTTGTCTTTTGCGGTGAGTGCGGCAGGTACGCCGCGAGCCCCCCTCGGCTCTTGGCACAGGAGTGTGACTGTCTGTTCACGACAGCCTCTCACTCACCAAGGCCCAGTAGACTGCCATTGTGGGAATTCGAAAGTGTCTGCACCCTCGTGTTGGAGTTCGAGAGCGAGACACATTGCCAGAGTTTTTGATTTTCAGATTTCGAGCCACGCTGGGCAACGCCGTTTGCGGGCTTCCTCTTTTCTTTCCTGTCCGTACGTGCATCCTGGGCCCGTCTCGGAGGTTTGCCGGCAGCGGTCTCTTGCACAAAACCTCCCTCATCCCCCTTCCCTCCTCCCACTTCCCTCCTCCCCCCCTCCCTTCTCCCTCCTCCCTCCTCCCTCCTACCTCTGGGGAAGCCAAAAGGAAGCCAAAAGGTACCAATACCGCTACTCCCCGGACCTCTCCCGTAGTGCGTTCTGACAACGATTTCGAGGCGAATCTAGCGGTGGCGACGAGCTCCCAGGAGGCTCAGAAAGAGGACAACGGGGCGAAGGGTAGCGGTATGGGTACCTTTTCCTTCTCTGACTCTCTTCCTCCTCCCTCCTCCCCTCCCCCTCCCTCCTCTCTCCTTCCTCCTCCCTCGTCCGCCCTCGTCCTCCCTCCCCCCCCCGGAGAGGGGAAGGACCCCAACAGCCCCACCGCTCGGCCTGGCGCAGCACGGGCGGGGTGGCCAGCAGGTGCGGGGCATGGCGCGCCACGCGCCGGAGAGCTGTGAGGGCCTTGCGGGCCGCCGTCGTCGTCGTCGTCGTCGTCGTCGTCGCCGCCGCCGCCGTCGTCGCCGTCACCGCCGCCGTCGCCGTCGCCGTCGCCGTCGCCGTCGCCGTCGCCGTCGCCGTCGCCGTCGCCGCCGCCGCCGCCGCCGCCGCCGCCGCCGCCGCCGTCGTCGTCGTCGTCGTCGTCGTCGTCGTCGTCGTCGTCGTCGTCGTCGTCGTCGTCGTCGTCGTCGTCATCGTCGTCGTCGTCGGAATGGGTGGGATCGTACCACGAAGCGGTGACTATGATCACCGCCCGCGGGACTGTTTGACGGCGCGCAGAGGGGGGTAGGGGGAGGGGGGGGAAGGCTTCTCAGAAGGAGGCTGCTTCTTAGAAGGCGATGGCCTTCTCTACGGATGCAAGGCCCGCGCCATCTAAGAAGCAGGGTTGCTTCTAAGAAACCTTCCCCCCTTCCCGTACCCCCCTCTGCGCGTGGCCGAATTTTACTGTCAGCGCATGCGCACAACATCTCAAGGCGTGCCTCGCCCGACGGGTCCTGGCTGGACCTGGCTGTGCCGCAGGCTGTTGCCCCCTGCCCTCGCAATATCGTGGGGCAATGCGTGCGCATAAAAAACAGATAAGTACATGTGCACAGTCGGACCTAAGCCAGACGAGCTTCTCTCAAGAACATGAGACCCTCCCCCGGCCAAAACAAGCAGAACGTTCAAGGGTACCCTCCCCCCGGATGCACAGCAACATCCAACAAACACGAAGAACATGAGTGTACCCTCCCCGAACCGACTTCGATCTCCGCAAACCCCATAGGGGGCCAACAAGCTGCGAGGACCGGGATGTCCTGTGGCCTGCGACAATTCTGGTTTCCATAATATGATTGGATATCTTATGTGTTATAATCATTACAGCCTCGTAGTGATGGAAGTCCGCGCGAGTGGGAAAGCCAGAGCACCACCCAAACGACACCACAGTCTCACATCCTCAGAGCTTATAAGGGGGCCAGAACACGTGATGATGCAAATGCGCGCTCATGGAACTACAGCTCCTCCTCATACACTGCACACACATACACGCCGCGCCACACTCATACACACATATACACACATATATGTATACATACATACATCTACATATATCTCTCTCTATATATATACACGCGCCGCACTACCAATCCACTCCTAAAATGTCAGGCCCCGATCGTGGAGAGGCTCGGCGCAGCGGCTCGAGCCTCGCAGTGCGCAGACCAGTCCGAGGCGGGCAGGCTCAGCCGCCGCAACACGTCGTCCAGCCACCTCCCGGGGCTGCCCGCAGAGGCGCGGAGGAGTTGCGCATAGCGTGTGCGGCTGCTCCCTGGGGGAGAACCTCACCGCCGAATCCTCGTCCCCCTCCTCTGCCTCTGGGCCCACTCCCACCGAGATGGGGATCGACGGTCCCCCAGCCGCCCAGCATCTGCGCGCCAAGCACCACCTCTGCCCCCCTGGGCCAGTCCCCTCCTGTCCGCACCCCTGACCCTTTCTGGGATCTGACCCCGGCAACGCAGAAAAAAGCTGTGGAGAATCCTCTGGCCTGGGTCAATGCAATCAGGCTTTGCAAGATCCTGCAGGATCCTGCACCCAAGCCCGGGTCTGTACACACCTGGCTCTGCAGGATCCTGGGAAATCCAGCGCTCTGGCTGACCCCCGTTTGCATTGACCCCCGTCCCTTGAGCCCCGAGACCCGACCAGGGTCGAAGATGGGGGCGAATAGCTAAAGGGAGAGCAATACATGTATCCAAGAACGCCGATGGTCCATGCCATCGGCGCGGCTCCCAGGCGAATGCGTGTAATGCCCGCCCCTAGGCTATTCGCCCCCATCGTCGCCTCCGACCTGACCCTTTCTGGGACCTGCCCCTGGCGATTGCCAGCGGGCCCATGCTGGTCGACCGAGGCTCTGAAGGACCACGCGCTGCTGGGCCTCCTCGATGTGCACGAGCCCCACAGAAGAACGGGCTCGTGCTGTGTATGTGTGTGTACAGTCGGACCGAAGAACGCCCCTCAAGAACATGAGACCCTCCCCCAACGGTGCTCTCCCCAGGATGCACAAACACATCCAACAACCACGAAGAACACGAGGGTACCCTCCCCGAGCCGACCTCGATCTTAAACCTCGATCCGACTGTGTAGATATCACGGCCTCGATCCGAACACATTCGACGTCAATTCGTTTGTAATTTGTGCCGACGCATCCCGTTGGCTTGCGACGCGTTCGTGGCCCAAGGCGCCAGAGGGAAGTGTGTGTGTGTGTGTGTGTGTGTTTGGAGGGACAATGTCTGGAGGGACAAGGGGGTGGCACGAGGAGTTCGGGGGGACGTTGGGTGGAGAGGGGGGAATTAACAAAAGAGAGAAACAACTTGAAACCATATTCCAAGTCCCTTAAGGAAAGAGGGAGGGAGGGGTGAGAGAGGGAGGGGTTTGAGGAGGCTGGAAGAAAGGAGACGCGCTTACCTGTCTCCCCCCTCTCATCAGAAGACTGCGCGTGCTAACTCTCCTTTTTCCAAAGACCACGTCGACTACTACCTCCGCCACTCCCCCCTCCCCCGCCCTCCCTCTCCCTCCATCTCTCTCTCTGTCTCTGCCTCCCTCTCCCTCCCCTCCCTACTGACCATCGAAAGCCTGCTGCTCGTGCGAACCCACGCTCCCTCTGGGACTGACCGGCGGACGAACGCTCGTGCCAACTCCCCTGTCGAACCTCTTTGGCCAGCGGACAGCCGCTCGTGCCGTCCGCCCTCTCCCCAAGCGCTTCCTCCTGCAATCAGCTGCTCCTTCCGCGTGTCATCTCCTTTCTCCCCACGGGCATCGGGGGGGAGGGCTCCGGAAATGGGACGGATCCCAACCGATTTGTCCCAATTCCAACCGTTCGGAGTGGATTGCAACCGGAAATGGTCCCAATCCCAACCACTTGAGAAGGCCTCCTGTTGGATACCGTTGAGAAGGTCTCCTGTTGGATACCGTTGAAAAGGCCTCCTGTTGGAATTCAATCGGATTCCTGCTCATTTGCGTTCGGAGCCTTACTGCATTTCAGTAGAGAGGTTTCTATGGGGTTCCAATCGGTTTCCTATTATACTCCAACAGGATTCTTCTTGGCGTCCTATAGCGGCCCCATTGAAACCCAAGAGGCGGCGGCCCAGCAAGGCTTACCAAGGCCTGCCAGGGCTTGGCAGGGCTTAGCCAGGGCTTACCAGAACTTAGCAGGGCAGGATTTCCAATTGGAATATAATACAATTTTCAATAGGAAGGTCCTCTGGGTATTCAGCTGGAATTCAATCGGAATTGACATTCCAACAGGAAGGGCTCCTGGGAATTCAATAGGATTTCAGTCAACGAGAATATGAGAGGTAAATAGCAGTATTCAATAGGAGCCCAATAGAAATCTTTCAAGAATCCAACCAGTTCGCCCATTTATGGCCGGTTCTTTGGCTGGGCCTTCAGTATAGCTCTATGAAACCTTATATGGGTCTCGTGTATGTCACACTTGACCTAGGCGAGGCCTTCCTATTGGAATTCCCTCGTACCATCCTATAACGTTAGTTTTGCGTTCCTATTGAAGTTTTCGGATGACTTCCAATTGGGATTCCTATTGAATTGTGATAGGAAGGCCTCGTTTGGAATTCCACTAGGGAGCCCGCCAACCCAAACCCAAAGCCAAGCCGAACAAGCAATAAGTCAGGTGTGCCCCTACTACTACGAGTACTTCTGCTGCTACTGCTATAGCGATTACGATTACCACCACGACTACCACTACAACTACCACTCTGCTTCTACTACTATCATGACTGCTAGTACTTCTACTTCTACTACTACTACTACTCTTCCTCCTCCTCCTCCTCCTACTACTACTACTACTACTTTTACTGCTATCACGACTACTACTGCTACTACTACTACTACTACAACTACTACTATTACTACTCTTACTGCTACTACTACGACTCCGCTACTACTAGTGCTATTGCTACTGCTACAGATGCGACTACGAGTACTACTACCACTACCACTAACACTACCACCACCACTACTACTACTACTACTACTACTACTACTACTACTACTACGACTACTACGACTACTACGACTACTACGACTACGACGACGACTACTACTACTATTATTCTTACTACTTGTACTACTTATACTACTGCTACTACTACGACTACTATTACTACCAGTACTACTACTACTACTGCTACTGCTGCTGCTACTACTACTACTACAACTACAACTACTACTACTCAAAATGCTACTACTACTACTACTACTACTACTACGGCTACTACTACTACTACTACTACCAACAACTACTACTACTACGACTACTACTACGACTACTGCTACTACTACTACTACTACTACTACTACTACTACTACTACTACTACTACTACTACTACTACTACTATAGTACTACTACTACTACTACTACTACTACTACTACGTCGACTCCCGCTAACACTATGACTACGACTACGATACCGAGTACGGCTACGACTACGACCACGCCGACGACGACGGCGACTTCTACTACCACTACTACTACACCAGCAACTACTACTCACTACTACAACCACTACCACTACTACGTCTTGTTCTACTTCTACTACTCCTGCCCCTACTACTGCTACTACTGATAGGAGTAGGACTGCGACTACGGCTACGACGACGGCAACAGCTACGACTGCTACTACGACTACGACTGCGACTACGACTACGACGGCGACTATTCTTACTTCTACTAGTACTACTACTACTACTACGACGGCTACGGCGACGACGACTACTACTACTACTACTGCTGCTGCTACCACTACTACTACTGCTACTACTACTACTACTGCTACTACGACTACGACTACGACTACGACTACGACTACGACTACGACTACGACTACTACTACTACTACTACTACTACTACTACTACGACTACTACGACTACGACTACGACTACGACTACGACTACGACTACGCTACTACTACTACTACTACTACTACTACTACCTACTACTACTACTACTACTACTACACACTACTACTACTACTACTACTACTACTACACCTACTACTACTACTACTACTACTACTACTACTACTACTACTACTACTACTACTACTACTGCTACTACTACTACTACTACGACTACTACTACTACTACTACTACGACTACTACTACTACTACTACTACTACTACTACGACTACGACTACGACTACGACTACGACTACGACTACGACTACGACTACGACTACGACTACGACTACGACTACGACTACGACTACGACTACGACTACGACTACGACTACGACTACTACTACGACTACTACTACTACTACTACTACTACTACTACTTCTGCTGCTACTACTACTACTACTACTACTACTACTACTACTACTACTACTACTACTACTACTACGGCTACGACTACTTCGACTACCACTAGTACGCAACTGCTACTACTGCTGCTGCTACTACTACTGCTGCTACTACGACTGCTACTGGTACTTCTACTGTTTTTGCTATTACTTTTCTGATTGTTCTACTGCGACAGGTTCTATGACTGCTACTACCACAGCCGTTCTCCAGTCTGCTCCTGCGAAGGCCGACGTGGTGCCATTTCCAAATCTGGCACACATGTTGGTTTCCGACACACATGCGGTGGCATAAGAAACGTTACTTGGTTGTTACACTTGTCTCGAACCGCTCTCTATCTTGTTACCTATTGTGGGCTTACCTTCCATTGGTTGGGACTCGGACCATTTTGCTTTTCGCGCGGATTGGGATTAGTACCAATTAGTTGGGATTGGGACCCGTCGGTTGGGATTGGGCCGACAAGCGGGGGGGCCCTCCCTTCTCCCTTCTGCCCTCGGCTCCTCCATCCTCTGGTCCTGCCCCTGCCCCTGCCCCTCCTCCTCCCCCCCCTGGTCCTGCCCCTCCCCTTCCTCCTCCTCCTCCTCCTCCTCCTCCTCCTCGTCCTCCTCCTCCTCCTCCTCCTCCTCCTCCTCCTCCTCTCTCCTCCTCCTCCTCCCTCCTCCTCCTCCTCCTCCTCTTTCCCTCCTCCTCCGCCTCCTCCTCCTCCCCCTCCTCCTCCTCCTCCTCCTCCTCCTCCTCCTCCTCCTCCCTCCTCCTCCTCCTCCTCCTCCTCCCCCTCCCCCTCCTCCTCCCCCTCCTCCTCCCTCTCCCGCCCTCAACCCCTCTCTCCTATCGTGGCGCCAGGTCCAAACGCACGCGCCAGCAGGTCCCTCGAGGGAGACCGCCGCCGACCTCGACGCAGCGCGCATCGCAGAGGCTCCCTCTCCTTTCCTCTCCTGCTCTCCTTCTCCCTCACTCTCCGCTCCTTCCTCTCCCTTCCTCTCTCTCTCCTTTCCTCTCTCGCCTCTCCTCCCTCACTCTCCGTCTCTCCCTCTCCTTCCTCTCCCTTCCTCTCCTTCCCTGCTTCTCCCTCACTATCTTTCTATCCCCTTCTCCTCGTCCGCCACTTCCCACCTGCGCTCCACCAGAGCAGCAAACAGAAAACGTGGGGCCTCTCTGACGGCGTGTGGTCAAACGCTGGAAGATCCTGCAACGGCGGGCGGCAGGACACAGGACGAGAGTCGCAGGACAGAATGCACTGGGCGAGGATGAAAGATGAGCCTGGAATCCTCCTCCCTCCTCCTCGCTTGCAGGACAGAGCCCCTGATCGGGTGGGTTCCTGATACTAGATCGACCACCGTGCCCCCTGGCGCGTTGAGGCGTGGTAGACTGCCAAGTGCTGCCTGGAAGGGTTTCTCTGGTCTTCTGAAGGACCCCCCCCTCCTGGTCACGCTTGCGCACGGGCAAAACACACGATGTGCGACCCTCTTCCGCGGGAAGATCCCTCGGTCCGTCCAGGAAGAAAGACGGCGACCACTACCAACAATGCACCGATCTGGCCACCAACTGCAATGCGGCCAAGGCCTGGAGCCTACTCTCGCCAACCTCACCCGCTTTCTGCTTGGACGGCCTACGGCATCTGCTGTAGCCTGGACCATCGCCTCAACTACGCCGCCCGCGCCCACGGCCTGTCGCAGAGCACACGACGCGCCGACGTACTGGCCCCCCTTCGCCTCCTCGCGGCGAGAACCCTGTCCAAATCCACGTCGACGACCAAGCCGTCGTCGACGGCTTCCAAGCTCTCCTGGCTGGCGGGCTACCGCACATCGCAGGCGCGCGAGCCTGACATGTTCCGCCCCGAAGAGGTGACCAATCACCTGGGCCAAGCTGGTATCGATGTTGGGCTCATTAGAGGCCTCCTAGATGGGGTCCAAGCAGATGGGGTCGGAAGATCGCGCCACATCGGCGATACACCGGCGATGCATCGGCCACGTCGACGTGGGGAAACTCGACTTCCACATCGAGCCGCGTTGCCGATGCATCGGCGGTGCAGCGCGGGCCCCATATACTCAGACCCCCTTTAGGAGGCCTAGATTCATCTTTGTCATGTCCGAACGTTTCAATCGACGCGCGGATGAGTTCGCCCCGGGGGCGGTCGCCCTGCACGAGATGCCGAAGTCATCCAAGCCGCCGATGTCCGTCACAAGTTCGCCGCCGTCCTGCACATGGTAGCCGTCGCCGTTCTACGATCAGCGTGCCCGTACTTTACTCCTCCCGCCCCGCCGCGCGGGGCACACCGACGGCGAACTTTGGAGGATGGGCCCCCGCCCGTCTATCGGCGGCGGCCTCCTGGCTCCCCCCAAAGACGACCACGCAGCAGCCACCTGGCCAACTTAGAGGCGGCTTGGGGTGCAGTTTTTCCGTGCGGCGAAGACGACTACGATCCCTTCGATCTCGCCGCGGCGACGACCCGTCCGCCTCTCCAGGCGCGGACAGGGCCGCCGCCTTCACATTCCAACATGCCTCCCCCCCAGTGGCCATGAGGAGCCAGCCCACGCCTTCCCAGTGGACGGTCACAAAGACTGATTCTCTAGCCCAGTCGTATGGGGCCCACTCAGATAGCGAACAAAATTATGACACTCTCGGGCCTGGGTGGTGGCCCGCGCAGTCATGACGAGTCGCCTCCCACGAACCCCGCCCCGGGCAGCAGCGCCATCTCGCCGCCGGCCCTGCCTGCCGTCGGGCTGTCCCGCCAAGAAGGACCAGAAGCCAATCTCCAAGATCGCTCACCCAGCCCGACCGCCACCACCGATGCGGTCACCTTCGCGGGCGTGCAGGACAAGCTCGGGGCCACCTTCCGTGGCTCCTAAGGTACCCTGTGAAACACCTGACGCTTCTGCACTCTCGCCAGTGGGCCCTTTCGCCTCCGCGGCACTCCGCTGGCTCGCGGTTCTCCGCTGGCTTACACGGGAATCCATCCCCAGAACGCGACTACCTTGGGCTGCACCGAAGTCGATCGCTAAGATGGAACTCCTCGCCCAACGCCCATTGTGGCCGACGAGGTCCCCTCGCCCGGTCCGTCACAAGCACGCGCTGTCCCCTGGGTCATCCACGAAACAGATAGCTTTGGTTTCGGCGGCCCCGCCTCGTCTGCCGCTGGCGCACCGGCAACCGCTGCCGAGTCACAAAGCCTCGAAGTAAGCCGCGCCGCCCCTCAAGCCAATGTCCAGTCCCTCGTGAGGCGACAGCACACTCCCCGGCGCCAATACCAGGACGCCGTCGCTGAGGCCGAGGCCGCCACCGCTACGCACGCCAGTGCCCGCGACGCCGTGAACGTCGAGATGCGCAGGCAGGCGAATCTCGCGGCCACCCTTCGCCAGCTCCTCGCTGCGTCCGCGTCCGCGTGTGGCAGCGGGCCGAACCGTTCGCCAGGCCACCAACTGCCCCAGCGCATTTTACCCCCAACTTTCGCCTTTCCCAGGCGGCCCTGCCTGGGCCGCAGCGCCTCGCCGATCTGCCTCCGTTGGGGTGACCCTTCGGAGTCCTGCGGAGGGGATCTTCCCTGAGTGGGGAGGCGCTGGGTCTCCTTCCCGCGAGTCCACCCAGTGGTCGTGCGCTGCGCGCCGCTCGGGGCCAGAGTCCATCCCAACCACTCCTGCGCCTGGGAGCGCGCCAGGGGTCGGACTTCTTCTTGCCCCCCCGCCCCGAATGCTGTGCGCTAGCCAAACAAGGCTCGGCGCACCCACCGCTTGCCGCGGGGCGCCCGCGCGGGAGATCCCCGCGCTCATCCAGGCCGTCTGTCTCTGTCTCACTCTCTCTCTACATGCAAAAACAGTGGGAGTGGCCAAGGCTGAAAAGACTGGCAAGGGCCAAAGCGCAAGGATGAGGCGGCCAGGGCTAGAAACAAGTGGAGGGAAACTGGCCAGGGCTGAACAAGTGGAAGGGCTGGTCCCATCGACTCTTCCCATCTAACCTGACATTTGAGGATGCACACTATGCACCTACACCGACCTTTTCATTTTAGGATCATGCTGGGCCCAACCAAGATCAGGGCTGGCCAAATCCTAACCACCGATCAAAAACCATTCAGCTCCAAACCCTAGATCTCTGCGGAGGGCCATGCATACCCGTTTTTCAAGCTGACGGAACCCCATGAGGCCAAGGTAAAAACAGCGAATCGCCAGGACCGCATCCTCACCAGCTTCAACTACCGACGGGTATAACTGGCTTCTGTCATGTCGGCATAGTCCCTTGGTCCGACACCGCATGTGATACTACTTAATCATGAGGCTGTGGGGTAAGGATGCCCAGCCATTGGACGTCAAAACGAAAACAGAAGTTGGAAGCCCATGGCCCATGGGTGGGACGGGCTGCGAGAGCATCGTTCACTTTTGAACGATCTCCGCCGTCAGACAGCGGAGATCCCTCGAAATTGAACCTGCTCAGGCCACCGCCGCCAGCCTTCCGCCTTGCGCGCCCGCGCCAGGCGTGGCCGCCGCGCCGACCAGCCCAGGGGCCGCTCCCGCTCAGAACCGATGCCCGTACCTACCGAGTGCCTGTCCACCGGGGCCCTTCGGTAAATACGACGCAATCGGTGCAACGAGGGCCGATACATGCAGTCAACCCGTATAACGCGGCAAGGATGCAAGGGCCTTGGAGGGCCATGCTAACGTTCTTCGAACGAGGTTGGCCAGCGAAGGTCGCTAAGGATGGGCCGTACGGACAAGGATGCAAGGGTAGCCTCGGAAAGTCGCTCATCCTTACTACGCGGGTTGTCTGTGCTACGTGTCCGGTGGTGGAGCTGAGCGGAACCAGCACGCCGTGGACTAACGCACGTCCTGTGGATCATCGACTCTCGAGCGGCGTCCAGCCATGGCCACCGAAGCCGCAGAAAAGACGCCCAAGCTCGCTTACGATCATGTCCGCCGATCATGCTGGCGCGCGTGAGGGGGAGCTCTGGGGCGGTCGCTCTGGGGTGGTCCCAGGACACGCGCTTCCACTCGAAGCTCTCCCCCCTCCCCGTGGTCACCTGGGGCTCTTAAGTTTGTCAGCCCAATGTGCATCGACACAGGTCGCAATCGAGTCCAAGGGAAGCCTCGAATTAACTACTCCCCAGACCTCCAGCATCATGATTTTGCATGCAACGTGGACACCTTGAGGTCTGAGAGAACGCGTTTCACGGGCGCTTGCCTTGGGAACATTCGGCGGCGCGTTTCGAACCAGGGGGTGGCCCCCCCCAACACTCGGCGCCATCGATCAGAACCAGGGGGACTCCCCTCCCCCCTCCCGACCCCCCCCCCCTCCCAAGGGGGAGAGGGGGATCCAAACCTCCCCCCCCCTTGGCGCCGGCGCCGGCGGCCGCCGTAGCGCCAACGCAGCGACGATGACCATAGAGCCCAGGAAGGGGGGAGGGGGGAGGGATTCAAACCACTCCCCGCGCCGGCGCCGGCGCCGGCGCTGGTGGCGGCCAGCAGCGCTGACGGCGGGGACGCAGCGACGACGACCAGAGAGGGCCCAGAGGCCGCATAGGGAACACACAAATCGCTATATCGAGCCCTCGCATGCTCCTCAGACGCCCCCGAGACCCTTCTGACGAGACCTCAAGAGGCACCCATTAGAACTCTGAACCTTTGCCAAAACACAGTGGCGGGAAGAGCCGAAGGCCACACCACCACCACCACCACCACCACCACCACCACCACCACCACCACCACCACCACCACCACCACCACCACCATAGCCACCACCACCACCACCACCACCACAACAGCTCACCACCACCACCATCACCAATACAACAACCCACCACCATTACCACCACCATCACCACAATCTACCACACCACCACCACCGCCACAACCACCACCACTACTACCAGCCACCACCCCACTACCCCACCAACCACACTACCCCACTACCTCACTACTACACTACCAACCCCACTACCCCACTACCCCACTACTACCAGCCACCACGCCACCACTACCACCACCGCCACTACCCCACCAACCCACCACCACCACCGCCACTACCACCACCACCAGCACCCCCACCGCCGCCGCCGCCCGCCGCCGCCGCCGGCGCTGGCCGGAGGAGAGGGAGAGAGGAGAAGTAGGGGAAGGAGGGAAGGGGGTCTGGTTCCACCCCCCCCCTCCAAACGACCACAGAACGCGCTCTTTCTGAGGTCTGGATCCTTTCCTTGGGCCCTTTCCTTGGGAGAGGCTTCTCATCCCGAATTGTTTTTTTGACCTTGGGGGTCCCAAAACCGTGTGGTGACAAACCGTGCGGTGACCTCGGAATCCACAAAAATCTCACCGCACGTTCTGTCACCGCACGGCTTCGGGACCCTGGAGGTCCCAGTCGCTGGAGACATCCTCGGATAACGACCCGGGCCGTACGGTGACCTCGAACCCTCACTGACTCACCACGCGGTGTGGTCGCCGCGCCGTCTGGGGGGCCCCGATGACGGTTCCTGGGCCTGGCGAGGGCTCCCAGAGGTCAAAATTTAACCAGAATCCTTCGTCTGGGCCTCGAGACATCGCCGCCACGTCGGCGCGGCGATCCGCCCTCGGTGGCGGCCCTCCTCCCCGCCCGTTCCCGCCGAGGGCCGCGCGGGTGGCCTCCGCGCAAGCGTGCGCGCCGCCCTCGCCCAGTCTCGGCCTCGACGGGGGGCGGGGTGGGGCAGGGGACTCGAGCATTGGTTAAAAGATCCCCATCCTCGCTGGCATGGCCTTGGCCCCACTTGCCCATGCGCTCCCCTCGATGGAGACACATGCTGTTCCCTGCGGGTTTCGTGGGGCCTATCCCCACCTAAGGGGGGGGGGAGCTGGTGGGGCTGTGATACCATGACCCAATGGGGATGAGGATCGGGACACGCGACGACGGCAGGATGCGGACAAATCTCACCAGACCTGTAGGGCGCTAGTGGCTTATGGCGCTTCCGCATCGAGCCACCCTCCGTCCAATCGGGGGGGGGGGTTACCACTGTTCCTCATTAGAAACATCCCGTTCCCAATCCGACCAGAGACAAACCCAGGAGACCGTCCGACCCCCCAACAATATCTGCAGCAATATTCCGGAATGCGCATTGCGGCAGAATCTAAATCATGTGCGGACGCCCCGCGATACGTTCGCATAGGCTTTGAAAGCATACGGCAAGGATGTCGGCATATTGTATGCTGTGAGCAACGCACCACTGTTGCGACATGCGTGTTGCGTTATAACCAGGGTCATGCACGGGCGCCGCGCGATCATATGGCAGTTTCTGCAAGGGCGGCGGAAGGGCTGGCATACTGCCTGGTGTGTGTGTGTGTGTGTGCGTGTGTGTCTGTGCACTGTGCACCCACCATGCTTTCAAACAAACATAAAAACTACACTTAGCCGGGGGCGGAAGGGACGGCATATTGCATTGCCTGCTGTGCAGGCCCACCAACTTTGCCAACAACACGTTCCAACGAATTGCGGGCGCACACGCCGTACACGATGCTGGCACCCCCTCCATTGCTTTACATGGATTTTGACAAAAAAGGAGCAGGGGACGACGATTTGCACGATGTGGCGAACCTGTTTGGCGTCAGCTTTGGTTCCCGATGATTGTCAATTGGGACCCTTGCCGTCATGGAAAGGCGGGGGGTAGGGGTGAACGAATCAACCGTTCCCGCTGGGAACTTGATCGCTGTTCCTTATACGTATGAGCCCGCTCCCCACCCGATCTGCGTCAAGCCTGGGCCAATGACAGAACCCCCCCGCCATCCCCCTCAAGTTGCCACGCAACGTACAGCCCGTCTGCATGATATGACAAGAGACAGTTGTCTTGAATACGACGGCTGGCGATTAAGCAGGATTTGCCATCGACTGTGGGAAGCGTGCGCGCTGCGTGGTTCACAGGACAACAACAGAAGGAGTAGGGCTGAGACCCCAGGCTGGATGAGGAAATGGGGGTGGGAACAAAAGGGCAGGACAAAGGACGGACAAGGGGTCTAAAAGTCCACGCGATAGCAGCAATGAGACGGTGAAAAAGGAAGGGTTCAGTGCATGCACGTGTGCACTAACACAAAGGGACGGGGGAGAGAGAACGCGGCGAGGACGGGAGAAGGACAACAGGTTATGATTTTGTGGCAAAACGGCCCATCGGCCCTCGCCAAAACCAGTGCCTTCAGGGAGCGAAGCGGGGTGGGTGCGCAACCCTGCAGCTCGAGCCCCACGGCTGCGGAGCTAAAACGGGCAACCAAACTCCCCACTCCCGCAGCACATAACCTGCAGCTTCAACAACCATACTATACAAATTACGAGCAAACGCGCGTGTACTAACACAGAGGGGATGGGGGAGAGAGGGAAGGAAACGAGGACGGGAGAAGAACAAGGATTATGGTTTTGTGATACGCGCCCATGAGCACGAACCCCGGCTGGGCTCGTGCTTGCACGGCGCGCACCACAAAAGCTGCGCGCCCTTTTGGCACGCTCGCCGGCCCATCGGCCACCATCTGAGCCTCCCGCGCGCTCGCCTCCACGGTCGTCTCCCTGCAGCAGGCGCCCCGGACCTCGGCTGGGCGCCCCTCCGCGCCAGCCAGCGAGGGTTTCCTCCCTGCGTCGGGGGCATGGCTCTGCCCCCTGCGCGTAAGGCCCTAGCCCCGGCTGGCGAGCGCCCCCCTCGGCTGTCGCGGGCCCGCACCCGAGCCGAATACATCTCAAGTCAAGTCGCGGCCCCTTCGCGGCCTGAGCTCTCTCCGCCCCGAGGAGCGGCCCCGCGAGCTGGCGCGCAGAGCCTGAGACGATGGTTGGTCCACGTCGTGATCGCGCGTCGCCGCGCGCCCTCGCTGGGCGCGGCAACGGTCGGCCAGCGCCTGCTGGATATCGGCGCCCGCCGCTACTAGGGCGGCGCTGCGCGCCGCTCCTCGGCGCAGATCTTTCCCCGCCGGCCCCAATGACACGTCCATGACTTCGGCCGCTGTCCCCGGCGCCGCGAGCGGATTGGTGCCTCCGCGCAACGCCGACATGAAGATCTCGACCGGGCCCAGCATCCCGTCCTCTTCATAATCCGGAGGGGGGCCTGGCTGGTGGCGGTAGCAGCGGGGGGCGCGGCAGGTCACCCTCCTCGCTGCCTTGGGTTCGGGACCTGGCCCCTCCCCGGCGATGCTGGCCCGGCAAGCGCCTCGCGTCTCCCTGCAGGATGCCTCGCCGCGTGGGGATGAGGAGCCGGCGCCGGTTGTTCACCTCCGCCCCGCCCCGTTGGCGTATCTATGGGGATGATGGGCCGCGACTCGCGCGCCAACCTCGCTCGTCGTGCCCATCGGGACCTCGTGGAGCAGGCGGTTGATCCAATCGGCGTCGCAGCGTCCCTCGCCAATTGGGCTGGGGTGTCTCAGGATATCCGATGCTTGCGCCTCGACCTGCGCCCCTTCTAGGCTCGCCCCGATGATCGCCAACGCGTCGCTGGGTGACCCGCGCGTCTTGATGCCCTCGCGCGCTCCCGGCAATGGGGGCCGAGGAGGGCTTCCCGCCTCGACGCGATCGACGATGCTCGGGCAAACCTTCGCCGCGCAGTTCTCCCGGAGCCACTGCTGCGACGGCAACCTATCGGCTGGGGCCCCCCTCCCGGCGACGGCGAGCGATCGATGCCATCCGGCGCGGCGGATCTCGGCCGTTGCCGCGTAGGCGCGGGCGGGGGCGCGGCCCGGCGGGGGGCCGGCGCCTCCGCTGCCCGCGGGGGCGCCCAGCATCGGCGTCGGCCCCCATGGGCGCGGCCTCGCCGGAGGTCTCGCCTCGAGGGGCGGGCGACATGTTGGCCATCGCCGGTGCCATATGTTGGCCGGCTGGTGCTCGGGGGCCGCGGCGGCCCCCGGGGGCTGCGACGGGTGCCCCCGAAACTGGGGCGCCGCGTCCTTCGCCGGGCATGGGCCGGGCCATCGCCCGCGCAAGCGCCGGGCGCCCGAAGAGCCCCGGCTGGGTGGTCGCTTCGACCGGCGGCGGCGCGCCGTTGCCGTTTCCCAAATGTTCCCCGCGCGGCGCCGTGAAAGTCCCCGCGGGCCACTTGCGGCCCAGCAGTGCCCAGCGGTTCTGCTGCGCATGGTGGGCGCGCAGACGCACCTGCGCCATCTCTCCGGCTCGAGGCGCGGGCGCGTCTGACACTGTCTGACACCGCGGCGTCTTCTACCTGTTCAGCCGCCGGCTCCATCGGCCCTCGGCCCGAGCGCCCATCGGGATGGAGCGAGCGGGCTCCACTCGCCAATTGCGCGCCCGCCCTCGCCGCATGGCATGGGCGCTTCTCCGCCTCGCACTCGATCTCCGAGTCCGGCGCCAGGGGGCGGCCCCCCGCGGCGCCGTCGACGCAGCGGAGCTCTCGGAGCGTGGGCAGCACGTCCACTTGAGCGATGACCGCGCCAGTCCACTGAACAGCCACCGCGCCAAAACGCCCACCTTGCGCAGACCCGCGGCCGCGGCTCGGCGCGGCGTTGCCGCTCCGTGTTCTCCCGAGTCCACGATCTGAATTTGTTCGACGGCCGCGCGCTGGTCGACGCACATCCGGCGGGCGGCCGTGCGCCCCGCCGCCCGGCAGAGGTGCACCTGGCCAACGGCCTCTACCCTGTGGCGCAGCGGGTGCATTTAAATGAGCTCATAATGGCATGCTCTTTTTATGCGCTCACATATTCGTATGAGCGCATGTAATGCGCATGCGATATTACGCGATCATACAGGATGCAACCGTGCATTTACGTAGCAATATCTTAAGAAGGTTGTGTTTCGCGACAAGCACTTTTGGGGGCGCCGTGTGGCCCCCGACCAATGCAGGGCGGACTGCGCCATCCGTTTTCCGAAGACCCATTGTTCCGCTGCCGGGCGCGTCGAGCCGCGCGCGGGCGAGGTGTTCGAGCCAAAATGGCAGCGGGTGGTAGGGGGGGGGGGGGGGGGGGGGGGCAAAAAAGAAGGGGGGTGGGGGGGGGGCTGGGTGCAAGGGATAGAGGGACGAGCAGGAAAGCGTAGGAAGGGAAGGAGGAGGAGGAAGGAAGGATGAGGAGAAGGACGAGGAGGAAGAGGTGAAAGGGCAATGAGTGGAAATAACGAGGAAGAGGAGTAGGAGAAGGGAATAAGAGGAAGATGGCGATGAGGAGGGAGGGAGATGACATGATGATGGCGATGTGGTGATGACGATGACGAGGAAAAGGACAAGGGCGAAAGGGGAGTGGATCATGTAGGCGTGGGGCAGCAGCAGCGGCAACAGCAGCAACAGCAGCATAAATATGAGCAGAAAAAAGAACATAACAATGCGGAAACGAGAAAGAAA